>CAOCPI010000020.1:0-382617 GCA_948252205.1 Orthosia incerta
AGTAAAGTAACCCCCGAAGGGGTTATAAGTTTAACGTTTGTACCTGTGTGTTTGTGTATCTGTCTGTGGCATCATAGCTTCTAAATGGATGAACCTATTTTTCGTTTAGCCGTTCTAATGTTATGGGTGTTTTACTGTTTGAATCGATGTGTTTTCACAGGATCGATATCCTGTTAAAGACACATCGACACATCACATTGAACACGTAATTATGACCCGATTGTAAGTATTCAATGTGATGTGTCACCTCACGTGTTCAATAGATTGTCGATCGAATTATGTCTTCTACTAGATGAATTATGTAGCATGAAATAAAACTGCGTCGGGCTTTATTTTAATTTACTTTCATGTATGTATTAAAGTGTAGTTGATCTACTGACCACAAGAGCAGTAGCTGAGCATGAAGTCTGGCTTAGATTACCGGGTCGGGCAAAGTGTTATTGGGTTTTTCCATCTGGAATTTCTCTGTAGCAGCGGAGGCTGGATTTGTGCTTAGCTGATGGCAATTGGCTCTCCTATCAGATGGGTCCGTGCCATCTCGACTCTATTACACTTGACCCGAAGAATAATACTAGATGATTTACTACCAAATCATTGCCATTTGTACAGGCAAAACGATATTTAATTCTAAATACCTTATTAATTTACTGTACATAGAATACTTAATGTTTTGTTATGATACATAATTTATCTTGTTAATCAGTGATTTCGTTTCAAAAATAAAGGTTTATAAAGACAGCCTCTACCTCGCTTTAACCAGTTTTCTGGTTCTTACTTTTTAAAATTTTAGAAATTAGTATCTACGTGTTAACCTAATAATTATAATCACGTATAAATATTGATCCAATAAATACCACCGTGCCACTAGCTATAAGATTGTAATGATAATTTACAATCTAACTAATCGGGTCGAGTGGGCAAGTACCCTATTAGATGAGGCTTATCTACATTGCCTCTGCGTAAACCTTCGGGGCATTTAGTAATGACTATCAAAATGAAAGTGTATCAAGACCTGACTTTTGTTGTAAATGTGATATTTCAATTAACCCTCTGCCCCCCTCCTTTCTGGACATAATCATTCTTTCGATTGCTGATTTAGGGTGGTGATATCTATGTTGTGTAAGAATTGTTCTAGTTTTAGATTCAAGTGCATTTAATTCTGTTTTAGACCACTTTATAACGCCAAAAGAATAAATAAGAATAGGTATAACATAAGTATTTAAAGATTTGAACAAATTTTTACTAGCTAGGTACATTTTACACAATGAATGGATTCTTTTATAATATTCCTGTTTTAATTTATCTTTAATAGATTTGTGCTCTAATAGTCGCTCTTGGTTGTATCCCAAGTATTCATAAAATTCTTCATTTTTCATTGCTTCTATTAGTTTTTTCGAAACTGTTGTGTAATTTCCGCCGACTATTTTACCCTTTTCTATGTTAAGCTTTCGGCATTTATCTAGTCCAAAATCCATTCTAATGTCTTTCGAAAACGATGTTGTTATGTCTAATAAACCATGTAAATCTGTATTTTTATTAGCGTATAGTTTTAAATCATCCATATTAAGTGAATGTGTTATTTGGTGTAGTAATGATCTATTGTTCTTTATGTCAAATCCTAATTTAGATTCGTTTAATGTTTGAGAGAGTGGATTTAGGGCTAGACAAAACCATAGAGGGCTTAGCGAGTCCCCTTGAAGTATTCCCTTTTTAATTGCCATTTCATCTATGGTTACGTTTGAGGTTTGTGTTTGTAGCTTAAGAGTAGTTTTCCAGGATCCCATGGTATTCTTAAGAAAATTAGTTAACATTGGGTTGATTTTATAGATATTTAGAACTTGAACTAACCATAAATGCGGTACGCTGTCAAATTCTTTTTTGTAATCTATGTACGCTATGTATAAGTTTTTTCTTGCTCTCTGGACGTGTTTTAAGAGAGTGGAATCAATAATTAATTGTTCCTTGCAACCCATATGCCCTCGTCTGCAGCCTTTCTGTTCTTCAGTTAAAATATTATATTTTTCGGTGTGTTTAATAATTTTGTTAGTAATGCAAGACGTTACTCGTATGATTTTGTACATAGTTGGGAGGCAAGTTAGTGGTCTGTATTGTGAGGGATCCTGGGTGCTATTAGATTTTGGGATCATATATGTGATACTTCTTGTGAGAAATTCTGGCAAATTTTCGTTACCTTTTAAAATATCATTAATTTGTTCAGCTAATGTCCTATGTAGTGCTTGTAATCCTTTTATCCAAAAAATATGTAGCAGCAGGTATAGATATACCTGCTGCTTTCCAGTTATGTGTTTAATTTATAATCGTATTTAATTCAAGAGTATCTTATCTTCAAACGGCATTTCTTCTATTTTTTCTGATCTATTTCTTCTTGTATCCATCTAGGTTCTTTATTATGTTCAGCGCTGTTTGACCAGATTCCTTGCAAGAATTCATTTAAATTCTCTTCCGATGGAGAATTTATGATAGTCGTATCGTTTCCTTTCTTAAGCTTTCTATAAAATTGTTTCTTACTCGTTGTAAATAGTCTGTTGTTATCCTTTCTTTCTTTGGCTTTTTTGTATCTTGCTATCTTATGACTCTTGACTAAGAGTTTTTGTTTTAAGGTGTCTAGGTGGTCGTCTATTTTTTATTAAAATTAAATTTTTTAATTTTTTAAAATTAAATTCAGATTCTTGATGTGTTACCATTTTTTATTATGTCAACCTATTTATGTCTTTTCTTAGTAGGTCTATGTCTGTTTCTAATCTTTTTTGCCATGGTGGGTCGTTCTTTACTTTAGTTTTATGGCTTGACCTGTCTATATTTATTTTTAATTTAAAATTTTCAGCGACCGTAAGAGCTATGCAATAAATTAGTGAATGTGTATCGGATAAGTTTTCCAGAGATGAAAGTTTTAGCGGGATAATTGTTTGGATAAATATACTAATGATATCCGATAATTTACGAGTTGGTCGCATTTTTGGTAATAAAGGTCTACACGTGGGTTCTATTCCATTGTATTTTAACATATTTGTTTCTAGTTCATTATATAGTGTCTCTACTAACAACGGGTCAAATACCGTTTGTGTTTGTATTAATATTTAATTATCTATAGTTGATTGACTGCTATGTGGTGCGTTAACGGGTAGTGCGTTGTCAAAATATTCAGTCTCTAGGCTCGTGTCGTATTGTAAGGGTGGATTACAAAGTGTGAGTGAATGGTTTATTTGTAAAGTGTTATTTTCTTGTGTAATATTTAAACTTTCCTCTTCTTCTTTGTCAAGCTGCTCTGCTATTTCAAATTTGATTCTATTTAATGTGTTATCCGATAACAGCTTATTTCTAATAATAACCCGTCTTTGGTCTGTTATTATCTGCTCTGTTACGTTCATATCTGGGTATTTTAGTTTAAATTTTTCAACTAGTTGTGTGCAATACACTGTTTTGTCTTCTTCAAGTTTTGTAACATAGAAGTATGTGCGCATGATGAACATGTTCATATCTTCCGTCCATTTCATGCGCACTCGTGGTTTTCCCGCCTTGGTGGTCGCAGGCTGAGTAGCTGATGCCGCCTGCGAAACATCCTCGTCAGATGTAACTGCTCTACTGTCTAGTCTGTCTGTCGGTTCGGCTGTAGTATTTTTATCAGGGAGAACCCGCCTGCTCAGTCCCCCACCGCCGATGGATCGTATGCTGTGACACCCATCATCGGCCCCAGGTGCACCCCGACGATCGCCCTCGGGTAGCGGTCCTATAAGTTTATTCTTTGACCGAGTCTCCATATTAATGATAAATGATTTTATTTCTGTAAGTTGATTTGTACAAACACTTTTACATGTCGATCATATTTATAAAACTAGACGAGGTCGGCGTTTCCTATCTGACTACTCTGAGAAGAAAGGCCGAAACAAACTCAGAGGTCACAGTCTCTTTTAAAGTCCAGACAAAACAAAAATCTTGGTTAGATCATGTAAACACCATGTAGATTAATGTCTGAAATGGCCTTTTGAGGAAAGAACCAGCCAGATTGAGTGGACCTGTCCAGTCAGTGCACGTATATGTCAATAACCGAACAGCTTAACACAGAATCTAAGGAGCTCAACGATTCGACGAACAATGCCAAAGAAAGGACATTCGGGTAGGCCGCATAAACTACTCAAACTGCCAGACCACGACTAAAAACTATGATAAATTAAAAATAAAAACAAAAAAATGGTCCACATAGTCATCGCGCTATTTACATCGTCAGTAACCAGCTGCTGACGTTTAAGTTTAAACAAAAGTGAAGTATCATCCGCAAACAACACTATATCATGGTTATCCTTTATGAGGTAAGGCAAGTCATTAATATAAATAAGAAACAAGAAAGGACCAAGAATAGAGCCCTGCGGGACACCCATTGTTACTATAGATCCGGGCGATCGTTTTCTATTAACGTTAACGCCCTGAATCCTATTACTCAAGTATGAAGTAAGAAGATCCAGAGCGCTGTCCCGGATCCCGTAGTGGCGGAGTTTCCTGATTAGCGTTTCATGAAGAACACAATCAAATGCCTTGGAAAAAATACTTAAATGGGTTTCCAGAGCTTCGTTAGCCACGCCAGTAATATCTCATTCGTGTGTCCGCCCCCCACGTCATTAGATGTTCAATCAGGACGTGTGGTTGTTTAGGGGCTTATTATTATTATTATTGGTGCTGAAATGGGAATACCTTTGGTGCTCAATGCGTAGGTGCCTAAAAATAGATGCTTAAACGCGAATACTCCGGAAATAAGGCCCATTGAGTGTACTTAGAAATAACTTTATCCGACGACGGCCAGTTTTTTTTTAGTTATTTGCGATTATAATCGTTTGAAAGTAAGTTTTGTATGTGATAATAATATCGTATATTTTTAGATCCTTTAAGCAAATAATTTTACCTCTCAGGTGGACATGGTAAGCAACGAAAACATTCGCTGGAATATTGACCATCCCGAGATTCCGAAGCACTTCGGCATGATCAATGGAGTAGACCGCTTCGATGCTCAGTTCTTCAAAGTGCACTACAAGCAAGCTCTCATCATGGACCCGATGAGCAGAAAATTGCTGGAACATGCGTATACCGCCATTTTTGATGCAGGTCAGTGTTAAAGGAATTAACTTTTAATTTAATTATCACAAAATCACTCCTGAAATTCTCGATGGGCAGTGTCCTTGGCATCAACAGCGGGCCCTTTAAGAATACCAGGTTGGCGTTATTTATTATTTTTAAATATTGCTGTATATGCTGAAATAGGAGCCTTTTTCTTCTCGCACTAGGTTCTTTCTTTTTAATATTTATTTATTTCTGTATCTTTCATCGTAAATAGTTTTCTTTCTTTTTATTTTTGTGATAAATCTGGCTAAAAATAAAAACAAAGGTGATCATAACTTTAATTAGCCTCTGTCGGCAGTCTATACGAAATATATTTTTTTCAGAAAATTATCAAATATTCAACAATTATAAATAATATCGAAAAATTACTGGAATCAATTTTTATTTGTATAGAAGACTAGCTGTCCCACGCGGCAAACAAACAAACTCTTCAGCTTTATAATATTATATACTAGCTGTTCCCCGCGGCATCGCTCTCGTGGACCAGTGCCACAGGACTCGTTTTCGAGATAAAAAATAGCCTTTGTTACTCATGAATAATGTAGCTTTCTATTGGTGAAAGATTTTTTTTAATCAGTCTAGTAGTTTCGGCGCCTATTCGGTACAAACAAACAAACAAAAAAATCTTTCCTCTTTATAATATTAAGTATAATATTACTAGCTGTCCCACGCGGCTTCGTTCCCGTCAACTGGCTACCCACCTACACTACATACATGAATGTTGCGTAACTTTAACGCAGCGCACGCAACGGAAGCTGTCAAAAAGGAATCATTTTTCCCGTTTTTGCAACCTTTTTCATTTATGCTCGGCTCCTTTTGGTCTTAGCGTGATTTCATATAGCCTATAATCTTCCTCTATAAATAGACTATCCAACAACAAAAAAAAAACTATTTTAATCAGTAGTTCCTGAGATTAGCGCGTTCAAACAAACTCTTCAGCTTTATAATATTAGTATAGATATATATATAAGTATAAGTATAGATAGATTTAAGTTACTTTATAAGGATCACCTAATAAAGTAACTTAAAATCTATTCTTCTATAAATAAAAATCGATTGCCGAATGTGTATAATCGCATCACTTCAGAACAGCTGCAGTGCTATTCTCTAAGGATACAGCCTTCAGCGCAGTGCTGGTGCCAGCGACGAATCTAAGTTTGGTATTCGCTAAGCCGCGAATAGCGACACTAGCGCTCTAAGCTGTGACGGCCGTGAGTTAGAACTACTCAATGTCGAGCAAGTTGACAGTTCTTCATACATTTTGGTATTCCGTAAGAAAAAACAGCGTCGAAGACGCTCGCAGCCTGGCTTACAGCCTCGTTTTTATCTGTCAAATCCAAAAGCCACTATTTTTGCGCGTAATATAATTCTTCTTGGATTTTTTATCTAACTAATATTATAAATGTGAAGGTTTGGATGGGAAGTTTTGTTGGTTTGAATGTTTGTGGATGTATGTTTGTTAGGTACTCAATCACGCCAGTGTTACATACTCTTTGAATCACGCCAGAACGGCACTGGATGAAATTCTGCATAGAGATAGATTATAGCTAGGTAAAGGAATAGCATAAAGGATACTTTTCTTCCCTTTATAATGTATCCTTGGGATAAGAAAACACTTTTCAAGTGTTTGAAGCCGCTGGCAAAAGCTAATAAAATATTGTATTAAAATAAGTTTTTACCAGCTTGCCAGCTTACCAGTTTGTTAGCTTGGTTAACTAAAGCTACCTAAATTAGAAGAAGCTAAGAAAATTAATGATTTTAACAGAGCTCGACAGGCGAGAGAATTAGCAACGTTGATAACAATATCCCAGGATAGAGACACTTTATTCATAGTTACCTTCAGGCTTTAATAACATACCTAGGTATTGGAAAACGACTTAGCTCTTAGCGTACAGGCGTTTTAAATGTTTAATGTGAATTTTAATTTATATAATATGTAACTAGCTGTTGCCTGCAAATACGTCTGTGTAGCATTAGTATTTCGAATAGCCAATTTTTTATATCAGGAAATAAAATTGTAGGTTTGTGGGCCGCCTTACTAGAGATATTATTTATTCATCATACAAACTTAAGGAAGATTTCCATGATAAAAATTATCCTATGAAGGACATAGGATAGTCACCTACAGTCTCAAACTGTTTTCATAGGTACCATCAGCGGTTTAAGCGTGAAAAGATAACAGACAGAGTTACTTTTGCATTTATTATATTAGTATGGATTGCATAGGTTAATTAGTAGATTCTTTAATTAAAATTACATGTCATAAATATATTTAAATAATATTTGTTGTGATGTGAATCATGTTTATTGGTCCGGCTTCATCATCATCATATACGTCGAATGGCGTCCACCGCTGGACATAGGCCTCCACCAAGCGTCGCCACATTGACTGGTCGCGTGCACCTCGCATCCAGCGGAACACTGCAACCTTCACATGTTCCTTCCGGCTAGATACTCAATCTTAATAGGCCAAATTCTTGTTTGTACAAGCAAAATTGTGCATTAAGACTGCAAAACAGATTAATATGTTTATTATGGAAAATAATTAGACATAATATACATATTAACTAATAAAAAAAACTCAAAATGATAAAACTCAGATTTATTTATTGAACTATTTTCCAGTAATAGAATTTTATTCTATAAATATCTTCAGTGTGTTTCCATTTGCCTTTGTGAAGGTTGTTGTGAAATGAGCATTGGATTAGATGGCCTCATACCGTTAGCAAACGACGCTTGCGAGGAGCTGTGAACATAAAAATGCAATAAATTACTATTAGAGGTAAAAAAATATGTAGGATACTATGTGTAACAGCATCACTCTCTCATTCTGAAGGAACATATATTATAGGCAGACACATAGTATTGCTGGTTAATTGATTTTTTGGCTACTTTTAAAAACACCAACAACTTGGTCCAACCTGGGAATGAATAGTGAGAACACTATTTAATTATCTAGAGCTTCTTACACTGCACCAACAATGCATGAAGAGGCTATTGAGGGCACCTGCAGTGCCTCAAAGCAGAGATCTAGCCCCATCTAGCCTCAAAATGTAAAACGAAATATAAACAAATTATAACATACCTAGTAAGACTAATCTAAAAAACTTCATCACTTGTTTTGTGTTCGGCTGGTTTTCCATTGTCATATTGTCCTTACGCCAAGATAGCCCTGGTTTTACATCCTGCAAATTTATTTCAACGCAGTACTATTATATTTTATCTAAAGATAAACATATTATACTTCACTTTTTTGGAGAACAATAATATTGTCACATTGTCACTGTATATTAAAATACTTACATTTCACACAGTCACACAACTATGTTAAAATCAATCGCTGTAAAAGCACTTATTTTTTTTTTAATTGTAAATAGTTTTAAATAAAAACAAACAACAAATTATCTAACAAAAAGAGTCGGTTGCGATTTTGCGTGTTGTTGCAGCGTCACAGCGCGTTGCTTTTACTTACGAAATAGGCAAAGAAATTGTCATTCAGCCTTAAGATGCAATAATAAAAATACATTAGTTAAACTATTTTATCTATGAAATCGTTTGTAGTTTCACTCTATTACTTAAAATACTTAAAAATATACCTATATTATACATTTTAAGCCCATAAAACTCTCAGTCGAGATTTATCGATTGCAATTTAAAGAATTTGTTTCAAGCCCTAATTCGTCTACGAAATTGTGACGGGAGATGTCAGTCTAGAGTTCGTCGACGACCATAACCGCGCTAGAGAATACCGTTTGAATCAGCGCTGCACGATCGGTCGATCTCGAGACTGTCTCGAAGACGAGCTCGTCGACGAGCACAGCCAAGAAACTGTCTCTTAGAGAATAGCATGGCTGCACCTGTTTGGTTATAGTACATTGTGATACAAGGGTGGAAAGTTGGTTATTGCAAACGAGCTTGATAATTAGTTTTTGAAAATTATTTTTCAATACAGTTGTTAAACATGGTGTACTTTCAGATGCTATAATTATGATTCGAAAATTAAATCTTTCGTACAGGCATCTTTCTATTACGCGGTCGTGACTTTTGATTACGAGACCAATCATTAGTTTTGCAGTTGAGTTTTAAATTTATAAGTCAACTAGCTGACCCGCGGGGCTTCGCTCCCGTCAACTGGCTACCCTGCCTATCCAGTCTACCCTGCCTACACTGCCTACCCTGCCTCTACCTACTCTACCTGCTCTACCTGCTCTACCTACTCTACCTACTCTACCTACTCTTCCTACTCTACCTACTCTACCTAATCTACCTAATCTACCTACTCTACCTACTCTAACTACTCTACCTACTCTACCTACTCTACCTACTCTACCTACTCTACCTACTCTACCTACTCTACCTACTTTACCTACTCTACCTACTCTACCTACTCTACCTACTTCACCTACTCTACCTACTCTACCTAAAAAAAATAAAAATATATAAATATAAATATATATGTATTTATTTTTATTTATAAATAGTACACCAAAGACTACCTACAGTACTGTCTTTCCTTTCATTTTTTAAATCCATCCAAAGGTTGTCTTGAAAAGATCGCTTTTAGCGATAAGGCCGCCCATTGTGTCACCCAGTGTAATGTTTTCTTCGTCTATACTTTCTGTAACTTATATGGTGTACATAATAAAGAGTATTCTATTCTATTCTACTCTACCTACTCTACCTACTCTATCTACTCTACCTACTCTACCTACCCTACCTACCTACCTAATAATTTTCTATCTATCATCAATAGTTTTCTCAGCGCACGCCAATGAATGATTTTTATAGGCAACATTTTGCTACCTTGTTTTCTTTGTAAAAAAAATATGTCCTGTTGCAAAAATGCGCCATTTTCAGAAAATTTGATTTTTCGTAAATAAACAAAAACAATTCTTTGATTTGTTTTTACTATTTACCACAACTGTATTGAAAAACGTCGTGTGATACACGGGTGTGTAGGTTATTGCAAAGTGTCACTTTTTTTTACTAGTGCTTTTTACTTTCCTGTACTTTTTTTAATTTTTAACTCCAACGTCAGCCCGCCGCATAGAGTTTTTATCATTTGAGAAAAGTTTTAAAAATTAGTTAAGTACAGATTATCATTCATATAAAAGGTAAAACAAAACTAATACTTCATTTAAGGCGTTTTTAATTACTCTAGATTTAGATTTTGATCAATCAATTAATTTTAAATATTCATTAAATATGTTTGGCAGAATGAATATTTTGTTCTTGCCTTTTTGCGTCTATGCCCGAGGAACTATGAACCATAGATATTGAAACCTATGAACTATTAGTTAATCTGTTGGTATGCTGAGCGCCCTTGAATAAGCGCCATTTTATTCATTTCTTGCTTGGTTCAGATATATTTTTTTATTGCCTCGCACAATGCATAGTAAAATGCTGTATGATACACGTGCGGAAGATGATTTATCCACTCACCTACTTTCCGCACTTGTAGCATAAATAACTAGTATATGCGTTAGCTATAGTCAGGACAATGTATATGCGTTACAAAAAAATAAAGAAAAAAACCGGCCAAGTTTGAGTCGGACTTGCGCACGAAGGGTTCCTTACCATTATCAAAAAAACGGCACAAAAATCTTGTTGTATGGGAGCCCAACTTAAATATTAATTTTATTCGGTTTTTAGTATTTGTTGCTATAGAGGCAACAGAAATACATCATCTGTGCAAATTTCAACTGTCTAGCTATCACGGCTCATGAGATACAGCCTGGTGACAGACAGACGCGGAGTCTTAGTAATAGAGTCCCGTTTTTACCGTTTGGGTACGAAACGCTAAAAAAGTTTCGTTTTCTTTCATAATGCGCAGTCGTTGATAGAAAAATGAGTCTGAAATAATAGGATAGTCAAGCTGAATGAATTGAAAAAGTTAAAATAATAATTCTAGTAAAAGTGCTATTTCATTCTTGACAGGTATCAACCCAATGGAGCTTCGAGGAAAGAAAATCGGTGTCTTTATCGGAGCCGCCTTCTCTGAGTCGGAGAAGATTGTAATATATGAGTCTATTCAGCGCAACGGATTTGGTATTACTGGGTAAGTTAAATTATTCAGTTATTTTTCTTTTGTCAGTGGTGATAATGGTGGTTGTTCGCGCCACCTCTAGGCGCGCTTATTGTTTAGTTACCCACATTTCTCTTAATATTTTATCTACCCTTTCATGTCAATTTTCGCTGCATTAAACTACATGTTCGACTTTCGAACAGTCTACGTTCGGCCCTCGTCGAGGGTAGCCTCACCGCTCGTGGAAGTCAACCGCCTGGCTATTCACCCTGGATTCCTCACCCGCTGTGAGATCCCACCGCTTTATTAAACCGCATCGTCTGCGATCGACTCTCGTCGTCGTCGGATTCGTGGTGATCACCTCTGATCATCACCTTGAGCCAGCGTCACGTGGCTCACCGTTCTACCGCGCCGCATACAGTCCACTCTCGCGTCAGCAAATTGTGCCAGTACCCAGGGAACTTCAAACCAAGACGTCCAGCGGAACAGAGAAGGAGCGCTGCCAGAATTAACCAGAACGAGCACGAGGAAACCCGCCTCTGAGGTTAGTCGTAGCTTTGTTTAATGCAGCATCTCTCTCAGCATACCGACCCGTCTGTTTTCCCTAGGTCTAGCCTATCTACTTCTTGAACCTAGCGCACCGCGCGTGTTTGGCGTGCTCAGTGCTATTACTGCACTGCCGCGCCGATACATTTATTTCTGGTCTCTTCGAGCCGGATATTAGTTCTGGTTCCTAATCCTATACCTAGTCACTTTGACCTAGGCATATCTAAATATTCCCGCTTCACTCTAATATTGAATTATATTGCCTATTCCATATCGTACACTCGTACGTCTGCTTATCCTATAAGTGTATACTTACGCTTTGTAATATTAAGTAAGATTCTATTCCATTTCGTATGAGATAACTACGTAGTTAAATAACTTAACTAGTAAAATTATAAAACTTATTAATATTTTCTTAGTGAGGGTGTTAGTAAAATTCATCGTTCTGTGAACATTCTCGAACCGGTCACTTTATTGTATGTGCCGGGTATGTCACAGGTATTATCGCGAATTCAGTCTTTTATAATATTTTGCGCTTGAGTTGATTGCCGCTCGTTTTGCAAAATGTCTACGTCTCGTACAAAGGCTAAAGAACATTTTGAAGATGCAACATCACTAGATGTTTTACAAATTAAACGTATTAAATTAACAGGTAAACGTGATGTAATCTTTGCCCGATTACAAATAGTTTACGATCAATCTTTAAAGGCGTTCGATGACGATATTTCTAAAGATTTGTTTTTATGTAGTATGACATCTTTAGAAAGTTTACGTTCTGAATATAAAGAAATTATTGATGATTTAGTTGATGTTGAATTAAATATTGACGCATCTTGTAAAGTAAATTATCAATCTATTAACGCCTTTGAAGACTTGTATTGTCGTTGTAAGTTTACTTTTGATAAATTGGTCAACTCGAAGAATGTCCAACACTCTCATGTTTTACCGCAACATAAGTCTATTCGTTTACCAGAACTCGACATAATGAGTTTCTGTGGCGATCCTGTTAAGTGGCCTATATTTTTTGAATCGTATAAGCGGACTATTCACGAAAATCCTGGTCTAACAGATCACGATCGCGTTCAATATTTGATAAGTAAACTGTCGGGTAGGGCACTGTCAGTATGTTCGGGCATCCTGCCCAACGGTGACAATTACCATGTTATATGGCAGTCACTTCTCGATAAATATGATGATAAGCGTAGTTTAGCTTCTGCTTATTTAGATCAAATATTAGAATTTAAGCCATTTAATATCGCATCGTATAAAAACTTAGACACATTCATAGATATATTTGGTTCCGCAGTGTCAAGTTTAAACCAATTAAAATTAGATAATCTTTTGGATTTCGTTCTTCTGCACCTTGCATTAAAAAAGATCGATCCTAGTACCGCACGATCTTTCGAATTATATAAGCGTGGCACATCTATGCCTACCTATGATCAATTAATTATGTTCTTACGTGAACAAACTAAAATATTAGAACGTACTGCTTCTCCCGCGAATAGACGAAGTGTTATCGATTCCGCAAATAGTTATAACAACAATAAGTTAACTAAAGCCACTCATTCATTTGTAACCTCCTCTAACGTGAATAAAAACTGTACGCTTTGTAAACAAAACAATCACTTAGTTTTGTATAAATGTTCTCAGTTTCACAAGTTATCGGTTGATGAAAGATTTAATTTAATTAAACAGCATAACGCATGCACTAATTGTTTGAGTATCACTCATAATAATCGTGAATGTAAATCTAACTCGAAATGTAGATTTTGTCAATTGCGTCATCATTCATTATTATGTCGTAAACAAACGACTGACAACAGCCATCACTCCCGGGAGCCTCAGTCTTCGAGTGACGGAACGCCTGCTCCTGTGCAGCAGTTGTCGCCGCGCTTCCCCACTGCTATGATTGCTACGTCACATAACCAGCTGTCCGGTTGCACTACTACGCACATTGATGATGTATCGTTATGTAATACTCAATCTATGTTACCGCGTAATAATACCTGTCTATTAGGGACCGTGCAAGTTTATGCGACTGATTCTAATGGTCATAAACAATGCGTTCGTGCACTAATAGATCCGGGTTCTCAAAATAACTTTATAACTTCGGCGTGTTGTCAAAAATTAGGTTTACATTTTAATAAACTATCTCACTATGTAGTTATGGGCATAGGTTCTGCGCCTAACCCTATTAAGGGGGATACTTCTCTCAAGTTATCTTCGCGACTAAATAATACTTCTGTATTACTTAATGCTTACGTCATCGATCGTATTACTGATAACTTGCCTACGGTAGAAGTTGATGTTTCCGCTCTTTCTTATTTAAATAATCTGCCCCTTGCAGATAACGATTTCTTTTCACCATTAGAAATAGATATTCTGATTGGTGCCCCGCTATTCTCTGAAATCTTGTTGTCAGGTCGTGTCACTGGATCGCATGATACACCTACAGCCTTTGAAACAATTTTCGGTTACTTGATAATCGGTAATGCTCCGATTAATATCTTTGAATACGCATGTATTTCTTTATGTTCCGCCGTGGAACCACCGCACTTATACTCAGTTCTTCAAAAATTCTGGCACCTCGAGGAGATTGAATATAAACCTACGTTGAGTCCAGCCGCTCTCGAATGTGAAACCTTTTTCACTAATAATGTTTCCCGTGACAATACGGGCCGCTACACGGTATCTCTGCCGTTCTCCCGCGATCCTAACTCTCTTGGTGAGTCATTTGCCACTGCTAAGAAGCGCTTCATGTTTCTTGAGCGTAAATTAAATTGTTCCTCTCAACTACGAGTTGAATACAACGCTATTATCAATGAATATATAGGTAAGGGTTATATTTCAGTCATTAGAAATGATAACCATATGTCTGGCTACTATATACCTCATCATGCTGTGGCTCGGTTAGATAAAACCACCACCAAATGGCGCATGGTGATGGATGCTAGTTCTAAAACCAGTTCAGGTCTGTCTCTCAATGACGTTTTGCATACGGGTGAAAATCTGCAAAATGATTTATTCTTAATTCTTCTAGATTTCCGTTTATATAAAATCGCCTTTATCTCAGACATCAAACAGATGTATTTGCAGATTTTAACTCATGCAAATGACCGCAAATATCAAAAGTTTTTATTTCGTTTTAACGCTTGCGACCAGCTAATTACTTATCAATTTAATCGCGTCTGCTTCGGCCTTCGAAGCAGCCCTTTCTTGGCAATGAGAGTACTCAGACAACTCTGCAATGACGAGTGTACCCGTTTCCCGCTTGCTTCTTCTGTCATAAAACATAATACTTATATGGATGACGTTTGTTACTCTGCACCAAACCTGTCAATGGGTTTGCAGCTCAGAGACGACCTTCGGGGTTTGCTCAAAGCCGGGGGCTTTGAGCTCGTCAAGTGGGCAAGTAACTCATGTGAGTTGCTTGAATCGCTTTCCAACTCTGAGCTTCACACTGATAGTATTAACTTTGAAGAACAGGACCCTAATTTAAAGGTTCTGGGTTTAAAATGGTCACCCACATGTGACGAATTTATGTTCACTGTACATTTAGAAAATCGTCCAATCACAAAACGTAACATTTTATCTGTAATCGCTCGTCAGTTTGATGTACTCGGGCTCATTGCTCCAGTTATTTTATACGCTAAACTTGTGTTGCAAAAACTTTATATACTACAACTTGGTTGGGATGAACAACCACCGCTAGAGATTATAAACATTTGGAAAAACTATTTAAATGAGTTACCTACTATTCAAAGTTTACGTTTTAAACGTTATTTAGATGTTTATGAAAATACAAAAATTTCCATTATTGCATTTTCTGATGCCAGTGAAAAGGCTTATGGTTGCGTTGTTTACCTTCTTATTATAAATGATTCTAATTCGTCGCCAGTCACTCGATTGGTTTGCGCAAAATCTAAAGTTGCTCCACTGAAAACTGTATCTGTGGCCCGGCTAGAGCTATGCGCTTGCTTGCTGATGGCAAAACTAGTTCGCCGCGTTATTGATACATACGAAAAACGGCATTATATTAATAATGTCTACTGTTTTACAGACTCTATGGTCGCACTTCAGTGGCTTAGCGCCTCACCGCATAGATTCAAAACATTCGTAGCAACGCGCATTACAAAAACAGTAGCCGCCATTCCCGCTAATAAGTTTTATCACATTCCTGGTGATCAGAACCCGAGTGACTGTTTGTCACGAGGATTAACTCCTGCTCAAATCATAAACCACCCACTGTGGTTTACTGGGCCTCATTGGCTATGCCAACCTACGAATGAGTGGCCCGCCAAATTCATTGGTGATGATAATGCAATTCATAATAATTTACCGGAGATTAAGAAAGTTCTAACTCTTACCGCTGTAACTAATATAAGTGACAATGGTCACCCGCTTCTTAACTTATCAAACCGCATTTCAAAATGGCTGGTACTCCTACGTACAGTCACAAACATTTATCGATTTATAAAAATATTACCGCCTTCTAATCATATAACCCCAGACGCGCTTAATTACGCTGAAGCAAAGGTTTTACTCGCGTTACAGTATTCTTATTTTTCTGACGAAATCAAAAATCTAAAGTCTAATAAAAGCTGTTCTCGTGCTATTCAGAAGCTTATGCCGTTTCTCGACGCTAACGGTTTAATACGAGTCGGTGGGCGGTTACGCAACTCCGATCTCAGCTATGACCAACAGCATCCAATACTGTTGCCTCGTAAACATCATATCGTTGAAATGATTATCTCTCATTATCATCGTCAGAACTGTCATACTGGACCGCTCACTCTGATGTCCATTTTTCGCCAAAAGTATTGGATACTTTCATGCCGTAATATAGTTCGTCATGTTATACATAACTGTTATTTTTGCTTTAGAGCAAAACCTAATCAAGTATTCCCTTTAATGGGTGACTTACCCGCTTGTAGAGTGAATGAAGCCAAGGCATTCACTCATACCGCTGTGGACTACGCTGGTCCAATAAATATTATCCCGTATCGCAAACGGGGCGTTCGCTCTATTAAATCGTATCTTTGTATTTTCGTTTGTCTGGTCGTGCGCGCAGTTCACGTAGAACTCGTAACTGACCTGAGCACTTGCTCGTTTCTGTCCGCGTTCAAACGCTTCTTATCACGTAGAGGCGCTGTGTCTGTCATATACTCTGACAACGCTACCAATTTTATAGGTGCAAAAAATGCGCTATCTGATATTTATACGCTCATTAATTCTAAAGATCATATAGAATATTTAAGAAATGAATTAACTGCTAATAAAATTACTTGGAAATTTAATCCTCCGCGTAGCCCTCACTTTGGGGGTCACTATGAAATCTATGTTAAAGCCTTTAAAACGCATCTTCATAGGGTCGTTGGTTCGCAATTGCTAACATACGAGGAAATGACGACTGTGCTCACGCAGATAGAGTGTGTAATCAACTCACGGCCGCTAACCCTACTAAGTGAAGATCCATCGGAACCTACCGCTTTAACTCCATCACATTTTTTAATGTCAACACCACTTAACCATTTACCTGCTAGTGAGGCATCTAATGAAGCGCCAAGCTTACTAAAACGTTATGCTTTGCTAGACCAAATGGTACAATCGCTCGCAAAACGATGGAAACTAGAATATCTGCATTTACTTCAATCTCGTAAGAAATGGAATACGTTTTCTAATCCCATTACTATAGGTTCTATTGTTGTTATTGTCACTGACAATGTGTCTCCGCTTTCATGGCCTCTCGGCGTCGTTACTGCCACCTATCCTGGTAAGGACGGCGTTGTAAGAGTCGCTTCAGTCAGGACGACGACGGGTGTCTATAAGAGACCCGTTGTTCGCCTCTGTACTCTACCGTCTCAATAACTTACTCTGCCCCCTGAATTCCTTCATTGTTTTCCACCGCTTTTCTCTTACTTTAGTTAATTTTTATGAAAACCGAAGGTTTTCAAGCCGGGGGCATGTTCGCGCCACCTCTAGGCGCGCTTATTGTTTAGTTACCCACATTTCTCTTAATATTTTATCTACCCTTTCATGTCAATTTTCGCTGCATTAAACTACATGTTCGACTTTCGAACAGTCTACGTTCGGCCCTCGTCGAGGGTAGCCTCACCGCTCGTGGAAGTCAACCGCCTGGCTATTCACCCTGGATTCCTCACCCGCTGTGAGATCCCACCGCTTTATTAAACCGCATCGTCTGCGATCGACTCTCGTCGTCGTCGGATTCGTGGTGATCACCTCTGATCATCACCTTGAGCCAGCGTCACGTGGCTCACCGTTCTACCGCGCCGCATACAGTCCACTCTCGCGTCAGCAAATTGTGCCAGTACCCAGGGAACTTCAAACCAAGACGTCCAGCGGAACAGAGAAGGAGCGCTGCCAGAATTAACCAGAACGAGCACGAGGAAACCCGCCTCTGAGGTTAGTCGTAGCTTTGTTTAATGCAGCATCTCTCTCAGCATACCGACCCGTCTGTTTTCCCTAGGTCTAGCCTATCTACTTCTTGAACCTAGCGCACCGCGCGTGTTTGGCGTGCTCAGTGCTATTACTGCACTGCCGCGCCGATACAGTGGTCTTGTGTTTGATTTTGCTACTGGATTCCAGTATTTAACTTGAAAGAACTACCTTTTAGACCTTCACCCAAAAATAAGTAATCCAATTCGCAGGTTGGCCTGCTTATCAATTTAATAGCTTCATAGCCGGGCGGCACAGGACCGATCAGTGTGGAGTGTGGCGACGCTTTGAGGTGGCCAATGTGCAACAGTGGCGATCTTACGCAATGATGATGATTTTGATGTTGTTTCGAATGAAATGATGATGTTGCTGCGACTACTTGGACAAAGACATTAAAAATTGTACCTTTGAGTCCAATATACGAATACAACAAGTGCAGATTCTATCCAGACCACTAACATTCGGCATAAATGTATCAGCACTTTAATCAGTAAGTTAAGCGATGCATAGTGACCGATGGTAATATTTTATGAGAAGAAGTTTTTTCAGTGGTTGAACCACAACACAGAATTCAATGACACTTTAAAGAATAAAACTAAAACTAAATGCCCTAAGTTTTTATTCAGTGACTGGGCAACTACAGGGCTTAGAAAAGTAGGGTAAGAATTAACGAGCTATAAATGGTTTCAAACTTTATATTAACACTGAAATGTTTGATGAGTATGTTGCTACTTACTCAAGATTTTTTTTTAATATATAAAAGGCAGCTAAGGCCTTATACATTAGCAAAATAATGACTATGCACATTTTTTTGACTCTAATTATGGGTTAACATTTGAAATGTTTTCGAATATGTCAGGCAAATTAAATAAAGATGGCATACGATGTATATTTAAAGACATTATGAATAGAATTAAAATTGACTTGGAATCATTTCCTTATGACTCAACTAGTGAGTCAACTGACTTAAGCAATGGACCAAACTCACAGTTTTTTCTTTTATAACAGTATACGCATTCTACACCAGAACATAGCAGGTCTCATTAACAAATCTGATAACCTGACGGTACATTTAGAAGAATTAGCACAAAATAATAAACCCATAGACGTACTTTGTATAACTGAACACTTTATGACGACCGACCAGGAAAGCATACTTGACATACCCGACTTCCGTTTAGCAACAAGTTATTCTAGAGACGTAAAGAGGGGAGGGGCATGTATATTAACTAGAATCCTACGAGGCTTATCAGTAACACTTGTCTCGACAACTTTGCACACAATATTCAAAGATGCAAAAGTGAAATAATTGAATTTGGTATATCTGACTACACGGCTCAATTATTACAATGTCCTGTCAAAAAAACCTGCAAGCTAAAATCTTGGCCTTCTAATAAGAAGGCGTGATTATAGTACAGAAAATCTCGGTAAGTTTAAAAATTGCATGAACAGCTTGTCGTTTGCTGACATTTACCAGACAAATGACCCGAACGAAGCATATGATTGTTTTCTAGACCTTTTTTATCTATCTATAATCTATGTTTTCCTTTTAAAATAATAACGAAAACATTTAATAAAAAACCTAAATGGCTATCCAAAGGTATTAGAAACTGTAGTAAAATTAAAAGAAGAATGTTATGGCAGTATAGGGCTCGTCCAACAAAGACTAATAAAAACGCCATCAAGCAATACGCTGCAAGGCTAAAAAAAATAATATCACTAACACAAAGGTCACAAAATAATTACTGCATAAGTACATCTCAAAACAAGTCCGAAGCAACCTGGTCAATCATTAACAAGACTAAATTAAACTTTCCCAAAGAGCCGATTACTGAAATAATCAAAGAAAATATCAAAATTACAGATCCTAAATCTATTGCAAATAATTTCAACGAATTTTTTATTGACCAAGCTTCAGAAACAGAGAACTCTAATAATCCCCGAACAAAACCTTCTACTTACAAAATAGAAAGTAAATTAAATTTTTCTTACACCGACAACACCCATTGAAGTAGCTAGAGAAATTAACCAAATTAAAAAATACTAATACCGTGGGTGACGATGGCATTTGTACTAAAGTTGTAAAATGTGTATCCCCGATAATTGCGACTCACTTGTGCTACATAATTAACTTGTGCATTTCTAACGGAACATACCCAAGCAAACTTAAAACCTCTATTGTCATTCCAATCCACAAAAAAGATGACAAACGTAATATGGGAAACTATAGGCCCATAGCGTTGCTCCCCATCTTTTCAAAAGTATTCGAAAAAGTAATCTATAGCCGATTATACAATTATTTGGAAAACCATAATATTTTAGTAGACGAACAGAAAGGTTTCCGCAAGGGTAAATGGATTAATATTGCCATTTATGACCTACTTAAAACTATTTTGACAACGATGGACAAAACAAGCCCAATATGCGCTATCTTCATGGATATGAGCAAAGCCTTTGACCGAGACGATCATAAGATATTGATTCACAAACTGAGTATGTATGGCATAAGAGGTAAAGCGCTAGATCTCATATATTCATACTTGTGTGAGAGACAACAAATCATAGAAATTACACAAATATGTCAAAAAACTCGTTATGAGATCACAAGGTTGTTTATTGTTTTTATTATATATAAATGATCATTTCAAACATATTACACAACCAATGGTTCTCTTTGCGGACGATAGTACAGTAATTATAAAATGTGACAAAGAAAATAATTACGAAAATGAAGTCAATCACACCCTGCTTACCATAATTCAATGGCTATCCAGAAATAATTTGAGAATAAATATGGACAAAACGAAAATTCTACACTTTCATCAAAGAACAAAGCCCAAAGACCTAAATGTCAGTAACGAAGGCAGGATAATACACCCTGTGACAGACACAAAGTTTCTTGGCATTCATATTGACAATAAACTCGCGGAAAACGCATTTAGAGCACGTCTGTAAAAGAGTTACTAAATCCTCGTTTGCTCTCTACAAACTCTCAAAGGTTGTCAATCAAGAAACTGTATTAGCCGCTTACCACGGACTAGTTTCACCTATTCTAAGATCCCTGAGTTACCCCAGAATATTACACCATTGTAATATCCTGGGGTAACTCAGTTGAAAAGGAATCCGCTTTTAAAGCTCAAAAGAAACGCATCAGAGCAATGTGTAATCTTGACTTTACTACAAGCTGTAAACCATATTTTAAAAACTTGAAAATTCTGACACTGCCTTCATTATATATTTACGAATTAAATCTGTTTGTGAAATCAAATCCAGACTATTACAAAACCGCTATTAAAAGTTACTATAGACAGTTACTAGACAAAAAAAAAGATTAGAAATAGAAATACCGTATGGGGAAACAGCCTTATTCAATAAAAGTGTTCTTTGCATGGCATCTTTGATGTATAAAAAATTGCCTGACGATGTCAAAAAGTTACCCATACCATAGTTCAAGTCAAAACTACACAAATTCCTAATTACTAGATGTTACTATAATGTCCAAGAGTATCTACAGGAAAAAAATATTGTAATTTAGTGTTAGGTGTTTTAATCTATCCTATTTATAGAACAATATTGTTTATTTAATTGTAATTTTGTGTGAAACATTATAATAATTTAATATGATCTGTATTTAATTCATCTGACATTATGACATTCTATGATAATTTAATAAGACATTAATAATCAAATCAAAATCAAATCAAATCAAAATCAAAATGTTTTTATTGTAACTCTTACATTATACAGCATTACATAGTTGGAGGTAGCCCCAGTAAGTTATAAAATATACTTGTGTTGGGGCTATCTCGCTCCATCCCATAGTGTTTATTATATAATGTTGAGACCATAAAATTAGACATTTAAATTAAATTAAATTCAATAAAAATACAAGAATAATAATAGCAATAAAAATCAATTATACAAAAAAAATAAAAATAACAATCAATACAATTTTAATGATTCATACATGAAATGTCAGCTTATAGTGAGCATGAGTGTGTGTGCGTGTATGTAACTGTAGAGTGTATATGAGTGTTTGCGTGTGTGTATGTATATAACTGTAGAGAGTATATGAGTGTGTGTGTGTGTAGAGAGTAAGAATGTTGTATGGATGTGAGTAAATTAATATGGGCAATCAATTTGTCTAACTTAATCTAACTAAGATGGATTCTACTTCCCCATAAGAAAGAGGTTTTAGCCAATCCATCAGGGTGTTTTTACTGTCATGAAAAAGCATAGGGAAGATATTTAGTATGTCGTTTAGTTTATTATATATATAGGCTGATTGTTTGGCATATTGACGTCTGGCAAAAATTGTACGGACCATTTGGGAGGGATAATAATTATTAATCTGACATTTTAATTTGTAATTTAAATGATGCAATGTTTGAAATTAAATTGATTGTAACGCTACTTATATTTTAAATCTAAACTTGTATTAATTTGCACACCATTAGGTTATAATACATTGTATCTATTCAAAATATTATTTGTAACAACTTACTAACCTGTATTATGCAAATAAATTATTTGATTTGATTTGAATCAGGTAAAATTTGCAGAAAATAAAATCAAGACGGTTTGGAAAATTATAAATAATGAAACGAACATGAATAAAATAAATAATACTGATTACATGTTTGAGACTACACATGGACTTATTAGAGATAGCAAAAAACTTGCTCAAGAATTTGTAAATATCTTTACCAGCATCCCAATTAAAACTACTGAAACCTAAAATTATTCGCCCTCGCTTGGTTTTGGTTTATTAAACGCGAACGTTTCAGCCTGCCAAAATGAATTTAACTTTTCATATATAAACCCCATAACAGTAATAAAAGCTTTTAAGCAAATCAAGATCAAATCGACCGAATATCTATGGGGAATGTCCATCAAAGCTTGTACCTCCATTATTCAGACTATAACTCCGTACTTAGCTTTAATTGTAATTTGTGTGTATAGTATATTGGTGCGTCTCATATCATATACAGTTAGTTTGTATATTTTCATTTCAATAACGGTCACAAGATATAATAAACGTGAGTTATACCAACTGTAGATATAATTTCTTTAGATATAACATTTATAAACTCTAAAATTTATTTCGTATAACGTTATTGGCTATAACGTTTATTTAATCGAAAATCATTAGCCCTTTCGTTTAAAATATATAATATTGATAACATCTTTATGTTCAACACCCCGATTCAAAGCAATCCGACTCGGATGGATTATATTAGGTTAGAAGGTTAAGGCGGGAGTGGAGCAGAGTGCCAGGTCCCCTCTATGTTGGTGAATCATTTGGGTTAGGTTTGGTTAGAACAGTGACCACTAACGCGCGAAGGCGAACGAGTGAAGCGATCGTGCTGCTGGAGCGGCATAACAGAAACGTATCGCTGCAAAACCGACTCTCGATCTGAAATAAAATAATGATCATAGGTACATGGTGGACATCCCACCCATACGCACCAAACGTTTTGGGAATACTTTTATTATGCGTTCAGCAAAGAAGTGGAATTCCCTGCCGGAGTCTGTATTTCCTGTTGGCTACAACCTGGGAGTCTTTAAGTCAAGAGTGAATTGGTTTCTTCTAGGCAAGCGTGCTTCATCGTCGATCACATCGTCGCTTAACATCAGGTGTAATAGTGGTCAAACGCAAGCCTATCAATAATAATTTAAAAAAAAATGATCGAAAATAATAAATGGCTAGCTTACAATTCTTAAAGTCAAAATTACAGTTGCAAAGAAACAAGTTTCTTCCTTTAATTTTACATTTCTAAAATTAAAGGAAGAAACTTGTTTCTCTTTCTTATACGAACATACAGGTAACACCATCTATACTTATAAATTCGTACCATTGTTTCAGATGTAACAAAGCCATGTACGCCAACCGTATCTCGTACTGGTTGGACAGCAAGGGCCCTTCATATGCCCTGGATGTGGCCTGTTCAAGCTCTATGGCCTGTCTCGAGCATGCCTACATAAGTATTAGCAGTGGACTATGTGAGGCAGCCATCGTAGGTGGATGTAACTTGTGCATGCACCCTAATGTGGCGCTGAATATGAGAAAGTAAGTAATAAAGTTCCGTATGGTGTCGGACGTAAAGAAACTCACGATCCCATATCTTCCCGTGGGTGTCGTATAAGTCGACTAACTGACACACCAGAGAATGGGCAGCAGCGTTTTCTGTGACCGTTAACAACAAACTGCGATCGCCAACCCGCCTGCCAAGCGTGGCGACTAAGGCAGACCCCCCCCAAACCAAAATTAAAAGCACTAGTAAAAACCGGCCATGAGTGCCCGGCTACCCGTCTACCCTCGACTACGGTAGCGGTCGAGGCAATGGATGGCGTGGCAAGGGGTGTGAAGAATCCCCGGAGTTGACCCAGCTACCCCAATAAACACCGACGACTGAACCTGGCATCGTATAACACGCGCAAGTAATCTCCTCAATCCTTTCCAGTCCGGCTTCGGACCTGGTCACACCACCTCCACAGCTCTTCTCAACATTACGGATGATATTCGGTCAGCCATGGAAAGCAGTAATCTCACAATCTTGGCATTGCTGGATTTCAGTAATGCTTTTAATACTGTTAATTTCGATGTTTTTAAAAGTTTAAGCTCTCTGATCCTACTCTCAAGCTCATGAAGGAGAGGCGTGAGAAGATCCTGCGTTGAAATACTGGCAGCTTTATAGACGGATCTCAAAGTCACAAAAAAGGGCTCCAATCTCTTTGCAAGAGATCTGAATATTGGTCAAAGCCAGCTCATGAAACTGAAGTCCGACGATGGCAGGAACGCATCCGCCAAACCAACGCTTCTGAGAGAGATCGAGAGATTCTATGGGCAGCTGTACAAGTCAACTAGTAAACCCGTCGCGAATCTAGCAAAAGATCCTAGAGCTACATTGACCCAACACTATACCGAAGACATTCCGGACGTCAGCCTGTACGAGATTAGGATGGCTCTTAAACAGCTTAAGAACAACAAGGGACCGGGTGATGACGGAATTACAGCCGAACTCCTGAAAGCGGGTGAAAAACCAATACTTAAGGCCCTTCAGAAGCTGTTTGGTTCCGTGATACTCGAGGGGAAAACGCCACAGGCATGGTGCGGCGGTGGGTGGTACTCTTCTTCAAGAAGGGTGACAATGCCCTGTTGAAGTACTATAGGCTCATCTCACTTCTTAGCCGTGTCTACAAGTTGTTTTCAAAAGTCATCACGAATCGACTCGCGCGCAGGTTTGACGATATCCAGCCTCCTGAACAAGCCGGATTCCGTAAAGGCTTTAACACGGTAGACCACATACATAAGCTGCGACAGGTTATTTAGAAGACCAAAGAGTACAACCTGCCTCTCTGCAAACTATTCACCGCTGCACTGAAGGATGTCTTCAAGGTTCTGGACTAGAGAGGGCTAGTCATCAACGTCAATGGCGAGTACGATGTACATCACTCACAACACAGTGGTCAAGGCTGAGACCATTTAGGACCTCAGTACAAGTGATCGGAGTGTCCTTGCGTGATCGAATCAGAAATGTAGAGATCTGCAAGAGAACCAGGATTACCGACATGGCCTGAAGAATTGCCACGCTGGAAAAGGATTGGTTTCGAGGTCTGATCTTGAAGACGGACTTACATGGTGATGTTTTATTTCAAACACTTCAACACATCAATGTACCGGTATCGATCTGGCACCGTTGGAAAGACTGCAGTACAGCCCAAGTCTCGATCGAACCGAAGGCTTTCTCGTAGTCCACAAACGCTAAACAGAGATAGACCAGGGTCGATAATTTTTAAAACCAAGAAGGATGAAACCCATTAGAAAAGGAGGGGAATATTATAAAAATTAAAGGAAAAATAATTTACGGGCGATCTGAGGTCGGGAAGGGGATGGGGGTGAATTTTTAAGGATAAAAAACGGTTTTTCTCGATTCCTATCGTGATGCATATGCAGAGCGCATATGGTTCCTATCGTTTGTGAAGTTTGCGTTTTGTTCGCAGTTTGTACTTTTTCGCATTGTTACGGTTTTAAGTTTTGACTTATTCATTCTCGCACGCTAGTAAGGTTTTTATTATATACAGTTTTTATAATATCGGTTATAAATCTAGCACATATGCGATAAACGTTACCTTTTGATATATCGGACCAATCCCTACTACTGTCCAGTAAGTAAATTACATACATACTTACTGGACAGTAGGAGATTCCAAACTGCCGTCCTCTAACTAGAAGGCCGTTAAGCCCAAAAAGTCATTTCCGAGTAAATGACAAAAAACGCGGGAATCGTTGTATCTTAAAAACTATGATACTTAAGTTAATGATTGTAAGACACATCAGTTGATATTTAATTATATTTGTCCTAAATAATCGTTTCTGTTCAGAAACTCTTATTAATTACTTTTAAAATTATTTTTTCTAATTTTGTTAAGCATGTTATCCAGTTTTTTCATCTTATTACTGTACTATAAGGCCGTTAACCATACCTTAGCGGCTTTTTAGTGAAGTAATTTGCTAAAAATTTTTGCCTTAATAATTTTTTATTAAATTTGTTCATAAATACTTACCTAAAAAGTAGTTAAGTGACATAACTGCTTTATAGCCATGACATTCGCTTCGATTTCAATTTCAATAACTTTCCTAATGAGCGTTTACGGGGCTTTAGATGCTTTTAAGCTAATTGTTGCCAATGTTGTGCGTAACTTTTCTAAAATCTTAACTACTTTACTTAACTAAAAGGGGGCTAAAAATATTTCGATTGTGGTTAACTTCTTTATAGTTTAGCATTCAATATGGGAATATCTGAGAAATTATAGACATCTTTAAAATTAAAATTTTATTTCAGCATTTAAAAGTTACTTAGGTTAAGGTTAAAAACGGGCTGGTTTCCGCAACTCCATGACCAAGCACGTATTTTGGGTTTAAAGTTACTTAAAAGAAATATAATTAATTTAATAGGCAATAATCAACTAATAACTAATTAAAATCTTAAGGTACAATTCCATCAAAATAGTGTGCAGCACATTTGTTAACAAACACTTTGTGTAAAACGCCAGCATTGCACGTACCAAGCTGGTATCGCGTTTAGCCTCTGTCTCTACTGGCAAGGCTGTGTGTAACTTTTGTAAGCACACAGTGTAGCACACTTGTGCACGAACATATTCACTGATCAGTGTTTTCTGCCTTCAGTTGTTCAGTTGTTAATATGGATGGGCAGGAAAACGAGAATCCGAAAAAAAGCTGCGGTTTTCTCTTCGGTATTGAGCCAAAATAATCTTCCATTTTCTCATTACCTCATTCAAGTCACAATTGAAAATTTGAGCCAACTCTTGAGTTGCGTTTTGTTTTTGTTTCTTTTTTTAGAATCATTTTGACTGGAATCCATAGTCGAGGATAAGTTTCAATTGCTTGAATACATTTTATCATTCGTCCAATCCATATTTAACTTGGTTAAATAATGTGCGCGAACAAATAAATGTGTTCACTCCGGTAGCGGTAGCGGAAGCAAGACTGAGTTCGCGAACAACAAGTGTGTATAGTAGTCGCTAAACTTCTGGGCCGCCCTGAAGTTTCCGATGCGCAAGGCACGAATCAGTGCTGTTTTTGTATGAAATTTACTACTGCGCTGCCATTGTAGCCAACTTCAGGGCGGCCAAGAAGTTTGGCGAGAACTATATTTTTTACTATTCTTCTCTGTTACTTTGTGATTGTTGTTGTTGTTTTGTGTCTATGTCAAATAAATGTTTTCTATTCTATTCTTCTTTTCTAAAATCACGAGCAAAAACTTGAGGTTTTCAGCATTTAGGAACTGAACACTATCCAAATTTAAAACAGTAACGAGGTATAAAAAGGCACATATTTAGAACACTAAGTAATAATTGTTTTAGAATATAATAAACACATTTACTTAGTGACTCTATTTGGTTTATTGATGACATTCATTGTCATCACGAATAATGGGTAGGTAAATGTATTATTTATCAGTGATAATGTTTTCATTATATTTAGTTTTCGTTATTTTACAATTCCTTTAGGATGCACTCGAAATTTAATTGACATTTGAGGATTCATTGGAAACTTGTCGTTTAAAAACTTCAAAGTTATATAATCTTCAGCAAAATTATTTTTATAGTGACGATCGAAGCTCGATCTTATGAAATACACCTCAGTCATGTGTCTGAGATATGCCCTTGGATTCGAGTTTTGGATGCGTCGCTCTGATACATTTATATATTAAGGATAGTTGATAAAGTCTTGTTGCTGCAAAGACTTCAAAATAACTTTTGCATTATTAGCCGAGGCCATCTTCGAAATCAGCGAAGTCGTAATTCGCCCCTTTTTTCATTGAAAGTTCAGCTTGGTGCTGGAATTGTTCGCAACTCATTATGGTATGTCCTGGCTCAAAATACTATAGTATTATAAGTTCTGTGGCAATCACGTCTCTATTGATAAAGTCAGCTAATATGGATGGATTGTAACATTGTTTTTAGATTATTTAACTTCTGGTCAAGGTTTTCAAACTTCGCTAGGCACATAATGTTTTTGATCCTTCGAGGGATTCCGGATTGCCTGAAATAAATTATTGACTATGTAACTGAACATAATTTTAACTGTAGAATCGATGCTAAAAATCTTCAGTTTCTATCAAACAATACGGAAAAGAATGTACGTGAATTAATTGTGTCTTTTTTTCGTACTATTTAGAGATTATTTAAACTAGTAATAATATTTACAAATTTGTACTACAATCATTATTATGTTGTAAACTTACCTTGTCTAAACCGTGTGCGACGTTGTACAAGAACGTGGCAGCCGGTGCTCCGGGTGGAAAGATTGAGTCCTACGAGATGACCCACCCCGCTCACTCCCGGAATGAACGCAGCGCGAGAGTCGGCTAACTGCCTTTTAGTTAAGCAATGAGCCTTAGCTGCTTTGTAGCTTAGCAAAATCCAATTTCTTTTCGCTGTTTTCATCAAACAGGCAAGAATTATTTATAAAATGCTTAACTAAAAAAGCGTTAAGGGAGAATAACTGCAAATAAGTTAAGTTTTTCATTGAAACTATTCTATAAATGCTTAACTATAAAGTAGTTATAGTCCTTTTGCGTCTATTTAGTCAAGAATGATCAGATAACGTTCTTGTAGTTAAGCAAAAGGCTAGAAAATAATCATCACATCGGGCAGTTAAGGTTTTTTAAAGTACATTTAGCGAAGAAGTGTGGGTTAGACGCTTTCAAGTGATGGAATCGTCGTAAATTATGTTACTTAACGGCCTACAACAATTTCATATCTTTGGAACTATTTACATTTCAGACATGTTTCTTATACAGAAAGATAGAGAATTTTGAACTCTGCCACTCTCTATTAAAAAGTAAAAATTTACCATTTGAGGGTTAACGGCTTTCTAGTTAAAGGACGGCAGCAAATTTAAAATCTCGCTTCTTACTGGACAGTTATGAATAAGTCACCGATAGAGTTCACTTTCTGAATACTTTTTAGAGATGTTATGATAACATTACATACCATTTTTGAGAAAAATAATTTACTTTTAAAGTTACCATGCCCTGTGAGAAATTGGGCAACACAGTGATCCACTTTCAGCCACGTCCTGGCCAGCTGCAAGCGAACGGATGGAAAGAATTGGTGGATGTGTCGGCCCTTAATGGAATTATCCCCCCTATATTGCCATTCGGATATTAAGATATATAATTATAATATAGTTCCTCCCAGACGTCAATAGGTGGTTTAAATAATCTAGAGATTTTATCACGGTCACTCCGCGTTAAAAAATCCGCGTCCGTGGTCTCTCGTGCGGAATAGTACATTTTAGCATGTCGCTGCACTTCAAGGTCGATTGAAAGTACGCTAGCAAGTACCGGTAAGGCCTCAGTACTAACCGTCCTGTGTGCTTTGAATAAGAATATCAAAGCTAAAAGCTGACTTTGGAGTTATTTACATCGTACCGCCCCTATAGTGGCCCTATCAGTCCCAACTGGCGCTCCATAGCACATACAACCCAAGTAAGTAGCCCCGTAAATAGCCTTTAAAGTTAAAAATGACAGACCCCACGTAGATTTAGATATTCTCGTTAAGGCATAGAAGTTATTTTTGCTTTTTCATCGACTATTTAAATATGATCTATAAATGCAAAATTCCATTGTTACACTAGACCAAGACTAGACTACATAAGACCAAGACATACTAGAGCACACGGAATGCTTCCTTTTTACGGGAACGTTATTTAATTTAATAGTAGGACACGATTTAAGATTACCCTTCAAAATGAGTTGGTAAGATTTGTGCGGAGCAAAGGTCAGGCGGTTTCGATCGCCCCACTGAGATAATAATCGTAGGCAAGTGTCAGCCAAGTTCTCGAGTCCAGCTCGAGTACTTGATTGAATGAGCAGAAGACCGTAGCCCGCGTAACTGGTTAATGAACAGCCGCTTGGAAGCGGAATAGCGAGGAAATTATCAAAGCCAAAATTCCATAAAGGCGGACCAATAACCGAACCCTCAGGACATCCCATGGTGACAGATAGACTTTGACATGGAATGATGGCTGAGTTTGATTTTCGTGGAACCATTTAAAAAGTAAGAGTAAACTAGATTATATATATTTCTATAGCAACCCCGAGTTTTCATTTTAGGTAATAGCATTGGCCACCATGCGTGCCCCAGAAATATCTAGAAACATCCCAGATTTGTGAATGAGCCAAATTATCAATTCTGGAGCACTGAAAATCCACGTGGAACCCACAAAGAGCCATTACACACTCCAAAGTTACTGAAAGTAACCCGCGATAGTTAACCGGCGAACCAATAGAAGCGCAAGCCGGGTGGATCGACGGGCCGCGCGGTCATTTACTTCTAGGGAATTACTATTGGTACTCACGCTTTCGAGTTCATGAATATTTTTAAACAAAAACATTTTTATTTGTTAAGTCTATGCTTCGATAGCATATCGTTGTGCCGCGGGAAAACAACCACTCAAAGAACAATGGCAAAATCTTAGCTGACTTAAATTTGAGCGTCGGAAAGTGAGTTACATACGAAATAAATTCTATTAATTGTCTACGTTTTTTAAAGTATTATTGGGCTGATTCAAAAAGGATAAAAAAATAAAATGAATAAAAAGTTATTTGTCTTTTTAGTTATTTCCTTTAGCTTAGTGTTGCCATTATATATTTTATCTACTAAGTGACAAGTAGTAACTTTATTAAGTAATAATAGCATTATAGTATTAATTGCAGTAAATGAGTTAACAATACAGTTTATGTCTAAGTGTAGATGTTCATTGCAGGTAGGTAATAATATTGTAGTGTAGTAGAAAAAAAAATATTACTATGAATTAATGATTTGCAAAAAGACTAGGATCGTAGTCTAAAAAAATATATAGCTTGGTTGTTGATGACGACCTTTTGATACACGTCAAAATTGCTTAGTTTAAATAAAAATACTCTTTCCAAAGAGTATATTATACATTTCATGCTGAAATAACTAGGTAAGGGAAATACTAATGTGATATTGCCCTTTTATTGCCACGAAATTGAATAATATTATCTATTAAACACATTATTAAAAGTTACCCAAACATAACTTACAAATGTTTATGACTGAATCTCTATTATTCTCGATATTCTCGAACAAAAATTCTTACATGAATTAATTTAGAACATCACCCTGTGTTAAAACATTTTTTTTTCATTTAATGACGTAGGAATTTAATCTCAGCTAAAATAATGTATGAGCACCTGCCATTGTTCTTTCAACATGTATATTAAACAAATCGTAATTTATCAGGTACGGGTTCCTGTGTTTGGACGGCAAGACAAAATGCTTTGACAAGCAGGGAGACGGTACCGTCAGGTCTGATGCCATCAGCATACTCTTCTTGCAGAAAGCCAAGGATGCAAAGAGGTAAGATTATGTTGTTTCTTTATTGCCATCTATTAAATTCGGAATTTCAATAGATTTAAATTCTTGCGAGATATTGGACGACAGAGAGAGAAAAGGAAGGGCTTTTCCCAGAAATGGAACATGATGCAAGCAAAATAAAAATATCAGTCCGATAAAGCTACTATAAAATCTTGTGTTCTTTTTCAATCAATTGTATATGCATCAATATGGAAGCTTGCCTTCTGTTACTCTTTATTTATTTAATCAATCGATACGTTAAAAAAATTGTGACAATGGGCCCCGAAATGTACGACCATTATTGGAAGTGAAACTCATTACATATTAAGGAATTGATTTTAAATTATTCAGTACTATATCATTTTACATTCTGGTGAGATATTGGACGAATAAGTTTAAATACTACTGAGAGTGGGGTATAAATGTATAATAAACTGAAATGTTTGTTGAATAAATTAATTCATCCAGAATCAACATTCTTAAGGTTTCTATCTAGGCATTTTACAAGGCCAACTGAAATTGGACAACTCTTGGCAATGTCTATACAATTTTGTATTGCCATACATACGAGTAGTTGGGTAATGTCAAGCATCATACTCGTATTTAACCACAGTTGTCAATAATTTGCCGTTTTAAGCTTGGCTGTTTTTAGAGTTTCGTAGTCAACAAGGAACCCTTATAGTTTGACCATTTCCATGTCCATCCAGAGTTTATTTCAGAGACTCTTACTAGAAAGCTATAAATTGGTAAAGATAAACATTTTAATAATACCAACAAAGTGGTCAAATAAAATCATGAAAAAAAACTTTGTTTCGGGTACTGCCTATAGACGTAAAGTAGGGATGTTCTTTTTTTCTCGTCTATCCCATGGTGTGGGTTTTCGTCCGATAAGCCATTCAAAAATATTACGGGAACAGTAATAATTTTGTACAAATGCCATTGAAAAATTACTGACATAATGTTGTTAGTAGTATAAAACAGATAGTAAATATATGCTTATGAACCATGTAAAAATATACAAAAATAAAATCATAACATCCTTACTAATAATGATTTCTAAATTAATAATGTCTAAGCTCAAATAACGCATTGGAGTGGGCGGAGTCGTCGGCAGTACCCAACGGTGCAGGCGCGCGGGGGAGTCAATTTTGTGTTAGTGCAGAAGTATTTTCGACGTTTGTAATCTAAAGTCAAACTAGATTCGCTGATTTTTCATTTAATGTTTGAGATTCTTTTGAAAACTCACGTTTATAATGAATATAATTTTATAATACATTTTCTTAACCAGTCACAAAGTGATCATAACTGTATTGTTTGCATAACTTTATTGAACTTTAGAGTTGCTTCTGCATCGTCGCCGGCGCTGCGGGAAATGCAACCCCTTCACCCTTACGTAACAAAGGATAGGCACCCTTTCGAGCCGTAGCGGCTTAGGCAGCAAGCCGAAGCTGCAGTTGTGAGCAGTGAGTGAAGGGAGCTCTCCCTTTGCACCTCCGGTTTTATAATGCACTTTAGGGGTTGCAGCCAGAAGACTACGTGAAGTCGAGATGCCCAATTCGGTTTTGAACAGATCATAAACCACAAGAAGAACGGCATGAATGACATGTCATATCAGGTCAACGATGGATGAAATGGCGGAAAACTGTCCGTTTCATGATCGTACTAATAATACTACTAATAAAAATAACACCGGTATCAATATATATTTTAAACGATAGACCTAATGATTTTCGATTAAATGAACTTTATGTCCATTAACATCTGCCTAGCATTTTCCCAAATATATTGGGGTCGGCTTCCAGTCTTACCGGATTCAGCTAAGTACCAGTGTTTTACATGGAGCGACTGCCTATCTGACCTCCACAACCCAGTAACTGGGTAACACGGTACCTCTTGGCTAGACTGGTTTCAGATCTCAAGCTTCTGACTACCCGTAACGACTGCCAAAGATCTTCAAATTACAGCCGGGACCAACGGCTTAACGTGCTTTCCGAGGCACGGAGGAAACTCGGTATGTTGAAATGGTCACCCATCCACGGACCGACCTCGTCAAACAATGCTTAACCTTGATGATCGACCCGTGCGGCTGTTATTATTTAGCCACGAGCTCCTCAACTTTATATCCATTAACATTATACGAAATAAGTTTTAGGATATATAAATGTTATATGTAAAGAAATTATATCAACAGTTGGTATATCTCACGTTTATGGCATTTTGTGAACGTTATTGAAATGAAAATATACCAAATAACTTTATATGATATTAGACGCACACATGAAATATTTGGAAAACAATCAATGCAAACATCTTTTATCTGTCTTTATTTAAGTTAATTAATTTCACAAAGTAAATTGCTCAGCGACAACTGTTTTGAGTTGTGTTTACAAATACAATTTCTCCAACATTCAACAGGATTTACTCCGAGGTATACCACGCCAAGTCCAGCTACAGCAGAAACATGCAAGAGCAGTTCTTGCCATTGCGACAGCCGCAAGAAATCCAGGAGTTCTTGGAAGGATTCTATAAGGAAACAGGCGTTTCACCATGTGACGTGGAGTATATTGAAGCTAATGCTTCAGGTAATACAATTTATCTTTAACATAATTTTCTTTGAGTCGACATTTTTGGGAAAATGTCGACTTTTTTTGCATTGCAGTGTTTAGCTGCTATTGCTTTTGGGCCGATAATATCTGTTTCATTTTAGGAAGATTATGATAGATTTATTTATTATACATACTTAATTGTACTTTTTTGTGTGTTGTGTTGTGATAGATTGTGCCAATCCGAATGTCGTAACCTAGCCTCCTAGAAAATAATTGTTCGGTGAACCTGAATAATGGTCGTGACGATCACTTTATATTAGAGTACCCAGTGATACTTTAACTTATCTATGAAAAACTTGACAAATCATATCAATATTAAATTTTTTGTCTGATCAGCTATCGCCGAAGCAGATGAAAATGAACTGGAAGCAATCGGGAAAGTGTTTGCGAAGGACAAGACTATCCAGGTTGGATGCGTCAAGTCTAATATGGGTCACAGTGAGCCAGCTTCCGGGGCATGTTCGCTAACGAAGGTAATAACTTTATCTGTGTTGCTTTGGTACTATTATTAATATGATGGTCAAAAAACAAGTAAAGCAGTTTTGTGAGCAAAACCACATTTATCAACTGCGCGTTTGTATTTTTGCAACGGAGAAGTAACGGGTATCGTTAGTTAGACCACTTTTCGCAAATTATGTTTGAATTCCATGTTAATTAATTAATTAAGTACTTTATTTTATTTTTGAATTGTTTGTTTTACTCTAGAATTCTTTACGCTTTTATGTGCATGTCTTTTTATATCGTTCTCACACATGTATTTTTCCAACAAGAATAATGTAACCAAATAATTGTAATTAAAACTGATGATGTTGAGTGTCTGTGGAGTTTCTTGCACGTTCTTCTCCATAGAGAAGCTACTGACGCTTGAGAATGTGCAACTAAATCATATTTTTCTTGACAATTCAAAAGTACCTATAATAGGGTTTAGTAGAACTTAAAAAAATGTATTTTGATTTTGATGTTTAATGTAACAAAAGCTCAAAAAATAATGGCTCCTAAAATTATGAAAATAATACAAACGAGATACGAAAATTAGTAGGCACGATTGTTTTTGAGTTGAAAGCTAATATAATCATGGTTGAAGATTTCAAAAGCCTTTCTAAATTCTAACATTATACTTGTGGCAGTTTTATCATTTCTTAGATGGTTGGTCTTTGCAGATTGTCAAATACATTAATTTTATTTACAGGTTTGTCTGGCTTACCAAACTGGCCAAATTCCCGCGAACTTGCACTACAGTGAGCCACATGACAATATCCCTGCAGTACGTGAAGGAAGAATCAAAGTAGTGACTGAGAACACGCCTTTTAATCGAGGCTTTACTGCTTTGAACTCATTCTCATACAACGGGACCAACATCCATGTGCTTATGAAAGGACATTACAAGCCTAAGGTAAGTGCACCTTCTAGAAGGATGTGTTTAATAAAATTTACCAGAATGCTAGTTTTTTCTCTCAGCTTTTCTCCTGTTATTCTAATCAACAAGTGCTTTTTAGGTCTAAATTTTTTCGCCTTCTCCGAAAATTATGATTAAGGTGTCATTCGATTCGGAATGGCATGTAATAGTTTTTGAGAAAATGCTAAGGCCGCTCGCAAAAATTGCAACAGTTATAAACAATTAAGTGAAAAAAGGGGTTTTGATTTTTCATTAATATATCAAAAACTATTCATGCACGTCTCTCTGGTACTCACCAAAAGTTTAGCTTTCTACCACTAAAAGGGTTTTTGTAATCGGATCAATAATTTCAGAGATAACGACCCACAAACAGACAATTATACCTCTTAAAAATATTAGTTTGCGTGGTCTTTCATGTTTTCTCGGTTATTTTGTTACTTTAGACTTAGGCCTACTGTCCACGGACACGTAGCTTCATATATTCTTCAAAATACGCCATGCAGCTTGTGAAACCCAGCGTACTGAACTCTGTCCACCAGGCGTTAAACGACGACGACATTATTTTGGCTTATTATATATTAGCATTTGAATTCGCCGAAAACAGAGATATTAGTCGCATCCATATATAGAAAAAATATCTGCTGTAGATTTTTCTTAGCGGCAAGAGAATTATAAGATGATGTTAGTGTATTTCACTCATTCTATAGCATTAGTAAAACTACTTATCAGGTATTTTTACACTATCTGAACAAATTTCGCTGCCGTGGCCGCAATTTTTACAAAAAAATGCGAGCGTGACATTGCCGCTCCGTCGACAGAGTTAAATAAATTTATACGTAAACAGCATACAACAGCACTATATTCTATCTTTGAGCCAAAATTCATCCAGTTCCATTCAGCCATTCTGGCATGATTGAGTTACAATTCAATTCAATTGTTTATTAGTACATATAAAGAACAACAACACATTACATGGCATATGGAAACAGTGGGTTGTACTACCAAGTTTAAAAATATTGTCAGCTTTCCGGGCTCCTAAACTAGGTACGCAGACCAGTATCTTAGGAGTCGGACTTTTGCGGCTTCAATTTATATAATACAATACAACCGTGACTTTAGGTTCGTTTTGTAGTTGTTGTTAACACAGCAAATGGAGTGAAATATTATGGTTGTGAGAATCTAGGAGTGTATGCAAGAGTGTAGTTTGTGTATAGGAAGATGTGTGTGTGTGTGTGTGTGAAGTGTAAGTGTTTGATAAGCTTTCTTTCAAGGTTGGTTTGATAAAGTTATGATTAACAAACATATATCCATCCAAACTTTTGCATGTATATTACTATATATATGGGGTAGGCGCTGACTTGGAAGCGAATAGTCGTGTTTATGTACACTCCGCAGAAATAATTTACAAAATAGTGTTTTTTTGGCAATCTTGCGCTCTTACAATCGCTTTACTTGAAGGATACCACAAGTCTAAGTTGGGTGCGAAAAATCTTGGGCATAGAATCAGTGCAAGTGATTATTGTTGCTAATCTCGAACAGAAAAAGTGTGAAAAAAGTAACTATCGTATTGGTGAATATGTGTAGTACCCACAAACTTTAATAATTTTATTATAATCATCAAAGCTGTACGTCAAAATCACCGAGTTCGTTTAGACAGAACAATAATTTCACCGCTGTTAGTACAAGCGCACGCAGCCTGTCTCCGATTAGCCTGGATCTGCGAGTCTCGTGTTCTGAGTTCGAACCCGACCACCGAAAATTCTTTTAGAACTTTTTGCTTGTTTGTTTTTGGATTTTGGAATATTTTGTGGTTTTGTTTTTGTAAAAAATAAACGCAAATATGGAACAAGTTATGGCAGCACTACGCAAGATCCAAAAAGACCTGGATGAACAAAAACTTGCTATTGCGAAAAGTGGCGAAACTATAACCGATAAAGTAACCGAAAACATAAACAGAATACTGGAAGCAAAATTTACAATATGGGAAGAAAATCAGAAAAAGTTGGAGGAAAAAATAGAAAATCAAGAAAAAAGATTACACTTCTTGGAAAAGCAGGTAAGACAGAGGAATCTGGTCTTTTTCGGCATTGAAGAAAATGAAAGATCATATTCACAGTTGGAAAACAATTTCATTGCTTTTTTAAACCAGTTTTTGCAGATAAAATTAAATTATAATGACATACAAGAACTCAGAAGAATAGGCAGGAAAACTGGAAAGCCCCGCCCAATTGTAGTAACATTCACCACATTGGGCAATAAAATCAAAATTCTAAAGCAAAAGGGCATACTAAGGGATACTGATTACTACATAAAGGAAGACTACCCCCCACACATATTGGAAAGAAGGAAGGAACTACAGGAACAGGCCAAATTGGAGGTAGAGAAGGGGCATAAGGTGGTTATAAAATATGATAAACTGATAACATTAAATAAGAAAACAAAGACTGAATCTACGAGTATATCAGATAAGAGAAAAAGGAATCTCTCATTTTCGCCACAAAATAACTCGAACACAGAGGTTACTATCCCACGCAGTAATCAAGTCGCTAAGAAAAATAAAACCTTACCAACGAGTGGCACATCTTCCCAGAGATCATCTAGTTTTTCAGAAGGTCTGGTTAAGCCGGGCATACTAAACTTTCTAGTAAACAAGAATAGTAAAGGTAAGGAGCTTGAGAATACAAACAAGAACATCAGTCACATGTAGCAACCAGCGGCACCTCTCTCAGATAATACACATCACAAACAGAAATCAAATAGCACAGAAACACATCTTCCAAGCCGGTTGGTCACCGAGGAAGATTATGACCACAACCTTCCAGAGACACTATTGCACAAACTTCCAAAACTCAAAGATAAAAACAAAAACCTGCTCTACATAGTAACCTACAATGTAAGAACACTTTCATCGTACGAAAGAATAATTGAACTAAACGAAGCTCTAAAAAATATAAAATGCGATATCATTGGCCTTTCAGAAGTGCGACGTCTTGGCAATGTAATATCAGAATATGAGGATTTTATTCTCTGCCACACAGGTTACACACCAGGCAAGTATGGAGTTGGCTTCATGGTAAGGAAATATCTCAGACAATATATGGTAAGCTATATCGGCATTTCCGAACGAGTCGCTGTACTCAACTTGAACTTACCAGGTACACCGCTCTCGTTAATTCAAGTATACGCTCCCACAGAGGCAGCAATAGAAGAAGAGCTCAATCTTTTCTATGAAAACATCTACAAGGCCTTTGATATAGCTTATAAAGATATAATATTAATGGGCGATTTTAATGCAAAAATCGGGAAACCACAAATGGACGAACATCTAGTAACAAAAGCCAACGGATACGGAGAAAGAAACGCCAGAGGACAAAGACTCCTAGATTTCGCCTTGGAAAACAAGCTGGCAATCATGAACACCTTTTATAAGAAAAAATCAAAAAAACGATGGACGTGGCTCTCCCCAAACGGACAATATAAAAACGAAATAGATTTCATACTATCAAATGGACCACATATGTTTCAAAACATCGAAACACTAAATCTAAACTATCCTTCAGACCACAGACCACTAAGAGCAAGTGTGTCTCTCACAAAACCAATAAAAAGTAGAGCTAGATATAAGAATAATCAATTCAGCTCACTTAAAAATGAAGAAGACATATTAGCATAGAAGGAGAGCTTGCAAAATTTCCTACCTGCTCTTCAAGATGGATACCAAAAAGAGTCAGTACAAGTATACCACGATAAATTAATAAATTTTATCCAAATTAGTTTACAACGAGCAACAAGTACAAATAATTCAACAACAGACCACAGCACTCTAACAGAACGCACAAAAAACCTTATGAAAAGAAGACAAGAACTACAAAAAACCAGTAAAAAAACTCGATCCATGAAAAACGAACTAAAAGCTCTATATAAACTTACAAGTAAATATATAAAAATTGATTATAAGAAACACAGAGCGGAAATCATTAAAAAACATCTGGAACAAAAAGGAAGTCTAAAAAAAGGTCTCAAAGAACTACGCACTAATAAAACATGGATTGAAGGTTTACAAGACGCAGGGAGAACTAAATACAGCCGAAACGATATCATAAAAGTTGCAACAGATTACTACAGAAACTTATACAGCGCGGCTTCAAATACGAGCAGAATTAAAAACTTTTCTCCAAACCAACTATTAGAATGCGAAAGCCCTAACCACCACATAGAGCCAATAGACTGCGTTGAAATTATAGAGGCAATACGGAAGCTAAAATCGGATAAGAGTCCAGGTTCTGACAATATCACCAACGATGCCATAAAGTTAGCCCACACCATTCTAGCCGCGCCATTAGCGAATCTCTTCAACCAAATAATAAAGTCCTCAGAAACGCCTTTACAATGGTCTGAATCTAATATAATTTTAATTTACAAAAAAGGCGATCCTAAAGACATCGGCAACTACAGGCCTATAAGCCTACTGCCAACTATGTATAAACTATTTTCTACAATCATAAATCAGAGAATAAGCACATCACTGGAACAAAACCAACCCATTGAACAAGCAGGATTCAGAAAGGGATTCTCTACTACCGATCACATACATACTTTAGAGCTCATAATCGAAAAATATCAGGAACACCAAAGACCATTGTATATCGCATTCATTGACTACCAAAAAGCCTTCGATACTGTCTCACACGAAAGTATATGGCAAACTTTAAAAGCACAAAATGTAGAGTCCGGATATATAGATATATTAAGAAACTTGTACAAGAAGAGCACCAGCAGGGTCAAGTTGGAAACTCTTGGCCCAAGCTTTCCAGTGAAAAGAGGTGTGCGCCAAGGCGATCCCCTATCCCCAAAAATTTTCATTGCCGTTTTGGAATCCATTATTAGTAAACTGGACTGGGAAAACCTTGGCTTATTGATTCAAGGCAAATATTTAAGTCACCTTAGATTTGCTGACGACCTGGTACTGTTATCAGAAACGACCTCTCAGCTACAATATATGATCAACACTCTCCACAAAGCTAGCAAACAAGTAGGCCTCGAAATGAACATATCAAAGACAAAAGCTATGTCAAACTATGCAAAGACAAATATAACAGTTGATAGCGAACCGTTGGAATACGTAGAAAATTACATTTATTTAGGGAAACAAATTGGTTTTAACAGAAATAGCAATGAACTGGAAATAGAGAGGAGAGTTAAAAATACGTGGAATAAGTACTGGAGCCTCAAAGAAATTTTTAAAAGTGACATGTCCGTTAAGTTAAAGAAGAAGGTTATGGAGACATGTCTTTTCCCATGCTTGACATATGCGTGCCAAACATGGAAATTCACGAATAAAATAAAAAACAAAATAACCACAGTCCAGAGAGGAATGGAACGCAGTATGTTAAACATAAAGAAAATACATAAGATAAGACACACAAAGATTAGTTCAAAGATAAAAGCAATCGATGTTCTTAGCCACGCTCAAAAGTTAAAATGGAGATGGGCTGGCCATGTGGCGCGCCTTAAAGACCATAGATGGACCAAAGCGGTCACAACGTGGAAAGGCCCTCAGGGCAAACGACACAAAGGAAGACCTCATTCACGCTGGGAAGATGACATCAGGAAAATAGCCGGGTCAAACTGGTATCATACTGCTCAAGACCGAGATAAGTGGCAATCTCTGGAAGAGGCCTTAACCTGAGAGGGGTTCCTGTTCAAAATATATATCTAATTTAAGAATTACTAAAAAAATGTAATACAGGAAATAAAAGGCTTTTTTATTTTTTATTTATTTATTTATATGTGTATATACAGATTATTTTAAATCTCATTTTAGATAAATTAATAAGTTTTTACGAATCAGTAGCGTTGGTCTTAGTGTGGGTGTTTATTAGTTAAATTCAATCAAATAGAAATACTATTCTCTTATCGAGACTATTTCGATTAATGTCAATATGTTTCGTTTAGTACAGACTTTGAAGCTTGGAGGAGGATTAAACCTAATTTTATCGCTAGTCTTATTTATTAACTAAAAGCGATTTAAAATAACGAGAACAAACTTGAACTTAGTTGAATATAAATTTTGGCAGTTGTACAAATTCTTTTCCGTCTTTTGGTATGTTATAGTGACGAATATTACTCATGTAGTTTATACAATCTCAATTATATTCTAGTTCTTAAATTAGGTGTCTTATAATTTTTATTTTTGTTAACTTCCTAGGACGTCGATCGCTACCGCAGCAGCATTCCCTACATAGTTCTCATATCTGGCAGACAAGACCAATGCGTGAAGAGCATGATAGATAAACTCAACAAGCAACCTATAGACGCTGAACAAATTGGTCTTCTGCATGATATTCATGATATACCTTTTGCTGGACATACTTGCAGAGGTTACACCATACTTGGTACGTATAGTACTACAATACTTTTAAAATATTTTACAAACGGCCTTGCACCATTCAGTCTCTGGTAGGTAAATCTACAGTTCTACACCTTTTCAGATCATTATAAGCTCTTAAGGGATACTTGAACGTTGAATATCTTGGCAAAAACATTTTTCTTTTTGTAGAACATATATTATATGTGTGGAATGAGTTTTGAGTGTAACGTACGTATCCATAGGCGTGAGTGAAAGGGACAGAGAGAGAATGAAAAGATAGCAAGCGATCCCACATATGTATAAATAGATATTTGAAAAAAGGTGCAGAGATCGTTATGTATTACCTTTAAAGGCTTCAAATCAAACAGGAATTTATCTCTCTGTCATAAAGTCTATGCTAATTTTTCAGAAGGTTATTTTCTCAACATCAACACAACAATAATTTAATTCACATTATTTCAGATACAAACGACAAGAATGAAACAGTGTGCTTTAGAAATGAAGTGGAGTATATAGACGGATTGGCTCGGCCAATATGGTTTGTTTACAGTGGCATGGGATCGCAGTGGGCCACTATGGGCGCTGATCTTATGCACATTCCGATATTTGCTGCTGCTATTGAAAAGTGAGTATCAATTTTAAATAAGTTCAAGGTCTACGTCGTATATAGATATGCCTTTGCTTAGTGTGCCGGACGGGCGTTCTCGTGTTGGGTGAAAACTATAGCGAAGTCCAAGCTGAGCCACTGGCGTCATGCACCTATAGGTTCCGGCTGCTGCGTCAGTTGTGTGAATTATGGTGGGATGGAAGTTATTGTTGTTTTATGGGCGAAGAAGGTGGTGATAAATAAAACTCTTTTAACTATTATGACGACTGGCAAACAATACTATGCGAACGTACGAATTCTAGTTGTGAGCTGGCCGAGTACTGGATCCGAACTGTGTGAATACTAGATGTGATCTGGCCGAATGATAAAGCCGAACTGTCCGTAATGGCGAGCGGCGAGCGCGGTGCTCTTTTATACTACTCCGTGAGTCTACAAAATATTCCAGAAAACTTGCGGACAAAATCGGCTCGCGGCGGAAGATAGCATTGTTCGCTTATCGTGATTTATAACAAAATTAAATTAAAGAGATGCCGACATCAACAAAAAGGTATACAAAAAACTAATATCGGCGGTCGGCATACGGTCGAAATTCTAATAATAATACAGTCAAGACGATTCGAGATGCCGCGGCCGGCGCGGCTTCTTTGACCTATTGTATTCACACGAGTCGGCTAGTTTAAAGATTGTAGGTACCGGTGGTGGTTCCTTTGGCTTACCGATAACATTGTATCCACACGTGCGCCGCGCAGTGTCGGCGCGTACAAAGGATTTTCGACGACGGCAGCCGCTTTGAGCAATTAAATGTTCGGCACGCCGCGGCGTTATCTTTTGAACTGTTACCTACTTACAGCCGTGTATTTCTCGATCGTTAGTATTACTTTAATATTGATTCATTGCTCTAAATCACTGTTCTAAACACTGTTGTCTTTCAATTATAACTTACGTACTGGTATTACACTATTTACACTAACACTGAACACTTTGTCGCGAACACTTAGAAACACCACATCATGACTTACCATCAGGTGAGACAGTGGTCAAGCGCGAGCCTATCAATAATAAAAATAAAAAAAAGATACGCGTGTAATAGTCAAAGTCAAAGATTTATTTGCAGATAAATATGGTTACAAAAGTTCTTACAATGTAGTATAATAGTAGCTTAACATATTTAATCATAGCATAATGACATGCAAATTTTTGGTAAGTATACAATTAGTTCATTTAAATTTAAACTGAAGGAACTCTTTTATAGTATAGAAGGAATTCTCTATTAACCACCTGCGTAAAGCCCTTCTGAAGCGGATCATTGGAAGTTCTTTAATTTCGTTAGGAATCTTGTTATAAATCTGAATACACATAGGATAGCAACTTTGTCTATATAAGTCCGTTTTCATTCTAGGAATAATTAGTCTATTAGGATATCTAGTTCTGAACTTAAATTTATCGCCCACTTTTTCAAACATCTCTGGGTGTGATTTCGTAAATTTACATATTTCTTCAATATAAATGCCAGTCAATGTAAGTATTCTAAGTTTCCTAAACAGTGGTTTACAGGATATAAGTGGGTCTACATTACAAATCGCACGTATACACCTCTTTTGCGCGGTGAAAGCTCTTTCGAGATGCACCGAGTTTCCCCATACCAGTATACCATAACGCAGTATTGAACCAACATATGCATGATAAGCCTGTAATGTGGCTTGCCTACTTATAAGGTTAGATATACGCCATAGAACATAAGCAGACTTACTGAGTTTGCCACATATCTTATCAATATGATTAATCCAGGAACACCTCTCGTCTAGATCTATCCCAAGAAAAGTCATATTATCTGATTGCTGTATTTGTTTATCTTTATAAGTTATGTTTAAATCGATTTTATTCCAGTTTTTGTTACGAAATTGTACATATTTAGTTTTATCTATGTTAGGTTTAAGGTTATTTTTTTCCATCCAAGTTATTACTTTGCTTACGGTACCATTTATTTCCTCATTATAGTTTTCTTTACTTTTAGGAATAATTACGGCCACATCATCTGCAAAGAGTATGCAGGGTTGATCAGTTACTTCTGTCAGGTCATTGATATAAATCAGAAAAAGTGGGGGCCTAAAATACTGCTCATGTTTCAAAATTTGGAACTTTTCGATAAAATTTATTAATCTCGTATGCATGACCTTTTCGTAAACTTTCGCTAAAATAGGCAAGAGGGCTATCGGTTTGTAATTATCAACACGTTTTTTATTACCTTTTTTATGTATTGGTTTAATAGCTGTCATTTTCAATTTCTCAGGAAAAACTCCCGTGAATAATGATAAGTCTATTAGATGTACTAGTACCGGAGTAATAATAGGGCTTATGTATTTTACAATTTTTGTAGGTATTTCATCATAACCTGTTGAATTTGTATCCCTGAGTGTTTTTATTATTTTTTGTATTTCGTCATCATTAGTGGGCATTAAAAATATAGTAGAATTTACAGGATTAATGACATAATTATTAGTCTTTAAGTCAAAATCGTTGTTCGTCGAATTGATAAAATAGTCATTTACATAATTGGCAATGTCCGTGGGGCTTGTTAGTGGCCCGGTTTCAGAATCTATTTCCTTAATATTTGATTCATGTATTTGATTAGTATTGGAATTATATTTTATTAAGTCCCATGACGCCTTGCATTTATTCTTAGCTCTGGTTATGTAACTTGTATTATGAATTTTTTGTGCTTTTTGTACACATTTTTTAAGTAATTTATTATAGTTTAGGTATTTTAATTTACTGTCTTTGTCAGATGAGAAATAATATTTAAAGCGCAAGTTCCTTTTGGTTTTAGTTGATTTTTTTATACCTTTGGAAATCCATTTCGTATATTTTTTCACTAGATTGATTTTGATCTCAATTTTAGGAAAGCGCAAATCAAAGTCATGACAAGTGTATCGTGAAAGTGATTAAACGCATTGTCAGCTTCCTGATTAGAAAATAACTCTATCCATTTTAAATTTGACATACAGCTAAAGAACTTTCCTTTATTTTCGGTGCTAAAATCACGCTTATAAATTGTGCAAACCGTAGAGGTGGAACTTTATTGTCTATTTGTATTGATATCATCTGAGCCGTTTCATGATCTGATAGTCCCAGCGGTATAACCTCACATAATGCATCCTTACAGTTACTTATGATTTGGTCTAGACATGAGTTTCTTCTCGTTGGTTGTTTTATATGTAGGGTCAATCCGAAAACACAGTACTGTAAACACATATGTTAAGTGAGGTGACAGCATCTTTCTAAGCCAAAGTCAAATATATTTATTTCAACTAGGCCAATAAGCGGCACTTTTAAACGTCAAACAATAAAAAAATAAAATTTACAAGTAATAAAAATTTATTCTACCGTGCATTCGGAAAAGTAGCTTACTCACATATTTATGCCAACGGTCCTGTTATACTCGCCAGGCCTTCGCAAAGGCCTTTTGATGATAGACCCTATTTTTAAGGACAGTTATAATTTTGGAGAGTAAGATATTTTTTCTATAAAGTCATACTCAAGCAGATAAAAGCAATAAGAATTATGTTTTACTTTCAGATGTCAACAAGCACTAGAATCGAAAGGCATCGATATTGTTAATATCTTGACTAATCCAGACAAGACGATCTACGACAACATTTTACATTCGTTCGTTGGTATTGCTGCTGTGCAAATTGGTCTCACTGATATACTAAGAGAGCTAGGATTTGTGCCTGACAATATTATTGGTAAGTACGACAACCAAAAACACACATACAATTTTCAAGCAGTACCTATGTATGATTAGCTATGTCATAAATTGTCTATAGTTCACACAAAAAAAAAACGTATGCCTTTTGTATTTTTATAGACGGGAGAGACAGCTAAGTTGAAAACAAAACTTAATAAAATTATTTATAATGTTTTTATGATTACATCTCACTTTTGCTTGATACCACCATGATCTGTCCAGCATGGCTTATTTTATTGTAGCCTTCGGTCCCAAAATTTTTAACCTAAATGAAATCCCATTTTTGTCCAAAAGCCAAAAATTTCTAATGCTTTTATTTCATTACAGGACACAGTGTAGGTGAACTTGGTTGCGCTTACGCCGACGGTTGCTTTACGGCTGAGGAGATGATTCTCTCAGCTTACAGTCGCGGTCTAGTCTCTTTACAGACAACGTTTATCCGTGGCTCTATGGCTGCTGTTGGGCTTGGTTTTAAAGCAGTGAGTGTTTTAAGACCGTATCTATTATTTAAGTGTGCCTTATTTCAAAAATTTCTGCTGAGAATTATACGAACTTTCATACAAGTTTGTTTATTATTCAACTTTTTTATTTTCTTTCACAAGTAAAATATACATTGTAATCGTAAGAATACTACTATTATAGATATCACCTCAATCTTTTTTATTTTAATGTTTTTGTCTTTATCTTGATACTATTGCCAGTTGTTAATCTCTACTTACGATCTTTTCAATGATATTTCTTTATCTCCTTAGGTGAAAGCCCTCTGCCCGCCGGAAATCGAAGTGGCCTGCCACAACAGTTCTGATTCCTCTACCATATCAGGCCCAGCTGATGTGATGAAGACGTTTGTAGGTGAACTAACTGCTCGTGGTATCTTCGCCAGGGAGGTTCCTTGCTCCAATATTGCGTACCATTCAAGATATATCCAGGATGCTGGTAAGAGATTAACGATTATTTGAAAACTTTGGAACACAGCACTAGTTTAGAAACAGCAAATTTCAGCTTAAGAAATTGCGATTTTAGTGAAATATACAAATACAATATAATAATAATATATTTAAAATTAAAAAATAAAATAAAAATAAAAAATAATAAAAATACAATAAAAAAATAAATTATAAATAAAATAAAATAAAAATACAATATTGCGTAAATTTAGATGGAACTATAATTTTAGTGTAAATTTCTAGGTCCTAGCCTTCTAAAATACTTGCGCGAAGTCATTAAAAACCCAAAAGAACGCAGCAAGAAGTGGTTGTCTACATCTGTACCCCAGGATCAGTGGCATGAAGCTGCAGCTCAGTATTCATCGGCCGAGTACCACACCAACAACTTATTGGTAAGTACTTAAATCCATGCAATGTCACAAAATTGCATGTGACTAAGGTGGTTTTTGGTTTTCAAATGAGAGTCATAAGTTCAGATTACAAAAGCAAATTTCATAATTTTAGTATTCTACCTAACTCGATCTTTTAATTTTGTAACGTACAACAGATGGTTAATTAGATACTTGTATATATTCTAAGAATTCTAAAATTGTTCATGCCGGGATTGGGTTTGCAAAAAAATTAAAGGTTTTAATTTCGTTATCAGAATTCAGTCCTCTTCGAAGAAACATCCAAGCTTATACCATCGAACGCTATAGTCATCGAAGTAGCTCCTCACGGTCTGCTACAAGCCATCTTGAAGCGTTCACTAGCAGAATGTACTCACATTCCACTTACCAGACGAGGTCACGCCGATCCGGTGAAGTTCTTGCTTGAAGCTGTTGGAAAGTAAGTACCAAACTAAAATATTTATAACTAAGGCATTAATGCCCTTTAATCTAAAATATATTATTTTTCTATACCTCGGCGGTTTCACAGTATTGGACTTAATGTTTATTCCCTACAGATATTTTGGTATGATACTGTAAATAACTGTTTTTTTCTCAGATTGTACTTATCAGGCCTCACGCCACAAGTAAAAGCACTCTACCCAAGAGTAGACTATCCTGTAGCTACAGAAACTCCACTGCTATCACATTTAGTCGAGTGGGAACACAGCGAGAAATGGTACATATAATTTATACTCAAATTTATACAAAATAATGCAAGTTTTTAACCCCCGACGGAAAAAGAGGGGTGTTATAAGTTTGATGTGTGCTGCTGATCGTATCTGTGTGTCTGGCTGTGGCATTATGATGCCACAGCCGTCCGATCCGTTCAGGAGCTATGGCTCCTAAACGGATGAACCGATATTAATTTAGTTTCTTTTGTTTGAAAGGTGACTTTGTCGAGAGTGTTCTTAGCTGTGTTTGATTCAAATCTGCTCAAACGTTTAAAAGTTATAAGCATTTTACTCTTTTAATCTGGGTTTTTTCGCAAGATATCGTATCATAATTAATGTTTCGATAGATTGTCAATTGAAGCGAGTTTAATTAAGTATACTATATGTTTCATCGTCATCATCATCATCATCATATCATCCAAAAGACGTCCATTGCTGGACAAAAGCCTCCCCCAAGCATCGCCTCATTGACCGGTCGTCTCGTAACCAGCGGATCCCCGCAACCTTCACCAGGTTATCGGTCCACATAGTGGGAGGCCTTCCAACGCAAAGTCTTCCGGTTCGCGGTCGCCACTCTAGAACCTTTCTGCCCCATCGGCCATCCGTTCTGCGAGCAATGTGCCCTGGCCACTACCACTTATGTTTGGCAATTATTCGGGCTATGTCGGTAACCCTGGTTACTATAATGTTTAAAAAGCATGAAATAAAAAATTCTTTTAAATAAATGTTTATTTCATGCTTTTTAATGTTTCAATAAAATGGAGTAAAATAATATAATAATATAATAAAACACGTAGCCGTAAACGTGAATTTACAAACTTTTTGTAAAAATTTTAGGCCTCAAGCGAAATATAATGCAAAAGACAGAATTACCACATCGGGAAGAGATTTCGTCCTGTCTATCCATGACGATGACTACAAATGTTTTGCAAATTATAAAAGAGACGGTAAGTAAAATGACTAAAGTAATTGGATTGGAAAACAAAAAAGTTAAAAACATAAAAAATATATTCGCACACCTGTAGGTCTTTCCCAAAGATTTAGGCAAAAGCGTATATAATAATAATAATAGTAAGCAGCAGTCGAAGCCCATTTTTTTGGCACAAATATTTTACAATAAATTATCAGACATACTGAAGGATACGATAACAAAGAAATAACAACATCATTATACATATTCAGCTGCATCCAGTTTATCTATTCCTTTTCAAAAATAGTTCGAAAAAGGGATAGTTGATAATATTATGTTGCGTAAAATTATTTGTTTAAAAATTCCAGGAGTCCACGTTTTCCCCGAAGCTGCATTGTTGACCGTTGTTTGGGAGACTTTTGCAATGTTTAAAGGATTAGACTACAGGACCATGTCAGTTGAATTTATTAACGCCCACTTCTATGAAGAAGTCGAAATTAAAACTGAGGACCCTCTTAAGCTTAGTATCGTGATTAATAAGGGAAATAACTATTTTGAGGTAAGCAAAATTGAAATTTTAAACTTTTACTATTAACTGTTGAAGGCAAAACAGGAAAAGAGTGCTATGACTAGGTTCTTGACAGTAAAAACTTTTAAATTGCAGGTAAGTTACAACCTAACAACAGTAGCTACAGGCTACATAAATAAAATCGAAACTAAAGATTTAGTTGAGCGTCAATTGGAAAAATTAACGGATAAAAACAATATTCTCCTGAGCACCCAAGACATATACCAAATTTTACGAATGAAAGGTTATTCTTACGAGTAAGTATGGATCAAATTATACGTCCAAAATAAACATTATGATCGCAATAAAATGTCGTCAGAACCAATATACATTTATCTTTTCAGTGGTAAATTCCAATCGATCCATTCAATTACGTCTGACTGCACAACAGCAAATATTAAGCACACAGAAGAATGGATTCCACTCCTTGATTCACTTCTGCAATTCACTGTGCTTAAGAAAGAATACGCAGGATTATCAAAATTAAAGCACATTAACAAACTGATTATCAGTACTGAAAATCATTTAAAAACTGATCAGAAAGATGTAGATGGTGTAACATGTTTGATTTCTGAGTACTTTGATGTGCATGATATTACAAGGTAATTTAAACTATCAAAAAAACATTATCATTTGATACATTCTTTGAAAATCGACGTTATTTTGTGCAAAATATAGGAAATCATATAATAAGAAATTATTTTTTGCAGGTGTGGTGGTGTAGAAATCACTACGGTCACTTATTCTGATATGCCAATCGTCGAAACAGATTCTGATATTCTACAGACACGCTGCTTTGTGCCACACTTACTTCAAGGCAAAATTGATGTGAGTTAACCCAAAAAGATTTCAACTTCAAATATTTAAGCTTACTGCCATTTCGATTTCTGGAAAAACTTTGGTTTTATTTTTGTAGCTTAAATCAGCACTTCATGTGAACATGCAAATTGTGGCTGACAACACTACGCACAGTCAAATAAAAGTAACGAAACTATTTTCAACGGATTATCCAGAAATATCAAACGTTTTGAAAGAAGTTACTGACGAAATTCCATACAAAGATTTTATACTAAACGGATCCACTAAAGATACTGTGGATACATCTACCGTTTTTGTGGTCGACAATTTGTTGGAAGATGAACATGTGAGTGTAAATTATGGCGAACTCTATTTCGAAATTTGAGAGGCATTATTTTAAATAAATGACTATAACATTTTTGTTCTTACAGAAAATGGAAACTATGGCACGAGTCTTACCAAAATCTATATTCATTTTATCAGTAGAAAATGATACGGCAAGAATATTACCAAAATACAAATTATTTAACATTATAACAGCTATGAACGTCAAAAATCATACGTTAGTTTTAGTCAATACAGTTGATTCTAGTGACAAAGAGAATATTACGTATATGCACATCGCTAATGATAATACATTTACTTGGGTTCCACAAGTGCTGTTGGAGCTAGAAAGGCCTAGAAAACTTATGTTGGTTTCTGAAAGACAACCATACTGTGGCCTCTTAGGTAAAGTTTAATTAACACTCCTAAATAATGTTTTTTTATAATTCCTTATGTACTGTAATAGATGCTAAATGGTAACTTGCCAACAGGTATGGTGAAGAAACTTAGAGAAGAATATGGTAATAGGATTGGTTTGGTAATAGTTGATGATTATCACGTCGAAAACAACAATACGGAATCAGAAATATTCAAAGATCAGCTTCAAAAGAAATTATCTATTAATGTTTTTAAGAAGGTAGAAAATAAACTCGTATTACTAGATATCCACGATACACTGCGGATCATTCGCTTTTCAAAATATTAAATTTGTTACAAAGTTTTAAAACATTTTGTGTTTTAGGGACACTGGGGTAGCTATTACAGCATGCCAAATGCCAAAGACACAAATAAAAGGAATGTCACCTTAACTAGTATATCGCCTGGAGACCTGGATAGCTTGAAATGGATTGAACAGCCTGAAATGCCAGAAAGCAATACTATAGTTCAGGTAAAAATCTTAAATAATTTGAGATAAAATAAACTATGAGTTTGCATGATTTCGTTCTATCTATCTATTATTATGATGGCTGAATTGATGAAAATAATATTTCTTATTTTTTTATCTGTTTAGGTCTGTTATGTTGGACTTTCAAGTGAAGATGCGCATAATGCAGCTGGTACGGCTCTAACACCAAGCAAGGGTTTCGGAAGAGAATTCAGTGGTATAGATATCAAGTAAGTAATATAGTATATAATCAAAGTAATTAATTATTTTTCTTGTTTCGGGTAGTAGTGTTTTACTACTTAAGTAGGTCAGTATAAATTAAGGTACTGAGTACTACGTTTCTTTCAGTGGTCAAAAAGTGATGGGATTACTTCCCGAGGGCGCATTGGGCAGCATTGTGGAAGCAGATCCAGCGTTGCTATGGCCTGTACCAAAACACTGGAGCTTGGAGGATGCAGCCACTGTGCCCTTGGCTTATGTGAAAGCGTATTATTGCCTGGTAACTTTTTTGCTCTTAGCATGCATGCCGAACGAACTAAATCATAAAGTCCTATATCGCGCAAGCAATGTTTTCGGCGTGATTTGAAAATATACAACTATTAGCCAACAACCGTCGGGCATTGCCCAAACCAGACGCAACGCCCGTTTGTTCGGTGGATCCTCCCTGTTCGAACTTTGCACCTTTCTGTATACCTCCATATTCTCAATATTGTGAAACCATGGTACCTATGCGAAAACCTATAATGCTAAATATTGTCTTTTTTTGAAACATGTTTTGTATTAAGATTCCAAATTCTTGTCATTCTGCAGATTTTCTTTTTGGAAAGGGAATCGTACTTGAAACATTCTGTATTTGTGAATGGGGCAGCAGAACCCTTTGGCCAAGCAATCCTTTCTTTGGTTCTTTCGTTGGGATACTCAACATATGCGTCCGTTGAAGGCAAGGAGCAGAAAAAAATACTGCTAAAAATGTTCCCACAGCTAAATGGTAAGAAACAGTATTATTTTAATTTTTGATACATTAACTTGGTTATTATTAAAAATAAAATAAACTTCTATTTTACAGGAAAAAACATTGTATGTTCCCGTATCGACTCCCATACTCCCGTCTTGTTGAACACAAAGGCAAGAGGCTGCACCATTGTCATTAATTGTGCCAGCGGAGTATTGCGTTGTGTAAGTATTTTTTTTCTGTCTTACAAGTATCTTTGACAATAAGTTATTAATATATAAAACCATACTGAAGCGCGTATGGACCTACGGGTTCGAACTCTGGGGAACAGCTAAAAAACAAATACAGAGATCCTGCAAAGATTCCAAAACAAGGTGCTAAAAACCATATCAAATGCTTCCTGGTTTACCAAAATATGTGTTAAATTTTAAACAAAAGAAGAGAACAACACTATGTAGGTATCGCATATAAAACCACGTCAACGGTCTGGCTTCTTTACTGACCAAACCACTGGAACACCGTCGTCTGCACACATGGGACATGCTCTGATATAATCGAGTAACTAGTAGAGGGTCGGCTCTAACTAGAGGACCTCACTCGAAGCGCCTATATGCACAGAATGCATCTGCTAATGGCTTTAAAACGCAATCGCATGACAACGAATTATTAAAAAATAAAAAAGATTTTTTAAAAGAAATAAGTAACATAAATTTGCTGACGTGAAAGTTACCCATACTGCACAGAAATAGTGTAGGTACCTTATAATCAGCGAAAGTATTTTGTAATTGGGTTAGTTCTTTCAGAAATTATCATTTACAATCATTCAAACAAAGGTTCAGCTTCACTTTTTATCACATAATTATCATTTTTGTTTTATTTGTGTTATCGTCTTCCTACCCTTGTCCCGTGTTACTTGTAGCGCAATATGGTATCTTTATTCTGTCAATCATCATGCTATTATTAAATAACATTTCTTTCATATCACTCCTGGCAGTCTAATAGGTTTAACTGCCCCCTTAATCTTATGTATGATATTTTTATTTTTAATAACTATTTCTTTTATTTTAGTCCGCTATGAAAGCTGCAGGAACACATGCTTATTTAGTAGACGTTTGTGAAGACGACATGAAAAATAACCATGACTTTGGAATGTCATTCTTAGCAGAAGAGAAAAGTTACAAATCATTCAGAGTTTCCAGTATATTTAAACCAGAATACGAAAAAGAAAAAACGGTAAGAAAAAACCTGCAATTGTATTTTAGTAATTTTGAAAATGTCATCTTACTGTTTCTGCCATCTTCAAATGGTTGAAGAAATCACAGTTATTCAATCTCTTAGCCTTTTTCCCAACTATATTAAGATTGGCATCCAGTCTTACCAAATGCAGCCGAGTACCAGTATTTTTAATAAATAAATAAAATAAAAAAAAGGTTTATTGCAGAAACTTGTACACTTTTACAGTAAATCTTACATAGGGGCCTCCTTTTAAGTAAAATATATACCTGTGCTAGGAGGACCCGCTCTTCAATGACAAATTATGAAATGGTGATGTACAAAAGGAAAACCGAAACTAAACAAAAAATTACAAGCAAAATCTCAAATTAAACAAGATGAGACTTGAACTATAACTAAACAATACAAAGAAACTTAGAGAATATATCCTAAAATAATGTGTGTGTGTAAGTGTAAGTGTGTGTGTGCATGTGAGTGTATGTATGGGTGAGTGCGTGCGAGTTATTTTTTTTCCCCAACTCATATTGACCTATATTTAACTAACTATAAAATCAAAATCGTGTTGAAGTTGTGATCGGTTTGCGGAGATAATGTCAGCCAGCCAGAGTTTTTCCAATTTTAGAAAAGTAATCGTTTATGTGATCTACTGAAGCATGTGGGGTGGTCTTTATCTCCAATAGTTCTGAGTTAGGTTTTTTTTTACGATTTCGATGAGTTATATTGTTAATTGTGTTCCATATCTGTTTCGTATTTTTGTTTGCCTTTAGTTGTTCCTTATCATATTAAACAATAGTAAATATTATAATAATTAAACAATTGTTACGATATCTTCTGTAAGTAATTTTTAGTATATCATTTTCTGGATCAGATAGTAGCTTTCTTTGCATATTATTTCTGTTTTGAATACAGCGCAAAATTCCTGAAGTTATCCATGGTTTAATAATACGATTCTTTCTCGGAATTAAAGTAGTAATAGTATTTTGTTGAAGACAATTTTGGTGTTTTTCTATTAATTTTACAGATAACATGACTGGATCATTGATTAAATTAAGTTCAAAAATATTGCTTAGTTTTAAGGATGTTATTGTTTTATCAAAGTCCAATTTTTTTTTTAGTTTTAGAGCATTTGTAAGAATTTACTAGATTTGATAATTTAAGGAAAATCATAAAGTAATCCGTGATAGTGGTATTCAATACAGCAATAGAAGCAGCGTTTTTAATCTTGTCCAGTTTCAAAATAAAGTGGGCCAAACAGTTTTCGCCCCTGGTTGGTAAGGAATGTCCCGGTAACAAGCCATGCATTGCAAGCATATTTAGGTAATTCAATCTATTTGAGCGCTCATTCGTTTATACAGTAGGATATTATGTTAATGTTTATATCTGGTGGGGAATTAATAAGAATTCTCCTTATAAAAACAATTTAGCGGCGTGGACTGTATTGGTATGGTTAACTTGTACAATATGTTAGGATAGACAACTGCTCGAGGAAAAATAGTAGAAAAAAATGGGCGGCAGCTGCCTGGAAGGATGGGATCACATGCACTTACTTGGCGTTGCTGATCTCGTCTCCTGGAGCTGGTTTGCGGTGCTCGATTATCACGGTATTTTTCTTGCGCATGCGGCGGTGGTTGATTTTGAAGAACAACTAAACTGTCACTTCACGCACGTTCACAGTATAAAAAAAAACACTCGCATCTTCTGTAGCATTGCGCGACTGAGATAGCGATATACAAAGTGCATGAGGGAAATGAGATAGAGGATAAGGAGGTACAAGTGCATACGAATACTAAAAATGTATAAAACAATTACCGAAACACAACAATATCTCCTGTTATAACATTATTTTTTTTTCTAGGTGTTTTTTTAGCGAGTCTATAAAACTGTCAGCATTATTATTTGATGGGGATCGATAAATAGCTAGGACAAAAAGATTAGGCATTATTATTTGTAAGCATGATGCGTGAGTTAATATTATTTCCTTAACACCAACTTTGTGATCACAATTGACATATACTGCCACGCCATCGCATTGGTTTATGTGGTTAGTCGTTTTAAAGGAATAACAGTTTTTAATTTCACGGGTAGGTTTATTTACGTCTAGCCTATAGGTCAACACTAAACTTAAATTGTGTTAAAGTGGTTAGTAAATCATCTATATTACTATATATACTTCTAATATTTTGTGATACTATTGTAAAATCTGATTTAGGCATATAACATTGTTTCGAAAAATCATCAATTTGAAACTCTTTAGATTGCGCTATAACTGCGTCATCTATTTCTTGCATTATTGTATGTGTGCTATCCATAATATAGGTAAATTAACAATCTGAGTTTTAATTCCATATTGTTTACGTAAACGTATTTTGCGCGATCCTCAATAACAAGTATTATGATATAGACCAGGGTAGAAGCCTTGAAAAATAATAAAAAGTGAAAAAAAATAATAGTAGGATGAAACCCATTTGAAAAGGAGGGGAATATGATCAAAATGAGAGGAAAAATAAATTACGGTCGATCCGAGTTCGGGAAGTGGGAGGGGGTGAGTTTTTAAGGGTAAAAAATGGTTTATCTTGATTTCCGGCAAAACTACAAGTCCTATGGAAAAAGTTAAATGGCAAAGTTGTAGGCAATAAAAAGATCTACAACTTTTGTATTTGCAGATTATTCACATAACCTCAAAATTTAGGTGAAAAATTCAAAAAACCAAGTTTTTGGTATATTATTTATACATTACTATAGGAAATATTCTTAGAAAATGCAAAAAATTTAAAAAACCTCAAATTCGAATTTTTTTTTTTAATCATTATGTACAATTTTGAGGTATTTATTAAAATTTACACTTTAATTACTCAAAAAACGTAAGATTTCATGTTTTATTGATAAACGAAAAAATTACAAATTAAAATATACTTCTATAATTAATTAACAAACAAATAAGTTAATAAAGTTAATATTTAATAAGACATCTACAATATTTTGAAAAAGTTATAGAATCTTCTTTAAATAATATTTGTAGATGCCTATTTATTGCTGTTTTAAGATAATTTATATACCTAAGTGACCTTCGGTGAATTTAAGCACATTGTAAGTTATTTCATTGAGAAGTGGGGACGGACCTAGGAGGGTCTGGGCCTTCCTACATACCTGCTATTTCGTAGCAGCTGTAAAGACCGTTAGCCAGTATTCGAGATATAGAGTAGTGTACAACATCGTTTTTAAAAATACACGTGCAGGCTGAGTTACTCTAAGTGATTTGTGAGAAATTTACTTTATTCAAAGAATCGTTTGGAATCTACATAGCAAGGTACATACTATCTGTATTTTAATCTATATTAATCAACTTCAAAATAAAAATAGTAATTTTTTTTTTATCAATAGTATGTTAACGTAACATAACCTAAAAAAATGAAATTGAATGATATTTTAGTACAAGAATAAAAAAATAGTAATTTCGTTTATTTTATACAAACAGATTTAGTTATACTCATGATAAAACTTTGAAGGCATTATTAATTTGATTTTGTCCTTTCAGATTACCAGTATGGAAGAATCTGTTTGTATAATCTGCAATAAGTCAGACGACAAGCAAGTGTATGAAATAAAAAAAAACAGCTTTGAATCGTTTAGTGGCGTCTAGCAAGAAGAGAATCGACAATAAATACAAAAAATTTGAAACTTTAACATCAGCTCTTATTCATCGAACTTGTCAAAGTCACTATAATGATGAGACTGCAATAGCTGCATTCTGTAGCTCAAGACGTAAGAAATCACAGGAAGGGAAACAAATAAATAAGGACGCTCTTATATTTAATTTTCAATCTCATTGCTTTCTCTGCGGTGGGATTTTCGGTAATATTTCTAAAGATAAAATTTCATCAGTTCAAAATAACGATACAAGAGAAAATATATTACAGCATATTAAAAAACAAAACACAATTAATGATTTCGATAAAAACATTTCAGCTCGTTTAAGAAATGTGCCTGATTTAGTCGCAATAGAAGCTCATTATCACACTGTTTGTCTGGCTAATTTTTATAACGATAGGACAGAAAGGAAAAGGGGTCGCTCAGAATGTGAAAACACTAAGAGTTTTATTAATTATCTTATTAATTATATCGTTGACAACGAAACAGAATGTCAATTTTCTGTCAATGAAATAAAAGAGGGATTTTCAGGAGATCTCCCAGACTACACAACTATTAAAAATAAATTGAAAGAGCATTTTCAGAACGATATCGATTGTCATTTAATTAAAAGAGACATGATAATTTTGTACAAAAATAGTACCGCATGTAAGAAACTCTGCAAAGACTGGTATGAAAAAAGATTAAAAAGTAAAGAAGACGAACGAAGTAGAATTGTTCGAATGCATTTTCTAAGAATATTTCCTATAGTAATGTATATTTTTCTTTACACCATCAGAAAGTAGATATTTCAACGAACAAAAAGCCCCCAAACTTTTTGAAAAAAGCTGATATTTTGACGTCAGAATTTTCGATTGAAAATTAGGGTGCTTTTTTGATATTAAATTAAAATGAAGCGAAAAAATAAATATTTTTAATCAAATAAATTACAGTGTATTTGGGACATAATAAGGTAAGTTTTCACCAAATTTCGTAGAAAAAAAAAATTTTTTTGAAAAAGATATAAATAAAAAACCAAAAACATGGTTTTTTGAATTTTTCACCTAAATTTTGAGGTTATGTGAAAAATCTGCAAATACAAAAGTTGTAGATCTTTTTATTGCCTACAACTTTGCCATGTAACTTTTTTCCATAGGACTTGTAGTTTTGCCGGAAATCAAGATAAACTATTTTTTACCCTAAAAAACTCACCCCCTCCCACTTCCCGAACTCGGATCGACCGTAATTTATTTTTCCTTTAATTTTGATCATATTCCCCTCCTTTTCTAATGGGTTTCATCCTACTGTAATTTTTTTTGGTTTCAAAAATTATCTTCCCTGGTCTAGATAGAGAAAAATACATAATTATCCGAGTTGGTGAGATTTTTGAAGCTATATCCGATATTTATATTAATATAGCTTAGATAAGCAGATATGAGTTAGGTAATATTTGTGTATGCATTTGCGTGCTTTTAGTGTACGTAAGTAATCATTTAACAAATAAATTATTATATAAACATTTGTTTGATTTTTGTATAGTCAGAGTTTATGGTGGTGAAGAGGTAAATGAGTATGTAGTTTATGTTAACTTACAAGTATTTATTTATTTATTATATGCTTTATTGTACACCATAAAATACATTAATAAAAAGAAACTGAAGTCTAAAACACATACAATGGCCGGCCTTATCGCTAGCTGTGATCTCTTCCAGGCAACCTGGTATGGACAGTAATTGCTTGGACATGAAATGGGGCGGTCATTGGTGTAACAATAACATTGCTTAAATGTGTATGTAAAAAGTATGCATTTTATTTGTGTGAAAGTTTTTGTAGAATTATGTGTAATTGTGTAATTTGTATGTAAAGTGTATTGGACGTGTATATGTGTGCATAATTTGATTATAAGTAAATTGAGAGAATATGTATTATAAACATTTAAAAAAGCTAAATAAGAAAATCAGAAAAAATATACAGTTTATACAACATAATAATAATAGTCACGCTTCTTGCATTAGGCTTTGTATTTGGGACTCACTTCTAATTATGTATGTAGGTGATTCGTCTTGTCTCTTAACATAAACCTTACCGTAAGCGGTCCAGCAGTACTTATATCCCTTTGACTTAGCGAGGTCGCGTGCAAGGATCTGTAATCTTGAGCCTTTTGCAGTGAGCTGTTTGGATACGAATATAGGTGTGTATTCGCTACTTTTGAAGCCTAGATGTTTAGTGCAGAGCTTTACATTAGACTTGGTATTCATATACTTACACATCTTAAGTACCTCAGTCTTTAATATTGTAGAGGCTAGTTCAACTATTATAGGGGGTTAGTCATACCCGGCTTCTTCACCTTAATTCTGTAAATATCCCGTATATCCGATTTCATGACTGCACAGTTCACGGTCTCAGCTTATCATTTTAGCATGTTAATAAGGTTTTCTTTATATTCCTTAATTTGCTTGGGCACGTTTTTAATTTCGATGTAAGATTTTCGAATACCTCGCTGAAGATCCTCGACATTTTCTTCCAGAATGTTATATATTCTTTATCCTTCTGAGCTTGTATCTCTATCTGTTCAATTTTCTTCTTAAACTCTTCCTTCTGCAGAGTTATAGCGGCCACTGAGTTCTCTATGCTAGAATTTGTATGTTTTATTTCCGTGAGCGTGGGGGTAATTTTTTTAAGCTCCATCTCTTGAGTTTATAACATGGACTTAATCGTTTGAATCATATCTTCTCTAAAGCCATCTAGGTCGGGATGACCTAGAAGGCTTTATAGAAGATATGATATCTTCATCTTTTAGTTCTTTGAGAGACATGACTCAGTGGTGAATCGTAACTCTCCTCCTGGTTGTATTTTATATGGAGCGACTGCCTATCTGACCTCCACAAACCAGTGACTTAGGTAAAATTTTACTCCTTGGCTAGACCGTAATAACTGTCAAAGGTCTATAAATGATAGGCAGGACCAACAGCTTAATGTGCTTTCTGAGGCACGAAAGAAACTTGCTATATAAAGATAGTCCACGGATTAACCTCGGCAAGCGTTGCTTTACCTTAAAAAATGACCCGTGTGGCTTTTATTATTTAGCCAAACAATAGAGAATGTATTACAAGTAGTATATGGAGGTTATAATGCGTTTATCAGTCATCAAATTCAGTAATTTATGTTGCGGGCTAGTTTTCTGTTAATCCGAATTATATGACTCACTACTAATAAGAAAATAAATATTTTTCTTACAGAAAATGCAATATTTGTTAGCTGAAGGCATTGCGAAGGGCGTGGTTAAACCTTTGAACCGACTTATATACTCTCAAATGGAGGTCACCAGGGCCTTCAGAGTCTTATCATTAAAGAGATTCAACGGCAAGGTCTTGATAAAAATGAAAGATCCTCAAGTTACAAACGAAGTTTTGAATGTAACTCCAAGGTATTTATGACATATATCTTTTAAAATATGTAAATGGATAAATCAAAGGAAAACGGGATTCAAGAGTTAAGTAAAAATAGTACCGTAAAACATTTAGCTCGAGTGTCACTATCCAAAGAGAAAACAGAGCTCACAGAAAGACATGAGAATGATATGCCTGAGGATTAAATAGTCTCTAAAAACGTTTTCTGCTTTTAGATTAAACTATTCATCTGAAGGAACCTACATCGTTGTATGCGATGAAAGTGTGCTTGGAATCGAAGTAGCTGATAGATTAGTTCAGCGAGGTGCCAGAAACCTGATTCTACACCTAAAATCTAACTCTTTTGCTGGATATTGCTATACTAAGTTGGCGTAAGTTACATTCCTTTATTATTTTATTTAGCCCTTCCTTGGTCTTTAGATACAATAACAAAGGTTAAAGATATAAAAAAAATAATGTGTCTGTTGTGTGAAATATGAAACTTGGTGGTCATCCTGATTTTTTACTTGAATAGTTGAAAACTAAAAATAAATCAAGATTGCAACTGTCAACTGAACGATAAGGAGTATTATAATAACCTTTCATATATCCATGTTTGATTTTTATATAAAATTCTTTTATTGCTTAGATCCTGGAAGAAACTCAACGTATCAGTCAAGATGTCTGCTGAAAATTTAGTAACGGATAAAGAATGTGTCAATTTACTGAATGGAGGAACAAAAATGGCTCCCGTTCAAGGAATTTTCGTTATACAGAACTACAACACTGAAACCAAAGAAGTTACTTTGGAATCTGAAAGTATGGTACAGAAATTTAATAACGCCGTTCGTATTGTTGCGAACTTAGATGTGTCTTCAAGAAACCTTTGTAGTAATTTGAAGTGAGTATTATTAATTTCTACAAATGAAACTTTTCTCCGATTTTAAAACAGTTGACAAAAATGGAACTTTGATATTTCTTTGTTGATTTTTGGTACTAGTGGATCTTACAATCTATTGCAGTATTTTTCTTGAAAATTTTGTGTAACAAAATATTTTTTTAATAATATTATTTTTTATTGGCATAAAAAGAAATACACAAATTCAATGATCGTGTCTTTCATAGGCATTAAAATTGTCACAATTTTCTATGTATTTATTGAGTTACCTATATTTTTTACTTGAATTAATAAATTATGTGCCCTTGCTACAAAGTTTAGCTTTAAGTAATACCGATCGCACACTGTTCTCAAAAAAATAAACAACTCTAACTAAATTTATGATTAACAAAACACTACCCACTAAGGTTATTACTATTGAACAAAGTTGTAAATAGGTTATGAGCACTTAGATAGAAAGCTAGACATTTAATTTAGAAAAGTAATACAAGGACAAGAACCGCAAAATAACACACGTATTAGATTGATAGACTGGCAGTACACACAAGAATAAGATCTACACAGTTTTAAAAGGTTTTTACTTTTATAAACACGTTCTACTCCCTTCTTCTTTAACCTTAGATAAAGATAATTTCTTAAAAAAAAAAAAAATTACATACATTGTTACTTGACCTTCTTTGACTTAGTTGAATATTGTGTGATAAGGTACATTACTACAACAAAACAAGTATAAAGAAACTATTGATTTATAGAATTCACAAAGAACGGTGAACCAGGAACAAACTGAAGTTAAAAGAACACAGGGTGAGTTCTTCAAGTGCGCTAAATTCAAAACTTTTAATAATAAGGAAATATACTGAAAGGAGTCTCGGGCTTGACTTTTTTGAAAACTAAAACTGCATCACTGGCTTTTTGAAAAATCAATAATCTTATCTTACAGCGAAAAGTTATAATAAATACAAGACCACTTGAAAAACTCATTCTATATATACTAGTAGCTTTAAAGATGAAATAAATGAGAATATTAGCGTACAATTAACACGTTCGCTGTGCGTGACCCACATGTAAGGCATTTCGTGGTTTAGATGAGGCGTTGGTGCACCACATGTGGGTCGTGGTCCCCTGTAAAAATTTTTAGTCTTGTCAAATCTTACACGTATGATTGGAAAATCCCATAAAAATAACCCAGCTAATTGCAAAAACATTGTTCAACAGGCATTTCGTAGTCTTGAACTATTCTTCAAAAAGTGCCAGCGATGAGTATGCGGTTTCTGTGATTGAGAAAATATGTGAGGCGCGCAATGAAGCATGCTTGCCAGCCCTCGCCTTCCGCATCCACTCGATCAATGAGGTATTCCTGTTCAAGTTATTTCAATATTTGCATTTCATTTGACGCGGTGTGAGACCGGTATCGAAAAAGAAAATTGGCGTGCTGTTTGTGAGCTTTACGTGTGTGTATTTAGTTGTGAAATGAACGTCAATTGCTTTTGTTTAGAGGGCAAATATAAACTGGGCCCTCCTTATGCCTAAGTTCTTCATTTGTTTTCGCTTCCTTCCATGGATAATTTTAGTCTAATTAAAAAAACATAATACTCGACACTAATTAGCGAATGCTTATCAAATTCTATAATAAAAAAAATTATATAGATAATTTGAGTAAAGAATCTGTTCTTGTAAAGAGATGTGCAACTTCTTGGTTTATTTAAGAGTACATTCTATTCTTATCTATACTGTTAATCAATAGCTAAACAGCTCGAAGATAATTTTTTTATTAAGGTCCTATATTTGTATATGAGTAAATTACAATTTTTCCTGGTTGAGCATAACCGACGAAGTGTAGGTGTATTATTAGAAAATCTCTCAGCTTATCCTTCGGGAAATAAAAGCGTGATGTTAAAATATATTATGTTTATAGTCTCAAATGATGCTCATCTTTACATCTGCAATAGCTTCGTTCATAATTTAACAGTAGCGCGCGAGCGGTTGTACGAGACGCATGTCTTACTAGACCGTGAACGTTATCTACGATACCAAAAGTTTTTAGGTCTACCCACAAGTTTTTTTTATTTTTATTATCTATCCAAATGTTATATACCTATCGGGATAATGGCTAGTTTTGGACGATCTTCAAGTGTCTCCTCTTGGGTATCAGATAGCATTGAGAGGCATGAAGATACTGTAACGGGAATGCAACGAGCTGATGTAGTCATGGCATGTGTAGAAAAGGAAAACCTGGTGAATGAAACTCCGAAGGGCCCGGCAAAGAGAGCAAGACAGGACAGTGAATAAGATAAGAAAGTAGAAGATGACGGATTTATCACCGTTAACCGAAGACCTAAACGGTTATTGCGAAGTTTTTCCGAAAACCGGGAGTAAAACATATCGGGGAAAGATACTGAAAACAATTTGGTAGTGCGAAGCTGCTGAAAGCCGAAAATATTAATAACATCTTAAGAATAAAATACAAAAGCACCTATAAGATTAATATTTTATTAAAACATAAAGAGGATGCAGACAAACTTTTTCATCGTCAAAAATTTCAGGCGCTCGATTACAGATGTCAAAGTATAGACGAAGTGAACCTATCGTATGGTGTTGTTAAAAACGTAGATCTGGATATCGAAGATAAAGAGATAATTGAACAGTTTACAAGCGAGTATGAGATTGTGTCTATGAGAAGACTGCAGCGCCTAGCTGAGGATAAAAAATGGGTAGACAGTACTGTAATCCGTTTGGCGTTTAAGAGTTCCTCTTTGCCCTCGTATATTTTTGGATACGGGTGTCGTTTCAAAGTGGAACCGTACGTCTTTCCTGTTACCCAGTGCTCTGGATGCTGGAAGTTTGGGCACACATAGAAAGTATGTCCTACTAGGAAAATTAAATGTCCCAAGTGCGGTCAGGATCATGAAAACTGTCTGGAAACCCAATTTGTGTGCATTAATTTTAAAGGGCCACATATGGCACTTGATGAAAAATACCCGGTGTTCGTCAAAGAAAAAATGATAAAAAATATCATGAGTCAAAACAATTGTACTTACAAAAAGGCCCTAGCATTGTACCAAGAAAATAATGCACGGGAAAGCATTGCTAAGTCATCAAATAATAGCACGAGTGAAAAGCAAGACCGTTATATGCACTCTATTTCATACAGGGATATTTTACTAGGGAATAGTAAAAACCATCTGACTTCAACGACTTTGGAGGAAAATAACGAAAATGAAGGAACTGTAGGAGCAGGAAAGATTCACAAAAAAAAAACAAAACAAAGAAGAAAAAAAAAAAGAGAGTTCAAGAGAGTGGCGAAGATTCAGGGGAAGAAGAGGACGAAGAATTACAGAGCCAACAGAAAAAATCACCCGTATCAGAAGAAAGTACAAGTTCAAAAGATAAGGGTTCAAGGATTAAAAAGATATTTTATAAAATTCAAGAAATAATAATATCCAAAAATCTTTAGAAGAATAAATCTGTTTTTGTGTGCAGTACATTGTAGAACAAGTGACATCGATATTTATTGAAAAGCGGGGAAGCATAATTAAGACTTTATTTTATAACGTCATAAATGGCTAACATTCAAGACATTAGTATTAATATAGCACAATGGAATGCTCAAAGTTTGAGGACAAAATTAGTAGACCTCGATACTTTCTCAAGCAGGGAGAAAATTCATGTCGGAATAATAAGCGTAACATGGCTCGAACCGGACTCACATGTAAACTTAGGAGGCAACAACATTTATCGACAAGAAAGATCGGACGGTTATGGTGGGGTGGCAATTTTATGCCATAAATCCCTAAGAGTACATGCAACTCCTATTCGTTTTAGTAATTCTAGTATAGAAATAGTTGTAATCAAAATTCTTAACTGTAAGTTAGTTCATAATGTTATCTCCATTTACTGTCCGTCGCCAGTTCGTACCTGTCAATCGGATTGGGATAATATATTTTCATTGTTTTCGACTATAACCATAATTGCACGTGATTTTAACGGCCATCACAGTAATTGGGCAAACAAGACTGACACTAGAGGTAACCAGATCTTTGATAGTTCCCTAGATAATGGCTACATCTCACTTAACGATACAAGGGTTAAATCCGTAAATGGCATTCTGCAACAAACTTCACCAGATATTACGTTCTGTTAAACGGATATTGCAGTAAATGCTGAGTGGGATGTAGCCAACGAATGTTTAGGTCATCATCATCATTTCAGCCGAAAGACGTCCACTGCTGGACATAGGCCTCCCCCAGGCGTCGCCACATTGACCGATCCCGTGCGTCTCGCATCCAGCGCCTTCCCGCAACCTTAACCAGGTCATCGGTCCACCTAGTGGGAGGCCTTCCAACGTATTGTCTTCCGTTTCGCGGTCGCCATTCCAGAACTTTTCTGCCCCATCGGCCATCCGTTCTGCGAGCAATGTGCCCTGCCCACTGCCACTTTAGTTTGGCAATTCTTCGGGCTATGTCGGTAACCCTGGTTCTCTTGCGGATCTCCACATTTCTGATTCGATCACGCAAGGAAACTCCGAGCATAGCCCTCTCCATTGCCCTTTGAGTGACTGTAAGCTTCCTGATAAGGCCCATTGTAAGCGACCACGTCTCAGAGCCATATGTCATCACTGGCAACACACACTGGTCATAGACTTTCGTCTTGAGACACTGTGGTAAGTTGGACGAGAAGATACCGCGCAACTTCCCGAACGCTGCCCAGCCGAGTCGGATTCAACGGTTGACCTCTTTCTCGAAGTTGGCCCTACCCAATTGGATCGTTTGTCCCAGGTAGACATAGTCGCCCACAACTTCGAGTGTAGAGTCTCCGACCTTGATAGGAGTGGGTGTAACATGGGCATTCACCATGACCTTGGTTTTGTCCATGTTCATTTTAAGACCCACTCTTTCGGAAGCTCTACTGAGGTCATCGAGCATTTTACTGAGGCTCTCCATGGTCTCAGCCATGACCACTATGTCGTCGGCAAACCAAAGGTGAGTGATGTACTCGCCATTAACGTTGATGCCAAGCCCTTTCCAATCCAGAACCTTGAAGACATCCTCCAGCGCAGCAGTGAACAGTTTCGGAGAAATGACGTCTCCCTGTCTCACGCCGCGCCGGAGAAGAATTGGTTTCGAGGTCTGATCCTGAAGACGGACTGACATAGTGGCGTTCTTGTACAAACACTTCAACACTTCAATGTACCGGTAGTCGATCTGGCACCGTTGGAGAGACTGCAGTACAGCCCAAGTCTCGATCGAATCGAAGGCTTTCTCGTAGTCCACAAACGCTAAACAGAGAGGCAGGTTATACTCTTCGGTCTTCTGTATAACCTGCCGCAGCGTATGTATGTGGTCTACGGTGCTAAAGCCTTTTCGGAATCCGGCTTGTTCGGGAGGCTGGAAATCGTCAAACCTGCGCGCGAGACGATTCGTGATGACTCTTGAAAACAACTTGTAGACATGGCTAAGAAGTGAGATGGGCCTATAGTTCTTCAGCCGGGCATTGTCGCCCTTCTTGAAGAAGAGTACCACCACACCCCTGCACCATGCCTGTGGCGTTTTGCCCTCGAGTATGACGGAATCAAACAGCTTCTGAAGGGCCTTTAGGACCGGTTTTCCACCCGCCTTCAGGAGTTCAGCCGTGATTCCGTCATCACCCGGCGCTTTGTTGTTTTTAAGCTGTTTCAGAGCCATCCTAATCTCGTACAGGCTGACGTCCGGAATATCTTCGGTATAGTGTCGGGTCAATCTAGCTCTTGGGTCGTTTGCTAGACTCGCAACGGGCTTGCTGATTGATGTGTACAACTGCCCATAGAATGTCTCGATCTCCCCCCAGAAGCTCCGGTTTGGCGGATACGATCCTGCCATCGTCGGTCTTCAGTTTCGTGAGCTGGCTCTGCCCAATAGCCAGATCCCTTGAAAAAGCCTTGGAGCCTTTATTTTGCTCAATCGCGTCTTTAATACGCTCGGTATTAAAGCGGCGGAGGTCTCTTTTCAAGGATTTAGAGATCTGTCTATTGAGCTGCCGGTATTTGCAGGATCATCTCACGCCTCTCCTTCATAAGTTTGAGGGTATGATCAGAGACCTTTTTCTTTCTATCTGTACGACGGGTCTTGAAAGACTTAGACCCGACCGTATGGACAGCTTCCACGAACCCGTCGGCATAGTCGTCCACGGAGCTCCCTAGGCACTCGAAACGATTCTGGAGTTCGAGCTGAAAGCTTTCGAGGTTTTGGACCTGGATCTGTGCTGGACGGAGCGTGGACTTCATCAGTCGAGACCTTTCAAGCTTAATATTAATGTTCAATGTGCCTCTTACCATGCGGTGATCGCTCCCGGTTTTTACCGAATTGATCACAGAGACATCATTTAACATTTGCTTCTTGGTTGACATGATGAAGTCGATCTCATTTTTTGTTGCACCATCGGGGCTCTGCCAGGTCAACTTCCTGTGTTCACGCTTTTTGAAGAAGGAGTTCATCATAAAGAGGCCCTCCTTCTCCATAAAACTGGCCAGTAGGTGACCCCGGTGGTTCCGTCGTCCAACTCCAAATTGCCCCACTTGTAGCTCATCCTCGTCTCGTTTGCCCAGTTTCGCGTTGAAGTCCCCCATGACAACGGTGAAGTGAGTTTTGAAACCATGCATGGCTCTGGAGATATCCTCATACATGGTCTCTACCTCGTCGTCGGGGTGTGCCGAGGTTGGGGCGTAGACCTGTATGACCTTCAGCGAATATCTTGAGGATATTCTGAGTATAAGGCACGCCACCCTGGTCGACACACTCTCGATCTTCACCACGTTGTTCACAAGGGACTTGTGGACGATAAACCCGTCACCACCCTGGGACTGCCGGTCACCCTCTCGGAAATAGAGCAGGTTACCGGATTTGAGGATTATCGAGTCCTCCCCCTCTCTTCGGACTTCCGATATCCCTATAATACTCCATCGCAACCTGCTCAATTCCTCTTCGAGTTCGGTGATCTTCTCGTCGGTCCGAAGTGTGCGCGTGTTGTACGTTGCCAGGTACAGTCGTCGGTAATTATTTGGGTAGCCGGATCTCGTCCGGAGATTCTTGGCACCCCTTGCCATGCCGTAACCTCGACCGCTACCGTAGTCGAGGGTAGGCAGGCTGCCGGGCACTAGGGGCCATTTTTTATTTGTGCTTTTCATGGGGGGGTTTTAATGTTTAGGTAGTGATCACTTAATTCTTAAGAATTTTTTTAAGTTTCAAGATTCCCTAATGTATATTTGTAGAAGAAACTTTAAATTGGCTAAATGGATAGAGTATAAAGAAACATTGACAGAATTATTCTTACAAAGTGGATGCGAGTTTGACGATATTCAAGAAATGTATGATTGCTTTCTATAACACATACATAAAGCGGCTGATCAAAATATGCCTTGCAGAAAGATATGTATAAGTCCTGCTAGTAAATTCGTGCCTAAGGTTTATTGGAACCAGGATCTTTCTAAAGCCGTGGCCCAACGTCGACTCGCACTGAAGCAATTCAGACGAAATCCTACTCCACAAGATTTTGACCGTTTACAGATAAAAATCTCAGAAACTCAACGTTTAACAAGACGAGCCAAGTCTCAAAGCTGGTATAGTTTTTGTGACAGTATTGATGAATCGACCAGTTGTCAGAAATGTGGAGAAAGATGAGATGGATGAAAGGGCTTAGACAAACTAAAGCATATTCTTCCGATATCAGTAAGCAGGAACTATTAATTTCTTTAGCACCCGATTCTGTGGCTGACCAGCCCATTACGTTTACTTCATCCAACCCGAAACTTGACGTTGATTTTACGTTTCATGAAATGGAAAACTGTTTTAAACGCAAAGATACTTCGCCGGGGCAGGACGATATCTACTATTCTATGATTTATAATCTGCCTTTAATAGGTAAACAGTTCCTGCTTCGGATGTACAATCTCATATTTAGATCTGGATACGTTCCTAATCAGTGGAGGAACATACAAATTATACCGATACCTAAACATAACAATAATCCTAGCTCCAAGCTGCGACCTATTGCTTTGATGTCGTGTGTTGGTAAAAAAAATAATTTAATGCTGGCTAGGTGCTTAGAGTGGTTTATCGAAAACAATGAAATTGTATCTCCAAATACAGTAGGATTCAGAAGAGGACAGTCTTGTATAGACTGCTTGGTCCGTCTTGATGCAACTATTCAGATCGGTTTCTCTCAAAATAAATCCACTTTAGCATGCTTTTTAGATATTGAGGGAGCCTACAATAATGTTTTGATTAGTAAAGTAGTAGGTACTTTAGAAGAACTACAGGTTGGATCTAAAACATGTACATACCTTTGGGAGTTCTTGAGAGAAAGACATCTTCAAATTAGGTGTGATGAGGAAGGTAGTGGCACTATTGCGAGATGGAAAATAAAGGAATTGCTCAAGGTGATCCCATATCGCCTTTACTTTTTAATATAGTTCCACAATCGTCTGAAGATATATACCTTGCACACTTTGAAACTATACAACACTTAACAGATGAATTTGGCTTTAATAATTTTTATTTATTCGGTGATTATAACCTACCTAACCTTGAGTGGCTTCCTGCGACGGGTAACAACGCAGCACTTACTTGCGATGGCGGGAGTGGTTCATCTTCAGGTGGGCATATGACCAATTTTATTTCTCTACTTAACGCCAACCAGTTCAATTCTATTAGAAATAATTAGGGACGTATTCTAGATTTACTTATTAGTAACAATGATTGCCCTTCACACACACCTCCAAATTTACTGGTGCCCGCTGATAATAATCATCCTCCTTTTTGTGCCATTATTAAGTATGAATCGTCCGTACAATCTATTAGACATGCTAAAATTATTAAATATAATTATTATAAGGCTAATTACGATCTGATTAATAACGAACTACTCAATGTAGATTGGCATGAGCTTTTAGGCGGGTTGTCGGCAGAGGAGAGTGTAAATAGATTTTATGATATTGTCTTTGGAGCTATTCAAAAACACACCCCTAAGTCTAAACCACGCTCGTCTAAGTTTCCACTGTGGTTCTCTAAGTCTTTAATTCGTATATTTAAACACAAAAACAGAGCCTGGGTTAAATGGAAATCCTACCGCAACATCGCAGATTATGAACAGTTCACACTGTATAGGCGTCGATTTGTAATGGTATCAAGGGAGCATTACAATAATTATATTAAAACGACCGAGGAAAACATTAAGAAAAATGTAAAATACTTGTGGAGTTACATTTCGAATCGTAAGGACAATGCTAGTATTCCATCTTCTATGTTTTGCAGAGATCAAAAGTCTAATGACCCAGAAGAGATCTGCAACATGTTTGCAAATTTTTTTCACTCCGTTTATGAGAGCTCCACTTTTAATTCTGATACATGGTCGCCTCCTGAAGAAAGTAATGAACATCTTACTCATATCACAAACATTAGTTTTACTGCTCAACAAATTCTTAATGCTTTAAAAGCTTTGGATTCCACTAAAGGTCCAGGACCTGATAACTTGCCCCCTTACTTTTTAAAAAGACTGCGAATAGTGTGTGCACACCACTTCACATTATCTTCAATAGATGTTTGTCGGAAGGCACTTTTCCAGAAATATGGAAAAGAGCTAATATAACTCCGGTATATAAAACCGGTTCAAGACAGGACGTCCAAAAGTACCGTCCCATATCCATTCTGTCCGCCTTGTCGAAGCTTTTTGAGAGGCTTGTCTGTAATGAGATACACAAGACCGTTCATAAAATTATTATAGAACAACAGCATGGATTTATTAAAAGAAATTCCACAACTAAAAATCTGTTAATTTTTACTGGGTACTTATTTAATAACATGGATCAGCAAGTTCAAATCGATGCTGTATATACTTCCAGAAGGCTTTTGACAAGGTAGATCATGAGTTACTGCTTACAAAAATAGCATATAATGGTATCCGAGGTGATTTGCTTCGTTGGTTCTCATCTTATATTTTAAATAGAACACAAAAAGTAGTTATCAGGGGTTTTAATTCTGCTACCATAAACGTTACTTCTGGCGTACCTCAGGGATCGATTTTGGGTCCCCTGTTATTCATTCTATTCTTTAATGACATAAATGATTGCTTCAAATTTTCAAAATTCTTATCATATGCCGACGACTTGAAAGTTTTCAAATCAATTAAGGATCATACGGATTTTCAACATCTGCAAGAAGATCTAGACCGTTTTTCAGCCTATACTGTTAAAAATAAACTATATCTCAATATTCCGAAATGTTCTGCGATCACATTCACAAAAAATAAAAATAAAATATCATATAGATACAGTTTGAATGGAATGGATCTAGCAGGGGTTCCTATCGTTAGAGATCTTGGGGTACTGCTCGACGACAAGTTACACTTTGACCAGCACATTCATAAGATAATTAGCAGTGCCTACCGTATGTATGGATTTGTCATGAGAGCTACAACTGATTTTAAACGTGGTAGTAGTTTCATCCATCTGTTTAGGTCACTTGTAAGGTCTCAACTTGAATACGCTGTGGTAGTGTGGAATCCTTATTATAATAAATATGCAGATAGTTTGGAGAGGGTCCAGCGGAAATTTTTGAAATCACTACAATACCGCTGTTACCGGAACTTCCCATCGTATAATGACTTGCTAAAAAAATTTAATGTAATGAGCCTAAAGTGTAGAAGATTATACCTTGAAACGATGTTCCTTTATGATGTGTGTAATCACAGATACGACTGCTCAGATATTACCAATAGAGTACATTACTTTGTTCCTAGAAGTGTTTTGAGGCGAGGGGTGCGCGCGCGCCCACTATTCGCTGTTTCTTCCTGTCGAACAAACGCTGGAGCCCGCGCACCTCTGCGTCGTATTTGTAATGGTTTCAATGAACTTTTTACTGACTTGGACATATTTGCAATGCCCACTAATAAATTTCGCAACTGCCTTATTGAAGCAATAAAGAGACTTTAAATTGTTATTTAACGGAATGTAAAATTATTTGTTTCTTTGCTTTGTATCGTTTGCTCAAAACTAACTTTCTATATTATATGATGTGGATAACGGTGTGAGTTGCGCATTTATATCATGTTCTTTTAGTATTAGCCATAAGTTTTAAATGTGTAACTGTTGGTTATTCCTAAATAAATAAATAAATAAAAATAGTTACTACAGCGATTTGTCGAAACATAAGTCAAGTGTTTATATGTCAATATGCAGACGATTTTGTTTTGTTTTTTCAATGTAATAAACTGGAAGATAGTGTATCAAACATGCAAATAGCTTTAAATACCGTATTAACAGTATTGGAGCAGCTTGGCTTGGATTTATCAGCTCCTAAGTCTAAATATTGTGTTTTTGGTAGGACTCGTAGAATGCAGAGGGTACAACTTGAGGTTAAGGCGTCATTATTAGATTAAGTTGATTGTATCAGATATTTGGGTTTCTGGTTGGACCGATCTTTGCGATGGGGAAATATTTCGCTCTAATAGAAAAATCTAATCTCTAGAATATATTTCGCTCTAATCAGAAGCCGATTAGATTATGGGAGCTATTTATACAACAACGCGGCTATCTGTCATACATCTAAAACAGACAAACTCCAAAATCAGGCACTTTGAGTTTTTGGTGGGTTTATTAAGTCGACTCCTATTCATGCTATGGAGAGTGAATTAGGTATTCCTCCTCTTCATATAAGAAGACTGTATTTATGATTTAAATTTTGCTTAAAAACTAAGTCTTGGGCTAATAACACAAATACAAAGCTTTTAGGAGAACTTAATGAATTATCCAATAATAGATATTGGCTTTATAAGAAGAAACCTCTGTTAGCAACATGTTATAATGAAAGTCGACAAGATATGATAGCCTCTTCTTACCCGCTTGAAATGTTTAAGTTAGACACCTGGTTATCCAATATAAACTTAAAAAATGTGTTACATTGGAACTTGGATGCCGTCTTAGGAACAAAATCGCAATATATGAGCCACTCCTTTAAAGTTGAGGATTTGCAGGAGCTATATACAAAATATAATGGCTATTATGCAATTTACACCGATGGGTCTAAATCTCTTGCTGGTATTGGTGCTGCATTTTATGATCCGTTAACCAAAAATCACAGCATCTACAAATTAAATAAGCACTTCTATATTATGTCGGCGGAACTATTTGCAGTGTCACAGGCTTTATCTTAAGCTGCCAGTTTAGAGAAAAATAAAATAGTAATTTTAACAGTCAGTAATAGTGCCTTATTTCACATTGCTCGATGCGCCTCTGGTACCAGAGGCATTTCAGTAGCATATAAAATATTAGAGCAAATATTATTTTTTAATGAAAACCATATAGCCTTGGTACTGCAATGGGTACACACACATATTGGCCTAACGGGAAATGAAGAGGCTGACAGCTTCGCTAAAAAAGCTATATCAGAAGGAATTGAAATCAATATTTTGTCTAACCACTCAGAAATGCTCATATTTTATAAATCGAAATGTTTTAGAGCATTTAAAGAAAATTTCGATGAAAGATCAAAATCAAAAGATATATGGTACAAAAGTATACAATGCGAACCTCTTCATATCCCGTGGTTTACAAATACTAAATTAAGTAGACATTAAATTGTGACTGCATGTTGATTGCGTTCCGGACTCATCCCTAGTAGATGTTTTGCTTTCTTAATGAAGAAAGTGGATTCACCGAATTGTGAGATTTGTGGGAAAACTGATGACGTGCAACATCTATTAATGGAGTGTGTCCGTAATGCAAATAAAAGAGACCAATTGGTTCGGCAATTTAGCCTGAATTTTAAAAACTGTTGGCGCCTTTCATAGCTTTCTAGCTGAACCAAATTCGGATGCGGCTAAACTGCTATACTCATTTAAATTAAATTAAGTTTAAGAGTTAGTATTTTTAATTGTAATTAGAGTTTTAGGATAAGGTACGATGGGATTGTCATCGTCATTTCATGTACAAAAATCCCTTGTAATTCAATTAAGAATAAATAGATAAAAAAAACTATAAATGTCTTTGTCTATAAATATTCTTGTTCGCGTTTTTGTTGAGAGACAGTAGTTAACAGAACTTTAATTTTTTCAGTTCGATAAAAATTTGAACAATGAAACTAAAACACGATCACAGAAACTGTCAACAGTTATGAACGCTTTGGAAACAAGTTTGAAACTGAATTACACGAATGTTGTGTCATTCGATTTAAAGAAACGAAACAATTATGATTTCTTGGAAAAGATCGCAAAAATTATTGGTGAGTAACTTTTTAACATCGTATTGCTGAAACTAGAAGCTACTTTTGTATTACATGATTTATGAAACTGTCTGTCTATTTTTCGTTGGTTAAGAGACCATTGAGGGATTAAAGTGATCATTTGCTCGCAAGCCCTTATGCTGAGCATACCGTTCTGGGTGCGATTCTCCTGTCGGAAAAAAATGCTAAGGATTTTGCCACCTGGGATTTCTATATTAGTAGGCCAATATTGCATGACTGGTTAAATATAGGTGTACTATAAATACTACTCTGCGTAACACTTCAGTGAATACAGGAATCTTATTTTATGTTATGTTTATTTCAAAACTAGCTTCTGCCAGCGGCGTCACCTACGTAGCATTTTGGCCTTTGTCAGGCTCTAGCACGCAAGTCTACTCATCAAGCTTCCTGCTTATGCTTCCTGCTATTCCTAACTGGTTTTTATAGCTGGATATCAGACTTCCTTAGTGAACGGTTAATCCGTGTAGTTATTGACAGCTGTTTCCCTGACTGAATGGCTATTGAAGGCGGAGTTCCTCAGGGGTCTGTTCTCTCTGCAACACTTTTCCTGATTCATATCAATGACCTACTTCAGCCTCGTACGCAGATAATAGTACTGTTACAGAAAGATACTTGTCCAGCGCAAAATCCAGCGTGAATGAAGATCAAAAAGCCCAAATTGCGGCCTAAAAACTGGGCATGCTAAAAAGAGTGAAGCGATACTGTAAAGTATAGGCGTAAGTCTGGACAGCTTTTAACTCTGTACAAAGCACAAGTCCGATCCTGCATGGAGTATTGCAGCTGCCTTTGGGATGCCTCAGCTAAATATCAGCTTGCCGCGCTTGACTCGGTATACCGCATAGCTAAGAGGCTCATTGGAGACGTTAAACTGGTGGATGCCAAGCTTCACAGCTTGACTCATCGCCGTAAGGTTGCCTGTTTTTCGATCTTCTACAGACTGTACTTCGGCGAAAGTCCTCGGTAATTCCACAACCTCAGCCCACTTGTCCTCTTCTACCATCGGAAATGTAGACGCACTGCAAGTTACCATTCTCTCCTGGTTACGATACCACTAGTTCGCTCCAAGCGCTTCCAAACATGTCATCCTTCATAATGCGCACAGTGAAGGAGTGGAACTCACTGCCTGCGTCTTTGTTTTGAAACGCATTCAACCCGAATCTCTTAAAGTTAGAGTAAACAAGCACCTTCTAGGTAAGCTCACTCTATCGTCGATTTGGTCTCTGTCACCTCTAACCTAAACTAGAGTCAAGAGCAAACTAATCCCAAATAAAAAATATAAAAAAGACGTGAAAGTTGAAAATTATCCCGACATAACATATTCCCGGGATAAGAAATATCGTATGTGCTATTGATGACTATAATCTATCTCTGTGCAAAGTTTAATTCATATCAAACTTCAAACTTTCGCAATTACAATATTAGTATGATTTGACACTAAACTTAGAAAACGATTGAATTATTAACAGAATAAATAATTCCCAAGGAGACATACATCACATCACATCATCATCACCCTATTAATGTCCCCACTGCTGGGACACAGGCCTCCTCTCTGTGAGAGGGAATGGGCCGTTATCCACCACGCGGGCCCAGTGCGGGTTGGTGGATGTCACATGTCTTCGAGTTTTTGGTTCTAGGACATGCCGGTTTTCCTTCGCCGTTTTGAGAGCAGTGGTGATGAAATAATTTACACAAATTAAAGCGCCTGCCTAGGCTCGAATCCACGACCTACAACTTGTAAATCGTGGCCGATACCACTGGGCCACCACTGTTATCATGGAGATATAGTTATAGTTTATTAGAAAATCAATGTTGTAAAGGAGCAAAATATTGCAGTTTTTTTATCACCCACTCAATCTCTTATTTCTTTCTGTCCATTGTGTTTCCTATGAAGATATAATAGAATAAATATTTTTCTAATAAAAAATATCTTTTGTATCTAGGAGTGCAACATGTTGACGATATTGGACAAAACCATACTCTGAGCGAACTCTGCTTGACTGAAACCTGCTTACAAGAAATTAAATTACTTATCAAAAATGTCTATGATATCAACTTTTGTAATGAGAGGGTGGCACAACTGGATGTTGCAAGGTAAGAGTTATTAAATCGTTCATACTATATATATTTTAATATATTTTTAGAACAAACCATCTTTTACCTACCTTTTAACTCTAATCAGAAACAAGCTTTAGAAAATTTGCAAGAGTTTCAGTAAATTATAATCTACATATTAGGTACATTATATACAACAAACAACTTATATGTAATCAATATTTTATTGCATTTCATACATTATTATATAGTGGTGCGCTTAAGATTCTGGTATGAATAAAATATTTATTACATGTAAGTAGTTTATTTAATACCCTATACATATCGAATAATTTGTACATAACAATTTCAGATGAAAATATTTTCTTGTATCATAATTTTTCGAGTGTGATTTTTCAGTAGTCAGGTTTAAATTTTTGAACTTATATTTATTTCAACACTATTTAAAAAAAAAACTGGCAGAATTAGCTTTACCTTATAGAAACATATCGGGGTCAGCTATCAATTAATTCGAATGCAATAGAACTTATAAATTGAAAATGAACCATTTCCCTAGAAACACACGATACGTGCACTGATATGAAAAAAAAAGAATATCAAATTTTGCAAACGCCGAAATATAAATTTATATTTAGGCTTACAACTACGTTATTTCGTCTTCCCAGCCTGAAGAGCTTCGGGGCTATAGAGAAGAGAGAAAACACAAAGTTCGACGCTGGTTTAGGAGCGTTCTACACCTACACTGATGAAGATGAATGCATGGCTACCGAACCTATGATTCAAATGCCAACTAAACTTAGCAATGGGTCTCAGGTTTGTAAATCATTATTCAATATTTGAAAGTCAGATAGAAATTAATATATCTATATCATTAATATATCTATAATTAGTAGCCAACACAAATTCGATATCTTATTTCTTCTTATTTACTGAAGACTTCTGAATTTTGGTATACAAGAAATTGGAATGCTGAATTGTTATCTAAATTTAATACTAAAACTTATTTAAAGATTGTATAGCCGATAAGGCCAAAAGATTCTTAGATAGCAACCGCCTACCAGAAGACGAAACATGGAAAGTCCTACGAAGAACTGGTGACGGTTGCTGAGATCATTGGACGTGACAATCACAAGACCGATCGATCTGGCAATGCTTGGGGTGGTCTACACAAGGAGTCAATTATTTCGACTAAGTGATAATGATGTTTTATTTTTAGGAAGAGCAAGAGTTGGATCCAAAGGAAACTTACTTGATGCTGATACCAGGTTTTGAAGGCCATCATCAAATTTTCACAAGTGTCTCCGAAAGACTGAAGGTTCAAGCCATGACCTTCCAACTTGGTCCTGACATGACAGACGACAGCATACAGAAAATGGCTAGCAATATTTTGAAAGTCAGTAATTTTTTACGTTGTTAAGTTTTTTTGCAGCCTAAAATTACGGAAGCATAACTTTAATCTTTAGGGAATCAAAACAAAGTTGAGAAATAAACAATCTTTAAACATTACTTTCAACAATTACTGAAATTGTTAACTTTTCCAATGTGCATTGCCCAGTTTAACAGAATATCACAAACAATGCTTCTATTCTCGCAAACGTACACGAAAAATATTGCATTTACTCTTTACATTTCCCAAAGAAAATCCAGCGTCTCGATTCATCTACTATTTCCCGTATATTTATTAAGTATTGAACGTTGTGACCTAGTATTGGGAGCCGTTCGTGCTTGCACGCGGCTCATACCTAACAGTAAAGTTGTCGTTCTCTTTCATTATAAAAGATTGAATTAATTCAATTGATATTTTTCTAGGAACAGTGATGCAGAAACTCAGTGGACGTCATAATAAAATGGACCGTGATTGGTGAATAAATTGTGGCAGATTTTGTTTTCTTTGTTCGTCCAACTGGGACCCCAATTCGTTAAGTTATTCATCACTTCGTTAAATATCCATTTGAACACGGAATTTTTAAATTTAGTCGTCGATCGGGAGGAAAGGAAAACAGTTAGATTAATTTCAGTAACTCGTGTACATGTTGGAGTTTTTGTCTTTAAGCGATTATTATACTTTCATTCATTTTCGACCCAAAAAGAGGTGGTGAAACAGCTTGGGCGCATGGAAGAGTTCTTAAAGTATGAATTTTGCTCAGTAGTGGGACTGTATAGCTAAAAAAGAAAATAAAACTTGTATATGTGAGTCATATAAAAGCAAAGGCAGCAAATCATTTGTATCAAGTTGGGGATGTAAAGGATTTTACACTTTAACATTTTCGTGTTTATACCAAACTTTTTTATTAATGATGTCCGGAAGGACCATTCCAAATACTTTTGAAGCCAAAAGGATCAACATTTCGTTAAATATACTGAATTAAAACTCCATACAATAACACATTCAGCTGGGCTTTTTGAAGTTCAGAACGGAAAGTTCCAAGTCGTCCATGTTTGTTGTGTATCAGCTATTTATTTTATCCGTCGGAGCAACGGATTGTTTTTGCTTTTGTAAACGGACCGGAAGGTTCTCTTTTGAGTTTATCTGTAATTAATTTAACACTTCCTGTTTTACTGGAAGTTTTCAGTTGTTTATTTTTTATTATAATTATATGAAAGGATTTTTACGTTCGCCATAGAAAATACTGACCATGTATATTATGTATTGTATCCGACCGAAATATTATTGTCAAATAAATTTAATAACTTCACAGGATCACCAATCAGGACGTGGAGTTCTAATACATATTTTCAGAGATTAATCAAAACATTTTTTTTTCTAGTTCATGAAGAAGAGGTTTGAGCTAAAATCCAATTTCTACCTACTGGGATATTCCTTTGGCGTTAATGTTGCTTTGGAGTTGGCTGCAATGTTTGAAAAAGAAGGTATGTACTCGTATTAATTATATCCAACTTAAAAACCAAATTTCTTACTAAATAAATAAATAAAGCACCTATTAACCGTTCCGTTCCGCATTGAAACCTCTTTGTGGAAAAATAAAAATTTCCTTAAACCAATTTCAATTTCTTTCTGTCGTTTCCTCAGAAAATTATGTTAAAATATTTAGACAACATTTAACAAGAAGGAAGACTTTTATAGATTGAATCCCTTGCGTCACATTATTTCAAAGTTTGGCTTTTATGGAGCACATTTTAATTTCAGATAAATCCTCTTGGTTATCTATTAAAACACCGGTTTCCTTCGTTCAGTATCTGAACGATTCCGAGCTCTAATTTTACTTCTTCAGAGTTAAATTTTTACTGGCAAAAAAATCTTGAAGATAATTATTTGAACTTATATTTTCAGGTCGCGTGGGAACCGTGTACTGCTTGGACAGCAGCCCAGATGCATTAAGAGTTCAACTAGATGCTTATGTCGGAAATTTAACTGATATGGAGCTACAGAGTTCAATTGTAGAGCACATGTACCGCCTCATGACTGGGAGGGATAGTGAAGAGCTGAAGAAGGATTTGATGAATTCAGAAAGCTGGCCGGAGAAGGTGGAAGCGTGTGTGAGTAGACTAAGAGAGTTGGCTAGCTACTCGAACCAATACAAGAGATCTATCCTTCAGGCTGCGTACCGAAGAATTATGCTGGCAAGACAATACGAACCAGAATTCAAACTAGAATCAGAACTGATCCTTATCAAGGGAATCCCACACCCAAGAGCAGAAGCTTTATCTGATGACTACAACCTATCCAAGTACACCAATAAGCCAGTGAAGGTATTCAACATAGAATCTGATCATGCATCAGCACCTTACGATTGCCGAGTATCGAACATCGTGAATAAATTCCTTGGAACAGAACTCTTGTCGAAATTCGAGAAGGAGGTCCTTTGCGATACGTATTTAGTTGAATCTTTTAAGATGATGTAATTTATTTTTAGTATTATTTCATGTCCGTTCTTGAAACTTTTGAGAAAACATTTCTTACAATCTTGTCACATTAGGTTAGCAATTTTATGATTAAAATAAGTTTGAATGAAAAATCAGAATTCTATTTTTGCTCCATCTTCTTGCTGTTCTCTTAGGATGAGTAATAATATTGTCATTACCAGTTGATGCTAGTATTATATTATCTGTGTCAGTTGTTAAGTTATTGTAAATGCGGCCATTGGTTGATTATTTTAATTTTAATAAACTATATGACTTAATTTTTTTTTTTTTGTTATACCCTATCAGAACTTCACAAATTCTGGACGTCAATCAATAATTAATTGACATTCTATCAAAACTTTGGAATTTTTAAATTAAATAAGGCTTTTGAGCCCTTAATTTCTGTGTAACCATTTTTGATATCGATTAATTATAAAAACAAAGCCTTTCAAAGATTAATTTGTATATAAGTCCTGATTGAATATCAGGGCTTTCATTAATTTGGGTGAAGAGACTAATCTGATGATTAGTTATATAGACAAAAAGAAAGGCTATTTTAGCCATGTATTGATAGCAATAGATACACTTTTGTTGTAGGCTTTTGACTACAATCCACTAAAACATTGTGTGGATATTTCAGCAGAAATAGCGATGTAAATAAAAATGCTTATAAAGGGGCGCACTCGCCCCTGTGTATTGTCATATCAAATACACAGTTACATAGAAACAGTTATAGAACACACTAACAGAACAAAGTAACTATCCGAAAGTTTAGATTGAAAGTCATTAAAAGGCATTAACGAAGTCGCTCCCTGTAAATTTTGGTCTTTAGCTGTATCTAGTTAGACTGCAACCCACCTCATCATACATGTGAAAACGCTTTAAAGGCAGATACGTTTTTAGGTATTTATTTTCTCAAAAGGTTTATTCAATCACTTACAGAGAAAATACAATATATAAACTTAAAAAAACATGAAGCGGGGCGTAGTGGGCTATTCAATTCAATTCAATTCAAATAGCCTTTATTAACAAACTTAAAACTAATATTTACGTATTTTGTTTAGAATATCAGACATCGGTTTGTTTGTCTTGCTCACTAGCTTAGTCCTCTCCCAGACCCTTCCACAGTACACGATCTTGTGCTTTTCTCCTCCACGCAGCGCCTGCTGTCGATCTGAGATCATCTTCCCATCTACGCACTGGCTTTCTTGTAGATGTTTAGGGTTATCCGTAATCAGAATGATATCTTCAGCAAAGCGTAAATGATTGAATGTTGCTCCGTTTAGTTTAATTCCATAGCCGTCCCAGTCCAGATTTCTAAATGCCTATTCTAGAGTGGCAGAGAAGAGTTTCGGCTACAGTGGATCTCCTTGTCTCACACCCTTCTTTATTGCGAATTTTTCTCCTACACTTTCTGTTTTTACTCTAGCTGTCATATTTGTTTAGATTTCCTTAATTATTCTGATGTATTTCTTGTGTACACCTTGACTCAGTAGTGCTTCCCAGATACATAGGTGTTTTAGAGAATCAAATGCCTTGTTGTAGTCTACGAATGCAAGGTAATACGTCATTTGATACTCGTTGTATTTCTCAATAACCTGTTTTATCGTATGTATGTGGTCCACTGTTGAGAAGCCGCTGCGGAATCCTGCTTGTTCTTTTGGTTGGTTCTCATCTAAAATCTTTGTGATTCGGTCCAGAATTACCTTAGCGAATATCTTATACAAGTTCGACATCAAACTTATCGGGCGGTAGTAACCGATATCGTCCCTACTACCCTTCTTGTGTAGTAAGATAATCATTGAAGTTGACCACTGAGGAGATATTTCTTCTTTATCCAGTATTTTGTTGAACAGGTCCCGCAGAGCTTCCATTATGACGTGAGTTGTGCCTTTCAAGAGTTCGTTTGAGATACCATCTTCTCCAAGTGATTGCTCGCTCTTTTGAGATTGTATCGCTTTACCTATTTCAGCATCCAAGATTAGAGAAACTTCTTCGTCGCCAAGCTTGTCTATTAGGATGGGTGTTTGAGGTGGGCTGTTATTCTCACTGTATAGGTCTCTGTAGAAGTTGGTTGCAACCTTCAGTATGTCAGTTCTATTTGTCTTGTCTTTCTTACTTCTTGTATCTTGTAATTTTGCTATCCAATCTGTAGATTCTTGTAATTCTTTCCAAGCTTTTTTTACTCCTCCTGTGGTTTTTGTACGGAATATTATTCTTTCAGTGCTTGTGTCTTGTCTATGTTTCCTTATACATTCTTTAATTTTCTTGCTTGTGTGCGCCATCTCATTTTTGTCTCTAAGTATTTGTTGTTGTAAGGTTTGGCGTTTTAGTAATAGCTCTCTTGCTTTTTCACCTACGTTGTCTTTGTTAGTTTTAATTGATGCAACTCTACTCTCTGTTTCTTGTGGTTCTTTTTCCAGGTTGTCATATTTTTCGCATATGCTTACAGTTTCATCTCCGTTTTGCAGTGCTTCTTCGAGATGGACCAAAACGTTGTCTGGCAGCGGCAGGTGTAATTGTTTATTTGAGTTCCTTATGTTCTTCCTTGTTGGTTTTTGTTGACTGCCATGGATTTTCCCGCGTACCATACGGTGATCGGTGTTGAAATTGAGCTGTTTAATGACATTAACGTCCATGAAAAGTTTTCGTTTATTAGTGATTATTAGGTCAATTTCGTTTTTCACAATGCCACTAGGCGAAATCCATGTCCATTTTTTTTGTGGTTTTTTATTGAAGAAGCTGTTCATTATGTATAAGTCATGTTCTTGGATGAAATCAATCAACCTTTGACCGTTTTTGTTCCGTCGTCCAGTCGTGTGAGAGCCTAAGTATTTACTTTCGGTATTTGTTCTTTTGCCTAATTGGCTGTTAAGATCGCCCATTAAAATAACTGTGCTGTTTAAATTCTCCATCGTCAGTGTGAGTTCTTGTTAAAAAGCGTCTTTTATTTCTTCTTTGGTGATTTCAGTAGGTGCGTAGACTTGAACTATTGATATTGGATGATTGTAACCAGGTAACTTAATATTTAGAACTGCTATTTATTTATTTATTTATTTTTTACTTCATGCACACATAAGTACAGAGGCGGACTTAATGCCTTAGGCATTTTCTACCAGTCGACCTTTGGGTGATGGAGAGATAAACAGTGGTAGGTGCAATGTTGAAAGTTATATCGATTATTTAAATATACCTACAAACTATAAAAACAATATAATTATACCATATAAATTCAAAATAATAATCTAAATACATATATACTTAAACATTAGTAGTAATAGATTGATAGATTGTAGATAGGCCAATAAATAAATAAATAATTGAAAAACATTAGCGCTGTTACGATACTACTGCCAATTTCTGTTTTTTAATTTTGTTATTTAATTTTTTAATTATGTTATTATTATTATTACTATTCATGTCATTGTTTTGTGTTAGGGTAAATGTTGGAGACGACGAAACTTCTTGAAAGGCGGCAGAAGAGCATTGTAATTCGTCATTAGTTGTAAATAAAAAAGTATCATCAGTAGAAGTAGAGGGGCGCGGCTCAGGGCAAAACTTCTTCGTTTGTGGCTCCAAATTTATTGCCTGAGTTATTTTGGCACTTATATTTGCTTTGTTTTGGATGGAATCTTCTACATAAGATTCTGCTACTGAGTTAGAACGCCACCTGCCATGCCGCTTTAAAGTCAATATATCAGCTCCCGAATCAGCAAGTAATGTAGCTGACGTTCTTCTTAAACTGTGCCCTGTATAACAATCAGCATCCGGCAATCCTAAAAACTTGGCGACTTCCTTTGGCATGGCACCGAATTTATTTATGCCAATAGGTTGCGCAGTACATTTACCTTTTTGGTAATTCTGAAAGAAATGATAATTTTTTGTCTTAGTCGTACGCAGAGCTTCATATTTTTTGACCACGTCATAAAATGGGCCGTCGATAATAAAAGATCGGGGTATTTTGTTTTTAGTGTTTGGGATTTTAACTAAAAGCATTTTGCCTTGATTTGCAATGTCTTTTGTGGTAATATTGTGAAGCTCTTGCCGTCTACATGCACCATGAATACCAAATATTAACGCAACCTGAAAAGAAATAAAAATGTGTTAGAAAAGGTATAGGTACTTAGCTTACAGACGGTCGTTAAAAAATATGTAAAAGAGTATGTATGTACAGTAGGTAGATCAATACATAAAATAAGGAGGCAAACTGACCTTTGTTGCCAGGTACTGGCTATCTGGAGCATCTTTTAGAAACTTTTCGACGTCATTTGATGACAGTACCTTAGATTTTTTCTTTATAAAACCATCAGACTCTTTAAAAATGCAATGAGATTTGTATATAAATTATACTAGCTAGTTCATTAAAATACGCCAAAACTACATTTTCGGCAAATGACTTGGCATTTTTCATGTTTTTCCACTTCAAGAAATTTTCATACGTGGTTATGTATCGGTCCTTGGATATTGACGGCAGCAAGCTGTCGCATGCGGTTCGCGCTTCTGTTAGTATATCCGGTGGAGTTGAAGTAATATATTGCTCATCTTCATTATTGAAAGTTGTCATTTTTAGATATTCACAAAACAAGTACAAAGAAAAGAAAAATTGAGAAAAATGGCGCGAGGATTATTTTCTGCCGTGGCTGCGTGAAAATGTTGGCAAAGACGCTAGAGCATGCAGCCAAGTTTTTAAATTACCGAATAAACTGTTTTATTTTTGTTTTAAATAAACTCAATCTGTGAATGCACACAGTTGCTTTCCCGCCATTTTAACAGCGCGCCAGCGCTGCCTACTGACTGGCGCCGCGCGGCGATTAGTTCGAAATTTGAATAGCAACAGAGCACTGCTGACTAGCTGGAGTCGTGCGGCGGCGATCAGTTCCATATTTGAAATGGCAAATAATACTGTTATGGAATTTGTATGGACTATAACTTAACTATTTGCTTTGGTAACACACGCGTTTTTTATGACCCGCTTTACATATTTAAAACCGGTGGAATTACATCAGCTTTACGAGCAAGGGTGTTAAGGCGACAACAAGCCCCAGCGACCTTGAGCGATTGGGAGGAGCTTGCGCCGCACCCCCGCGACCCCGCAACTACACGCTCGTAATTTCGTAGGGTAACCATACGCTTCAGACGGTGGGGACTACAGACTGATTTTTTTTTATGTAGTGAGAAATAATAAGTTAGCATTCTGATAATAAATATTATTTTAGTAGTCTTAAGATCCTACTAATATTAAAACTGCGATAGTATGGATGAATGGATGGATATTTGTTCCTCAATCACACCAGAACGAGTAAACGGATCTGGGTGAAATTTGGCACAGAGATAGATTATAGTTCGGAATATCACATTTATTTCATCACGGTAAAATGTTCCCTTGGAGTATCAAAACACTACACGGGGGTGTAGCCGCTAGCGGAAGCTAGTGGTTTATATATTTACATAAGTAATCAATGTGCTCATTCATATATAGGCAACTAGCTGTCCCCCGCGGCTTCGCTCCCGTGAACTGGCTGCTAATAATATAATACTAGCCTACAGATGCCTCATCCCATACAAAGAAACCGTGCCGACGAAACTAGCGTTTTTCATCTGATTATACCGATTATTTTTTGTAAATCGATCGCGTTCGGTGCCAGTCCACGGCGATAGATATGTCACCATCTATATCCGTGGAACGGAACCGAACGCGATTGATGTACAAAAAATAATCAGCATAATCAGTACAGTCTCTCTGCAACTCTTTTTTTCCTGCTGCACATCAATGACCTTCTTCAGCCTGGTATTGTTGGGTACGCAGATGACAGTACTGTTTCAGAGAGATACTTGTCCAGCGCAAAAACCAGTGCGGATGAAGTTCGTTCCATGAGAGAGGCTATGGTGGAGCGGACAGATTTGACCTTAAGCCTTGTCTCCCAGTGGGGTGATGACAATCTGGTCTCTTTTAACGCCACCAAAACACAGGCGTGTCTTTTTACCGCTAAAAGGAGTCTTTTCGATCAAACTCCTACTTTTCGGGGTGCGTCTGTTCCTGTGACTGATCGGCTCGAGCTCCTAGGCATAGAGTTGACATCCAGTCTCAACTTTGGCGCCTCCATTGAGTACAAAGCCCAAATTGCGGCCAAAAAACTAGGCATCCTAAATAAAGTGAAGCGATACTTTACGCCTGGACAGCTTTTAACCCTATACAAAGCGCAAGTCCGATCCTGCATGGAGTATTGCAGTCACCTTTGGGATGGCTCAGCTAAATATCAGCTTGCCGCGCTTGACTCGGTGGAACGCAGAGCCAGGAGGCTCATTGGCGACGTTGAGCTGGCGGGTGCCAGGCTTCACAGCTTGGCTCATCGCCGCAAGGTTGCCTGCTTGTCGGTCTTCTACAGACTGTACTTCGGTGAGTGTGCTGAAGAACTCCACGACCTCATCCCACCAGCCCCCTTCTACCATCGGACATCTAGACGTACTGCAAGTTATCATCCTTACCTTGTTGCCATTCCACCAATTCGCACCAAACGCTTCCAAACATCCTTCATAATGCGCACAGCGAATGAATGGAACTCGCTACCTGCGTCTGTGTTTCCGAACGCATTCAACCCGAATCTCTTCAAAGTTAGAGTGAACAGGTTTCTTCTGGGTAGGCTCACTCCATCGTCGACTCTGTCTCATGTGTCTCAAACCCATCACAAATAAAAAAAAAGAATTACAGCTCACTCCTGCTCATAGAGAGGAAGATTGAGTCAAAAAAACAGTACGTCGGCACGGTTTCTTTGTATGGGATGAGATACCACTGACCCTACCTACCTACCCACCTACTTACCTATCTCTCTACCCATAACTACCTACCTACCCTACCCTACCTACTCTACCCTACCTACTCTACCCAACTCTACCTACCTACCAATAAAAAAAATACTAAAAGTAGCCTATGTCCTTCCTCAGGATGCCATCTATCTCCTTGCCAAATTTCATTGAATTCCGCTTAGTGGTTTAGGCGTGAAAAGGTAGATAGGTAAATAGTGTAAAAATAATAACAAGTGATAAAAACATAAAATAAAGTGCATGGGCGGATCCAGGAGAAGAGGGCACGGGACACTTGAAATAAAATTATGTGAAATATTAACATTATTTTATTAGCTTTAAAACTCCTCAAAACTGAGAACACTCATATCCATACGATGTGTTTCTTAGTTGTTTGTATTGTCTTGTCTTTCTTGTATTATGTCGTCTTGTGTACTTGTGTCTATCGTCATTGCTCGGTTTCCCTTCGTTAATTTTTATTTTCTTTTTCTGCTTCTTGTTTTCTTTTGCGTTCTACAAGAATATATCATATAAATATTCATATGAGCCGACTATGTTAAAATCATTGTTTACCTAGCAGGGACTGATTCCTCTTTTTCGGTCAATTTGTGAAAGAATGATGGATCCCCCTCAGATATAGCTGTTTCAATTACTGCAGAACTGAAATATAATTACAATGATAAATGAAACGAAACAATCTATACTCTGTCCGCTGGGGCAAAAAAATAAAAGATGAACAAACCAAAATAAAGGTTTTAACAGTGGCTCCTTTGCTGTCAGGCTGTCACGAGATGCATCATGAGATGCTTATTTGTATATGCAACAACCAAATACCAAACACTCATATGCATAAATATGGCAAACATTTAAATTATTAGAATTAATATTTGTTTCGGGATATTTACCATGTTGGAGAGACTGCCCAAGTCTCGATCGAATCGAAGGCTTTCTCGTAGTCCACAAACGCTAAACAGAGAGGCAGCTTATACTCTTCGGTCTTCTGTATATCCTGCCACAGCGTATGTATGTGGTCTACGGTGCTAAAGCCTTTTCGGAAGCCGGCTTGTTTGGGAGGCTCGAAATCGTCAAACCTGCGCGCAAGACGATTCGTGATGACTCTTGAAAACAACTTGAAGACATGGCTAAGAAGTGAGATGGGCCTATAGTTCTTCAGCCGGGCATTGTCGCCCTTCTTGAAGAAGAGTACCACCACAACCCTGCACCATGCCTGTGGCGTTTTGCCCTCGAGTATGACGGAATCAAACAGCTTCTGAAGGACCTTAAGGACCGGTTTTCCACCCGCCTTCAGGAGTTCAGCCGTGATTCCGTCATCACCCGGCGCCTTGTTGTTTTTAAGCTGTTTCAGAGCCATCCTAATCTCGTACAGGCTGACGTCCGGAATATCTTCGGTATAGTGCCGGGTCAATCTAGCTCTTGGGTCATTTGCTAGATTCGCAACGGGCTTTTGATTGATGTGTACAACTGCCCATAGAATCTCTCGATCGCCCTCAGAAGCTCCGGTTTGGCGGATACTATCCTGCCATCGTCGGTCTTCAGTTTCGTGAGCTGGCTCTGCCTAATAGCCAGATCCCTTGAAAAAACCTTGGAGCCTTTATTTCGCTCGATCGCGTCTTTAATACGCTCGGTATTAAAGCGGCGGAGGTCTCTTTTCAAGGATTTAGAGTTCTGTCTATTGAGCTGCCGGTATTTGCACGCCTCATCTGAAGACTGCAAGATCATCTCACGCCTCTCCTTCATAAGCTTGAGGGTAGGATCAGAGAGCTTTTTGTTTCTATCTGTACAACGGGTCTTGAAAAACTTAGACCCGACCGTATGGACAGCTTCCACGAACCCGTCGGCGTAGTCGTCCGCGGAGCTCCCTAGGCACTCGAAACGATTCTGGAGTTCGAGCTGAAATCTCTCGGGGTTTTGGACCTGGATCTGTGCTGGACGGAGCGTGGACTTCATCAGTCGAACCCTTTCAAGCTTAATATTAATGTTCAATGTGCCTCTTACTATTCGATGATCGCTCCCGGTTTTTACCGAATTGATCACAGAGACATCATTGAACATTTGCCTCTTGGTTGACATGATGAAGTCGATCTCATTTTTTGCTGCACCATCGGGGCTCTGCCAGGTTCACTTCCTGTGTTCACGCTTTTTGAAGAAGGAGTTCATCATAAAGAGGCCCTCCTACTCCACAAAACTGGCCAGTAGGTGACCCCGGTGGTTCCGTCGTCCAACAAATTGCCCCAATTGCAGCTCCTCCTCGTCTCGTTTGCCCAGTTTCGCGTTGAAGTCCCCCATGTCAACGGTGAAGTGAGTTTTGAAACCATGCATGACTCTGGAGATATCCTCATACATGGTCTCTACCTTGTCGTCGGGGTGTGCCAAGGTTGGGGCGTAGACCTGTATGACCTTCAGCGAATATCTTGAGGATATTCTGAGTATAAGGCACGCCACCCTGGTCGACACACTCTCGATCTTCACCACGTTGTTCACAAGGGACTTGTGGACGATAAACCCGACACCACCCTGGGACTGCCGGTCACCCTCTCGGAAATAGAGCAGGTTACCGGATTTGAGGATTATCGAGTCCTCCCCCTCTCTTCGGACTTCAGATAACCCTATAATACTCCATCCCAACCTGCTTAATCCCTCTTCGAGTTCGGTGATCATCTCGTCGGTCCGAAATGTGTGCGTGTTGTACGTTGCTAGGTACAGTCGTCAGTGATTGTTTGGGTAGCTGGATCTCATCCGGAGATTCTTGGCACCCCTTGCCATGCCGTAACCTCGACCGCTACCGTAGTCGAGGGTAGGCAGGCTGCCGGGCACTAGGGGCCATTTTTTATTTGTGCTGTTCATGAGGGGGTTTTGCCATAATCGCCACGCTTGGCAGGCGGGTTGGCGATCGCAGTATGGTTGTTGTAGAAGCACAGAGAACGCTGCTGCCCATTCTCTGGTTTGTCCCTTAGTCGTCTCTTACGACACCCACGGGAAGACATGGGATGGTGAAATTCTTTACGTCCGGCACCATACGAAACCATGTTTATATTGAAGTGTTGAAGTGTTTGTACAAGAACGCCACTATGTCAGACCGTCTTCAGGATCAGACCTCGAAACTGTTCACTGCTGCGCTGGAGGATGTCTTCAAGGTTCTGGATTGGAGAGGGCTTGGCATCAACGTTAATGGCGAGTACATCACTTACCTTTGGTTTGCCGACGACATAGTGGTCATGGCTGAGACCATGGAGAGCCTCAGTAAAATTCTCGATGACCTCAGTAGAGCTTCCGAAAGAGTGGGTCTTAAAATGAACATGGAAAAAACCAAGGTCATGGTGAATGCCCATGTTACACCCACTCCTATCAAGGTCGGACTATGTCTACCTGGGACAAACGATCCAATTGGGTAGGGCCAACTTCGAGAAAGAGGTCAACCGTCGAATCCGACTCGGCTGGGCAGCGTTTGGGAAGTTGCGCGGTATCTTCTCGTCCAACTTACCACATTGTCTCAAGACGAAAGTCTATGACCAGTGTGTGTTGCCAGTGATGACATATGGCTCTGAGACGTGGTCGCTTACAATGGGCCTTATCAGGAAGCTTACAGTCACTCAAAGGGCAATGGAGAGGGCTATGCTCGGAGTTTCCTTGCGTGATCGAATCAGAAATGTAGAGATCCGCAATAGAACCAGGGTTACCGACATAGCCCGAAGAATTGCCAAACTTAAGTGGCAGTGGTCGGGGCACATTGCTCGCAGAACGGATGGCCGATGGGGCCGAAAAGTTCTGGAATGGCGACCGCGAACCGGAAGACGATACGTTGGAAGGCCTCCCACTAGGTGGACCGATGACCTGGTTAAGGTTGCGGGAAGGCGCTGGTTGCGAGACGCACGGGATCGGTCAATGTGGCGACGCCTGGGGGAGGCCTATGTCCAGCAGTGGACGTCTTACGGCTGAAATGATGATGATAATGATGATTTACCATGTTCCCGAAACAAATATTAATTCTAATGATTGTGAGCATGTCAGCTTTAAAATTAAATTATTATTTTACTAACTATATTTTACAACAATATTAATATTTTTATGTGTTAACAAAAAAATAGGTATTACTAAAACCAAAACCAATAGCCGACATTAAAACCATTGCCCCTGCCCCCCCCCCTCGGTATCCGCGCCTGGTGATTACAAATATAAATAAATGCTCTTTTACTAGTAAAACTGCCTTAAAACTATAAACAGCAGTCTAATTGCGTAAGTGAATTCGACAAGGCAAAGGGATTGACACCATGAAAGAACATGAACAATTAACCAATCTCATGCTAGATGAAAGACGCGATGTGGATTTTCATCTATGTGATTGGTCGATTGTTCATATTCTTTCATGGAGTTATACCCTTTGCCTTGCCGAATTCACTTACGCAATTAGGCTGTTGATATTATAATGAAAAATCTACTGATACATTATTATGTTTAAATAATGCTAAAGTCGGAAAATTAAATTAGGTACTTATACATTTACCTATCGGTACTTATGTCCATATTTTCATGATCAATAAGAGGAGTTGCCTTTTTCTCCTGTTCTGTACAGCCGGAGCTACATTATAAATGTATGTATGTAAGTATAGATAAACCACTATCTCATATTATGCGAAATTAGTAAGGTAGTCGTATATGACGTACTGCCACAAAACAGAGACAAAGAATTACATCTCCGCATCCGGAGATGTAATTCAGATACAACACGGTCAAAATAAATGTGCACCTCGCTGGATTGCGAACCCACTTCTGCCAACCTGCGCGGCACCCTACGTTTGTCCCGAGCGAGAGTCGAGCGACACTATGACAGAGTGACGCTGACCTGATAGCGCCAAGTGTACAGTTATTTTCCCCGAGCAGTACGTACTTGGAGTGGAGTACTATACTTACAACTATGCCAATAATTACTTTCACATACTTTTTGAAAATGTTATCCGGTCTGTCCCCACTAGGATAATGGTATGGTTACATTGAATGCAATGGCAAAACGCACCTCCTCTCTGCATTTATATCTGGAGAATCTTTGTTATTTGGTATTTTTCTAAAACAGAAATAACATAATTATTTTAATAAAATAAAAGTATGTTTACTACAAATTTACTTTATATTTATGTTATGTGTGTATTTTTATTTAGTTACGTACCTATACTAAATTAAACTTCATGAATACATTATTGATGATTAAAATATGCTAGTACTGTGCTAATTGAGAAGTCTAACCAGGAAATAGATAAGTCCATATCATTTACAACACAGCAATATGATGATATGAAGCTTAAAAGCGATCGCTTGGAAAGGGAGTGTAAGGAACACCGGGCAATTCTTTTGTCATTAGAAGAAAATATTGAAGAAATGCAAAGGATTTCAAATATAAATTTTCTGGAATTAAGGAATTTACCGAGGAAGCAAGGCGAGTCGCGGAGCGACCTGGACAGATACATGAGTAACCTGTTTAAAATTGTTAATGCCAGTGTATCTGTTTCAGGTATAAGAGATGTTTTTCGATTGCCAAGTAAGAAGGACAGCCACCCTTCTATACTAATTGAATTTGTCAATAATACTTCAAAAAATACTGTGCTAAGGGCAATTAAAGCCTATAACTAGTCTAAGGACCAGGTCCAATTGAACGGTGCCGACCTGGGAGCTGGGGTGTCATCCCCCGTGTATATCTCTGAATACCTTACTCCGAAAGCAAGGAAACTACACTTTATCTCAAGAAAGCATATTAAAAATAATCAACTGAAATACTGTTGGACCTCTAATGGAAAGATTTTGGTGAAAAAAGGCGAGCTGGAACCTACTATCCATATTAAAACCGAAGAACAACTTGTAAAACTGATTGATAAGAAGATATGACTTGTAATTGCTTTGTTTAAACTTAAGCATGTATGACTATAAGTCAAAAAATGAATATTGTGTAAACATTTATCCCACACTCTATCACTTTATAATTAATAGACATTTACTAATACCTTCAGATAACAACTTCTCATTATGTTATTACCATACAAATCACATACTACATTACATTACACATTCACTCTCTACAAATATACACTCTGGGTTATTTTTTGAATTAACAACCGACTCTAATATACATCTTCTTACTTTACACAATTCCTAAATGAATATATTTACAATCCATACATATCACATGTACTCAATTTATAATATTATTTGCACTGATAAATTAATATTAATCTTTGTAAGTCTTCTACATCCACTTTATTTAAATATTTCATGGTTATTACACTTTATATCAACCTTAAAATGGCAGTTAAATAAGCTCAGGCCCGATGCTTATCATTTTTTGGATAATTCTTTGTCAAATATCACTTGTATTACATATACCTAAAAGTATACCAATTCTAAATGGACAGATAAATACCGGACCAACTCGTTTGAAAACTTTTTACTTTCTAATTAAACGTGGTGAAATAATTTTCTTAACTTTTATAATTCGATAACTTAAATCATATAACAAATGATATAGACGAAGTCTCTGTATCTAAATCCCTCTCATGTGACTTAGAAGAATGTCAGCAACACATAACTCAGGTACCATCCAGTGGTCTTATAATATTAACACAAAACATACGCAGCATCAATTGCAATATAGCTGGCTTTGATACTTTGTTAAGGAGATTAAACATAGAATGTGATGTTCTGGTACTTACCGAATGTTGGCTTTTGGGTGCTTCTGTCATTCCACAGCTCGACGGCTATCGCTCTTATGCCACTAAAACCCACCTCAGACAAAATGATGGCGTGGTAATATATGTAAGTAACTCGCTGAATGTAAATGTTGAGGAACCAGAATTCACAGACGGCAACTGCTTAGTTACAACACTCGACAAACATACCGCAATCATATCTATCTACCGGTCTCCTTCTATAAGAAACATTGACAACTTTCTATACTCCTTAGACAATATATTATCCGAACTAAATTCCTTCAAAAACATAGTGTTAATTGGAGATATCAATATTCCCATTAACTCCTCCAAGCTGGATCTAGCGGGTGAAAGATATTTAACCATCGCCGCTTCTCATGGTCTCTTACCTGCACACACTGAAATAACCCGTGCAAACAGCTCCTCATGCCTGGACCACGTGTTCCTTAAGACCCAGTTTACTGCTATAACTATTGTGCCACAATCAACCTTAACAGATCATTTCCCTGTCTTGACCCAATTAAGTCCACAGCGCATCTCTAAACACCCTAGGCAAATGATTAAATCAACTATAACTAGAATAGACACAGAAAACTTGAACAAAGACATTAACAATATAGACATGTCCCCCATATACGAATCAATTGACCCCAATTTTTCCACAAATTACCTTATCACTAATATCCAATCAGCCATAAATAACAACACAAAAACTTTCACTGTGTCGAAGCGCAAAAAAATACTCAAACCATGGATTACGCCTGGCCTTCTCAGATGTATGAAAAACAGGGACTTTCTTCACAAAAAGCATAGGACGGCTCCGGATAATATCATTTTAAAAACATCATATATTAGATACCGCAACTTTTGTACCAAAATTTTAAAGAAAGTAAAAAGAGCATATGAGAAAACTCAATTAGATACTGCAAAGAATAATCCCAAGCAACTCTGGAAGACTATAAAATCAATTACGAGCTGTGTCAATAACAGTGACTATCCAGAGGAATTGTTAAAACTAAGTGACTCCAAAAACACCGCACTTGATATTATTAATGAGCACTTTGTAAAAGTAGGTCAATCGTTGGCAGAAAAGTATCCTATTAACCCTTCTCCGTCAACATCTAATAATTTGTCCTCTATGTTTTCATGCGACTCCCATTCGCGATCATTTGTATGTGAAGAAACGACGGAAGAAGAAGTGTCCCGTACAATCCTTACATTAAAGTCAAACTGCGCCACTGGTTGTGACAATATCTCATCGAACCTACTAAAAAGTAATATCGAGCTTTTAGTTCCTCCTCTCACGTTTATTTTCAACAGATGCTTAGAATATGGTGTATTCCCGAAAAATCTCAAACTGTCTGAGGTTCACCCTATTCATAAGGGAGGTGACCGCGATCGTGTTAACAACTACAGGCCGATATCGATCCTACCCTCCTTGTCAAAGGTTTTTGAAAAACTACTAAACAATAGACTTGTTAGCTACTTGGAGGGCGAGGGCCTACTCTCTTGTACACAGTTTGGCTTTCGGAAACATAGAAGCACAGATGATGCCATCTTTAAATTAAACAATTGTATAGCTACAAATTTAGATTCTGGAAAGAAGTGCCTTGCCATCTTTTTAGATCTGGCCAAGGCATTTGACACGGTCTCGGTCCCCATCCTTTTGCGAAAACTCGAGAATTTCGGTATAAGAGGCAATCAACTTAAACTTTTTGAGAGCTATCTGTCGGAAAGATACCAGTGTGTAAGAATAGGAAATTGCACTAGCTCTTATCTTCCTATTACATACGGAGTTCCCCAGGGTAGCATTTTGGGACCTACCCTCTTTCTCGTTTATATAAACGACCTCACGAACCTATCTATACCCCAAGGCGAAATAATCTCTTACGCAGATGACACTGCTCTTATATTCAACGCCGACAATTGGGATGAGGTATTTAACGTTGCACAATGTGGACTTGATCTCGTAAAGGAATGGCTACAAAATAATTTACTTACACTGAACAGTGATAAAACTAAATACTTGACTTTCAGCATACGAAATCCACCTAAACATCTTACTACAAAATATTGCCTTATTCCTCACGATTGTCCTGAAAAAGATAACTGTAATTGTGTACCTCTAGAATGTGTCAACAATGTGAAATATTTAGGATTAATTATAGATCATAATTTATCCTATAAGGCCCATATTAAAGCTTTGTCGGGACGAGTAAGAAAACTAATTTATATCTTCAAAACTTTGCGACATGTTGCTGATCTTAAATTATTAAAACAGGTTTATTTCTCTCTTTGTCAATCCATTATTAATTACGGCATAATTGCATGGGGAGGAGCTACCAAAACTACTCTAAAAGGCCTTGAGATAGCTCAGCGTGCAATTCTAAAAGTTTACACGTTTCGTCCAATGCGCTTTCCCACAAAAATTTTGTACAAATCATGCGAAGTCCTTACAGTGAGACAATTGTTCTTACTCAACATTGTACTAAAACAACATGGTGAACTTATATATAATACTGATCTCACAAAGAAACGCAGAAAACATGACGTTGTGGTCCGCATACATAATCCTAAAACCTCTTTCATAAAGAGATTCTTCGTCTTTCTAGCACCACACGTGTATAATAAAATTAATAAATCCATAAATATTTTTTCTCTTAACAAGTTCCATTGTAAAAAGAAGGCATATGAATTTTTAATGAAACTTTCATACGAAGACACTGAAAAATTTATTCAAATAATCTCCTAATATTTTTGTTTGTATTTCTATATACATGTATATTCACTCTACTCCTGTCATTTATCATGTAGACATATGTATACACTTACACTTACACACACAGACACCCCCACACACACACACACACTCACCCTCTCATCCTCACACACACACACAAAAATTGTTAGTAATTTAAGTTCAGTTTACCTTAATTTCTTATTTCTCTTTGATTTGTAATGGTTCCAAACTCTTGCATCTTGCTAATTTAGGTTAACTAGTGTATTGTTTCTGAGGGGAAACGGCGCTGTCAGCTGAGATACAGGCTCACGCCTAGTTCAGCTGCGGATGCTCATTCTCTTATCTAGAATTAAACTGTAAGCCTAATATTTGTAAGAATGTACTGTACCTACCTACTGTTTTTTGAGTAAATAAATATATATTATTATTATATTAATGAGGACAATAAGGTCATTCTGCTGTCACAAAAACTTTTTCATTCTTGCTAAATTGGCTACTAATTTAATTGTATTTTTTTTCTATCTTATGCCTTTTGGTTTTTATCTTTAAAAATGCTGCTATTTTCGTATCAAAAATTCTATATTGTTTATTTTCCATGTAAAACGGCAAACTTAGACCAAATCATACACAAATTTACTTACAAAAACACAACACAACAAACATACATACGTACCCACAATACACTGCTTATTTATACTACACACCTACTGAAAACTAAGGATTTAACTACCCCACATATCACAATTACGCATATAAATCTGACTAATAGAAAACTTTTCAAAATAATTCATGTTTACTGTAGCATGACTATTCTAATGACTTTACTTAAATGTATCTTACACCTTATCTGTTTGATAATATTTACAAACAAACATCACGTCTCAATGTTGTACACCATTGTGAAACTTAATTTTAAAATTCGATAAAAATTTATTATGTGATATTGATAATTATTCAATATCAGATACAATTAGCTGTGAACCCGAATGTTGCGCGTCTTTTCTTGAAAACTCTAACTGCTACTTAAAAATCTTGTCGCAAAATATTCGTAGCCTCAATGCTAACTTTGATAAACTTAATATTCTTCTGCAAAGACTACAATTTGATAGTGATGTTATAGTTCTTTCTGAGTGCTGGATGTCATGCGTTCGAAATCTCCCCGTATTAGATGGATATCTAAGTACGTCGACGTCTTCCCACTATAACCAGAATTATGGTGTGGTAGTATATATAAAAAGTAGTATTAAAGCTTCTCTGGAAGAACCCGTAATACAAGAGGCAAACTGCTTACTTATTAAAATTAATAATGAAGTGGCTATCTTAACGATATACCGGCCATTTTGTTTTAAAACCATAAATAACTTCTTAATGTCCCTACAAAAAATAATAGATAGTTTGTCTTCCTTCAAAAACATTATTATGGTAGGTGACATTAACATAAATATTGCTACCAATAGCTCTGATCACTTCATGTCGGATTATCTTGATTTTTTATCCCTTAATGGACTTATTCCAGCATTTAACACAGCGACTCGTGCAAAAAGCTGTCTAGACCATGTAATCTTGAAGACAAAATTACCAATAACAACGTTTATAATTAAATCCCTTATTACTGATCATGCACCCATACTGTGCTGTGCGAAAATTAAAAACGTTAATAAACATTTAAAAAGACAAATATTTAAACTTGATTTTGAGGCACTTAAGCTGGCTTGCGATCATTTTGATTTTACATCTATTTTTAATGCGACTGACCCAAATTCTGCTATGGATATATTTATATCTAAAATTACTCACGTTATGCAAATAAACACAACAATTTTAACTGTCACAAATAAGTTTAGAATACTAAAACCTTGGATGACACTTGGACTCCTTAGGTGTAGTCGTAACAGGGATCGGATGCACAAAAAACTTAAACAAAATCCGGATAACATTGTGCTCGAAATCACGTACAAACATTACAGGAACTTCTATAATAGGATCATTAATAAATTGAAGCGAGAATACGAAAAAGGGTTACTAAGAGAAGCAGGTAATAATAGTAAAAGCATATGGAAGGCTATAAATAATATTACTAATAGAAACAGTAAAAAAGATAACTCGTTAGATCTTCTTTCTATGGAGTCAACTCCTCACCTATCTGTTAATGCTACAAATGAATTCTTTGCCACTATTGGTGAAAATTTAGCAAGTAAAATCACCTCTCCAACAGGATCACATCACTTTACAGAGATGTTTTCGCAAAGACAAACGTCCTTAAATTCATTTGTTCTTCTTGACACTGATGAAGATGAAATTGAGAGATTAATCACTGGTCTGAAAGGTAATTGTGCTGCAGGTGACGATGGAATCTCATCTGACATACTCAAACTGTTAAAAAATAATATAATAGCCCCGCTCACGCATATCTTTAATATGTGCATACAGATGGGTATTTTTCCTGATTCACTTAAACGGTCTATAGTTAGACCTATTTTTAAGGGTGGAGATAGAAACAGTGTCACTAACTACCGCCCTATTTGTATACTGACTGCTCTATCAAAAATCCTTGAAAGGTTAATTAATAAAAGACTTACAAATTATTTAGAAAAACACAACCTACTTTCGAAAAATCAATTTGGTTTCCGTACAGGCAAGTCCACGGAAGATGCATTGAATGACTTTACTGAACATATTGTCAAAACTATAGACAGCAAAAAGAAATGCCTTACTATATTTCTCGATCTGGCGAAGGCTTTTGACACTGTTTCTATTCCTACCCTAGTTAACAAGCTATATCAACTCGGTATCCGTGGAAATCAACTTAAATTACTGTCTAATTATTTGTTTGGAAGAACACAAAAGGTGAAAATTGGCAATTATACTAGTGATAGCTTACCTGTTACCCATGGAGTGCCACAGGGTAGTATCCTAGGTCCAACGTTGTTCCTAGTTTACATTAATGATCTTACACTACTTAATATTCACAACTGCAAAATAATTTCATATGCAGATGATACTACCCTAACATTTCATGGTGATACTTGGAGTGAAACATACCAAAAGGCACAACATGGCTTTAACACGGTCACAAAATGGCATGCTCAAAATTATCTCTCTCTTAATACCGAGAAAACCAAATATATCGCTTTCTCTATTCGCAACCCTGGTGAAGCGTTACAATCAACACATTGTATAATCTCCCACAACTGCCATAATGACACTATCAATTGTTCCTGTCCGTCTCTCTCTCCAATTGAATATATTAAATATTTAGGACTAATATTTGACAAAAATCTCAATTTTAAAAATCATTTAATTAATCTCTCAATCAGAATAAGAAAACTCATATATGTATTTAAACAAATAAGGCAGTCTGCCAATGCTAAGATTATGAAAACTATTTATTACTCCTTGTGTCAAGCGGTTATAACCTATTGTATTACTTGTTGGGGAGGTGCCGCTAAAATGCATAATTTAATTGCTGAAAGAGCTCAAAGAGCCTTATTGAAAGTTAGTTATTTTAAGCCCAGGTATTTTTCTACCACTGAGCTGTATAGGGAATGTGAGGTACTTACTGTACGTAAACTGTTTGTACTAGCGTTAATTGTGAGACAGCATTCCTGTGTCCAGCTAAGTACCCTGACTGAAAAACAAATTACAGGGAGAAGACGTTTCGATCTATTAAATTCGGTAACCTGCAGGACATCTTTTGCTCAGAAATTCAACATGTTCCTAGGCCCAAGACTATTCAACATTGCTAATAAACATTTGCACATTTTACATATGACAAAAAGGCAGTGCAAACAGAATGTGATCACTTGGCTTCTATCCTTAAACTATGATGAAACTGAAAAGTTATTCAGCATACTTGCATAATTTCTTCATGTAATAAAAATTATATTAGTTGAATCGTTTTATATTTATTTCTTGAATGGCAGAATAAGTGGACGATAATACATTGATACAATGAGTACAGCACTTACGTTATTCCACTTGAAAAAGATCTATATCCTAAGCTTTCTCAGGCACACACACACTCACACAAACACTACACCCAACACACATACATACACTCACACACCCCTACACTCACACATACACTCACACACCCATACACTCACACACTCCTACAATCATCAGCAGTAACAATTTAGGTTTTTATTTTATTTTTTTGTTTTCAATTTTAATTCTAGTTTTGCACCAGATAGTCCCTAATTCTTTTGCTCTGTAATGAAACTAATCTAGATTAAGAAATTATTCCTGTAATTAAAATACGAGATTTTACATGTTATTGATCAACGGTTACAATTTGTTAACGAGGGTGGGCGCTGATACCTATAATTACAAGATATTAATTTATCGTAGTTTAGGTATTGGCTGCTACTTTAACTTACACCTCTACTTACCTTTTGCTTATGTATTTTTATATTGTAAACCATAACATTTTGTGTTTTTACTTGAAGGTGCAAATAAACTATTTTTTTTTATTTTTACTTACCCAAGTAATCTATCTCTTTTCCATTATAAGGCATCTCTTTTTAAAAAAATTGGCTATACCAGCCATTTAAGCGCGAACCTTATAAACAAGCAAATAAAATTGTTTCCTTTTGCTCTGAGCGGGTGAGCGTCCATCCGTGACAGTGGTCACCGATGCACTGCCGCCCGTCGCCCGGTAGAGCCCCCGCTTCAACGCGCACCAAGTTTAGTCGGCAAAACTAACAACCTTGATTTACTAATCACAATTAAAAAAAAGCCGCAGATCAAAATTTTGATAATTAAATTTCCTTTTAGATGGTGAAAGTTTCATAAAATACGCCCAGTGGTTTTTGCGTGATTGTCGTTTTTTGGTCCGCGTTAGGCGTTACTTTGCAAATTAATTAAACTATGTTATACTAATATATTTTAAAATGTACTCAAATAAAATTATTGAGAAAACGCTCTTGTTTAACATATATTTTTTCCAAAAAATTACGACTAGCCGTTTAGACGTGATTCTAATTTTAAAATCAGCTACTCAAGGGTATCTGCGCCTTAAAAAAGAACGAAACCGGTGAGAGGGTAATGGTGGACAGAAGATGAGGTTTAAGCCAAGTTTCGGAAATCAGGATAGCGTGAACGTTTTTGTTGTTAAACGCATCGTACAACTCGCTGTAATGACTGGCGACACTCTGTGCGTTAATGTGGCATACATTCACCAACCGATTAGACTCATCATTGAAGTTATGTCACAAAAAGTCACCAAGGGTGCCACCAAGAGAACAGAAACTAGCATCGCTTGAAGAGGCAGTAGACTCTATTATATATCAGCTATTCAAAGTCAAAGTCAAAGCATTTTATTTCAAGTAGGCCAGTTACAGGCACTTTTGAATTGTCAAAAGACAAAATAAAATATTACAAAATTATGGTGCTACAGTCCCAGTCACAAGACATAATAACTGTGAAAGTACCGTAGATGCCCATTCCAAGGCGTAGATCTCTATGGAGAAGAACGGGCAAGAAACTCCATGGACACTCTTTTTCAATTAGGTAATTATTACAAATCATTTGTTACATCATTCATGTTGAGATTACACATTATGTGAGAACGATGTAGAAAGTTAAAAGTGTCCATAGTAAATATAAAAAGACAATTCAGAAATAAAATTAGAATCAATTAAAATAAACCATGGCAGCTAAGAGATGACCAGTCCCAACCGACAGCGCCCGTTCACGAACATGACACATGTATCAGCACCATTCAGCTCAACCATTTTGAAGGGAGCTAAATGACCCGACACACGCGCCACCATCGGCGAGACATTTGAGTGGGCATGACATACTCTCAACCACCGGAGTCATTCAAGTCAATAGAAGACGTAGGTATCTAAACAATGATAGCTCTGAAGTACATGGTACTCACACTATGCTGGCTATGCTGCTATATAATACTAGAAAGATTAACTCTATATAATACAAAGATAGTAGCAATCTTCATCAGCTCCGACAATAATAGTAAACGATACCTACGACAGTCTTACCAAAAAATAAAATTTAAAAATTACACATAAAAACGAAATTAAAAAATAATAATATTTAACCTGACAGCAAGCTAATTTTGGTAAAAGAACACGAACATTGTCTTGAGTTCAACACAGCGACCAACTATGCTTATCATCTAAATAATCATTAATAGAATAGTATGCCTTAGAACAGAGATTAGCTTTTACTTTTGCTTTAAATGCGTTAAATGGCAAATCTAGAAAAGAAGACGGTAACTTGTTGTAAAAAGTTATACCAACCCCAACGAATGAACTATGCACCTTATGAAGTCGATGAAAGGGAGCTCGTAATTTGTCCTTATTTCTGGTGTTAAAGTTGTGAATATCACTATTGTTACTGTAAAAATGAATGTTCTGCCTAATATATAAAATGTTGGCGAATATGTACTGTGAAGCCGCTGTGAGAATACCAATCTCTTTAAAAAAATCTCTTAGAGAAACACGCGCACCTAATTGGTAAATGGCACGAACAGCTCGTTTCTGAAGCACAAATATATTTTGAATATCAGCGGCTCTGCCCCACAGTAGAATACCGTAGGACATGATACTGTGAAAATAACTAAAGTAGACCAACCTTGCTGTATCAACGTCAGTGTATTGTCTAACCTTTCTGACGGCGTAGGCGGCCGAGCTAAGCCTACCCGCTAGGCTAGATATATGTGGCCCCCATTGAATTTTTGAGTCTACTGTTATACCCAGAAACACAGCTGAATCAACAGTTTCGAGCTTCTCATTGCCGAGCACAATGTTGGGACCCAGATTTCTAACATTGGGCAAAGCGAACTTTATGCATTTAGTCTTCTTGGCATTAAGAACAAGATTATTTGTTGTGAACCAATCTGTGACCATTGATAGTGCGTTATTCACGTCATCAAAAACTTGTCTATTCCTATCTACTTTAAAGATCAGAGAAGTATCATCTGCAAACAGTACAACGTCGCAAATATCCTTTAAATAGAATGGCAGATCGTTAATATAAACCAGGAATAAAAACGGACCCAGTATTGAGCCTTGAGGTACACCCAGCTCAACAGGTAACCTGGAAGATTTAGCGCCATTAACGTCTACGCATTGGTATCTATTAAGTAAATATGACTCAATTACATTTAGGGCTTCGTTTTGAACACCGTAATGACGTAGTTTACGCAAAAGCGTATCATGGTGAAAGCAATCGAAGGCTTTAGAAAGATCGCAGAAAACACCAATTGCATTTCGCGACTTCTCCCATGCGTCAAATATGTGTTTCAACAAAGCAACACCCGCATCTGTAGTCGAGCGACCCTTCGTAAACCCATATTGGTCATTGTGAAGGAGGCTATGTAAGTTAAAATGTCTGAGTAACTGCTTAAGAATTAACTTTTCAAATATTTTGCTGAATGCAGGCAAAATAGAGATTGGTCTGAAATTACCAATATCATTTTTGCTACCGGATTTAAATAGAGGGATGACTTTACTGCTCTTCATGAGATCAGGAAAAGTACCCAAATCAACGCATTTGTTAAACGTAACAGCAAGATAGGGGGCCACAATGTCTATTATATTGCCCAAAAGTTTGGTAGATATGCCCCAGTAATCACCCGTGTTTTTAGATTTAAGAGAATTAAAAACATTAACTACATCACGAGGCGCTACATGCTCGAATCTCAATACATAACTACATTTAGGGACGCTACTATGCAATAGGTTTTCAGCCTTAGACGGCGACGAACTTAAGGAGCAAGTCGTCATTGCAGGTATGCTCGTAAAAAACTCATTAAACGCCTCAGCTACGTCAGCTGGTTTATTAACTAATTTGTTATCAACCATGATCTCGAGTTGATTTTCTTTTTTAACCGATTTACCCGTTTCGTTGTTTATGATTTTCCAAGTGGCTTTAACTTTGTTATTAGAATTTTTAATAGTCTCACTTAGAAATTTTGATTTTGCAACACAACAAATCTTTTTAAATAATTTTGAATAATTTTTAACATATTCTTAAAAAATGTTATTAAACTTGTACTGTCTCAGACCATACAACTCATACAATCTCGCTCGGCTTTTATAAATGCCTGGTGTAGCCCATTGGTTGAAACCAGCGGAAGTCCCAGTAATGTTGATAGTTTTAGTTTTAAAAACGGATTTGTACTCATTTTGCACAACATCAAAAAGGGCCTCGTACATTTCATTTGGGTTCTCGTGCTCTATTATTGACGGTATAACTTTAAGAGCTATATTATTTTTAAACTTACTGCAACGACTAACAGTATAAGGCCTGCATTCTACTTTGCGCGGCTTTTTACTTAATGGCATAGGGAAGCTAGCCATTAATCCACAGTGATCTGATGATAAATCACTTAACACCAATTTATTGTCGGCATCAAAATCACAAAATATATTATCAAGGCAAGTCGACGAAGACGCCGTGATCCTAGTTGGTTCGAAAAACAAATTAACTAAATTAAAAGATTTAAATAAGTTCAGAAGCCTAGTACTTAGTGGAGTAACATCTAAAATATTAACATTAAAATCTCCACATAAAATTATATTTTTACTACTGCATTTAATCTTATTAAGTGCATCCTCCATTGCAGATTCGAAACTAGTAAAGTCCCCTGAAGGGGGTCTGTAGACACAAATTATTATGTACCGCTCAAGTTCAACACAAGACAACTCCATAGTGCGCTCAATGGAAAGATTAACTAGGTCTAACCGTTGTTTACATTTTAACTTGTTTGAAACAAGAATTAAAGATCCACCGCGAATAGCAGTTTTTCTCACAAATGCACTCTGTACAGAAAATAAATCATCATTGATAAACACTACTTCATGCTCTTTCAACCAATGTTCAGTTAAACATAACACATGAACATCATAATTCTCCATAAACAAGCTTAACTCTAATTCCTTGCCGGACAAACCCTGCATATTTTGATTTACAACATTCAACATATGCGACTCACCCGTTGTCGAACCTAACAGTTTAAACTACTACGTGTGTGTATAGCAATGTTAGTATCACTACCAACAGAATCAAAAGTGATATTAGTATCTATACTAATAGTATCAATAGAGATGTTAGTGTCACCACTAACAGTAAACGTAGGTACAGTATAAGTACCGGTGTAAACGTGTAAAGTATATGCTAAAAGATTAGCAATCCGTCTCCTACAACTAGCTGGCAAAAACATGGAACAATCAGTGAGTCTGTAATCTGTAATAAAACTATTACAATCAAAATATATAATCGCGTCCCTGTGACGACAAGTCAGGACTTGTCGTCACAGGGACGCAGGGTTATACATCAGCAGATTCAGATTATAAATATGCCTATTTTGCTCATCCGACAAACAATCAGAGTAAGGCAAAGCAGAAAAAATAAATTTACAATTATAAGACTCATGGAGCTTTAGCATTAAATTAAAACATGCAACTAAATCCTTTTTTCTTACAGCTAAGCTATCCCCAAATAACAATATTACAGTTAAATTGGGATTTATTTTAGTCAATTTAAGACTATTAATTAACTGGCTAAAACTGGCACCGGGTAAACAATGATTTACAATATACTGCTGAGAACACTGACTAAGAATACTACCAAAACCTTGACCAAATTTATCTGAAAAAACATAAGCTGAATTATTTAAAATATTATTATTATTAACTACTGGTTGAGCCATTAAGGGTGTGGGTGTGACATGCTGAGGATCTGGTGTCTGAGAGCAGGCACAGCTACAAGAGAAGTTATTGGTCAGGGACTCTGCATTGCACCTGACCAAGTCTACCAGCTCGTTGGCCTCCAGCATGCGCTTACTCAGATCTTGTTGAGAAGCCTCATATTTGCTAAAGATATCTTTTAGAGCACATTCCCTCACAAACAACTCATCCTGAAGATTCTGACAGTCAGCATCATACCTGATCCTACATAATTCTAAATCAGTATTACATTTTTTTAATTCTTGCATTATATTTACATTTTTTTGTCTTAGTTTTAAATTTAATTTGTTCAGTTTTTGTCCCTTCAGTGACTTTTTAATTTTTTTAATTAACTTGTTAATCTTAATATATTTCTTAATTTTTTTATGACTAGTAAATAAACTGCATTTATTAAGAGTGTCATTAGTTAAGTCTATGGTCACTATTGGTTCAACACATGTGGGTCCGGACCGGCTATCAACCAACTCATGATAAAGATTACAGGTGTTCGCAGACTCTTCACTGGCCTTAAGCTTTTCCAGGCGTGTTACGGTGTTGTGTGCCTTGCTTAATTCCAGCTCCAGTTCTGAAATACGTTTTAATTCTATCCGACACACCGATGAACCCCTCAATCTTGGATTTCAAATAAGATTTTATTAAAAAACCTACACCATATTATCCTGCGGTCGTATTTTTATAATAAAAAATAAAATCTCCATGTTCTTCTATTTTTTCTTCAGAACGTCGAACTTCGCATATGCCAACGATGTCCCATTTTATTGATTGAAGAGCCTGTTCTATTTCGTATAGTGACTCATGTGATTTCAGCGTCCTTGTATTCAGGGTTGCAATATATAGGCTGTTTTTTGTTTTCATTCATAGTTTTTAGTTTTTTAATCGTGGTTTTTGGGATTGTATTCGTAGCTTTTAGGTTTTTATTCGTAGTTGTTGAATTTTTAATTGAAGTTGTTGGGTTTTTACTGTTAGTTGTTGGGTTTTTATTCGTAGTTGTTGGGTTTTTATTCTTATTTGTTTGGTTTTTATAAGCGGTTGATGAGTTTTTGTTTGTAGTTTTTAGATTTTCATTTCTATTTTTTAGGTTTCTATTCGTAGTTTTTAGGTCTTCAGTCGTGGTATATAGCTTTTTATTCGAAGTTTTTTGGTTTTTATTCGTGGTTTTTAGGTTTTTATTAGTTGTTTTAGGTTTTTATTCGGTGTTTTTAGGTTTTTATTCGTAGTGCTTAGGTTTTCTTTTGCTGGTTTTTGGTTTTCTATTCTTGGTTTTTGGTTTTCTATTGATAGATAGATAATTTATTTAGTGCACATAAAAGACACAACACAACACACAAAATCTTAATTAAATTATTACAATTTTCATGTAGATATGTTTAAAAACAAAGTGCCAACATAAAAAGAAAAAGGAAACCGAAACAAAAGTAAAAGTGACACTAGAAACATAAATTTTGACAATCAAAACAATCAAAACACAGTGCGGTGTGCGTCTCAAGGTTGCACCAAATGGGAGTCCAGCTCAGCACGTGTCAGGCAAATATACCTGACGCTGATATTCTGCTGGATCCCTGCAGTGACAAATAGTCGCCAAGCAGACGTGATACGTTGGTGTTGTAACAGTGTTATGCGTAGAGTAATTCACGTAAGTATACCTGCAACTTTAATTTAGTACTCACAATAAAAAAATATTTGTTTTTTTTTTTGCAGTAGAAAAAGTTCCAGTTCTTAGGCATGTTGAATATTTCCAAATTCGTTTTGATTACTTGGTTAGGTATTTATAAAGTTGAAAGTACAATGTATAAAATAATAAATAATCTCACAATAACCAATAAATTAAAGATTTAGACAAAAATTAACCAAGAATTAAAGATTATTGTTAGTTTTTGTTCATAACGGGGTGAATCTGGGGGTTTTGGTCTTTTTCCCCCACGGGGTCCAGCCGGCTTGGGGAAGATTTTTCCAAGGAAAACTTTTAATATTTTTTAATTTTTGTGGTTTTGTGTATGAAGTACATTTGGGGGGCCTTGCTTGTTGCTATTCCTTATATATGAATTTGTGGTATGGTTTGGCGGAGTAATTTCTAGCTCTCTCTTTTGGGTTAGTTTTGTGTATGAAGTACATTTGGGGGGCCTTGCTTGTTGCTATTCCTTATATATGAATTTGTGGTATGGTTTGGCGGAGTAATTTCTAGCTCTCTCTTTTGGGTTAGTTTATTCTGGTTTTCAAATAAATCCTCCTTACTGATAATTGGTTTCGTATTGGATCCGGTTTCTTTGACTACAAGGCGATCATAACGTAGAAATGCAATTTTTCCCTCATTTCTCTCTATTTGTACTTGTTTTTGTAATTCTCGGCGCTTTTCCAGGATTTGTTTGGGGTAATCCTCTTTTACATAAATTGGTTTACCTTTAAGATTTTTCTGGTTTTTTAGAACAGACAGTTTTTTACCATAAGTAGTGAAGGTTACAGTAATGGGTCTTACTTTGTTTTTAGTCTTTTTTCCCAATCTTCTGACCATTTCTAGTTCATTGGCAGAGCAATCAATTTTTAAATCTACTGAAATAATTTTAAAAATGGTTCTTTCCAGTTCCTCATATGACGTTTCTTCTTCCTTTACACCAAAGAAAATTATATTCTTGAATCTTAGGCGTTTTTCTATGTTAAGAATTCTATGGTTTTGTTCTGCTTGATTTTTTTTATATCATCAATTTGTTCTTGAATTATACTAAATTTTCGGTCTAAATTTTCGTTTATGCTGTGTGTAATTCTGCTTTCCAATTGACTCGACACCTGTTCGGAGTCCTTTTTGATGTCAACTCTTAACTCTTTAATTAATTTTTCAAATGTCGACATGTTGACATGTTGCATGACGCCCTCTTCCGACATTACTATGCACTACTTCGAAACAGTGCGATAACAAATCAATAACGTACGACGTTTTGCTACTCGATCACAGATGTCACTTGTGTCGATTTTGTTAGGGCAGTATTACAATTTTCGATTTTGGATGAGAAAAAAATAGTTAATGATTGTTCAAGTGTATACTTTTGAGGTCACACTTTAAAGTTAATCACTTGTTGTGAAAAAGTTAATCACTTAAACGTTCTTTTTTGAGTTTTATCCACTATTTTAGTAGTTCACTGTCAACTGGTGGTCCAGTATTTATGAGTCTAATTTGCACCGTTCACAGTAATGTTCAATTGTTCACTTCACTTCTAACAAGATTAGTCGTAATAATCTACTTATGGAATCACTTTTCACTCGATAAACATTTGTATATTTATTTGATTTGAATTAAAATCCGAGAGCAATAGGTACAAATTTGATGTTTACTTCGCAAGCTACCCGCAATTTTTCTGGGCTATTACTATGAAAAAATTACATAAGAAGTTTGCAACAGTTTTAGTAAAAGGGTAGTTGTAGAAAAAAATATGTTTACACGAAAATTAGTGCACGACGTCGTATGCGCATCGCCACTACGGGTAGGTGTGCATGAGTTGAGGGATACAATACATGTTTATTAAGGCCTATGGCACAGTGATTTTTTCACTGTTTTTAAAAAACCGGCCAAGAGCGAGTCGGACTCGCGCACGAAGGGTTCCTTACCATTATCCCAAAAAAACGGCATAAAAATCACGTTTGTTGTATGATAAAACAAAATAAGTGTTTATTTTATTCTCTTTTTAGTCTTTGTTGTTATAGCGGCAACAGAAATACATCATTTCAAATTTTTCGTTCTATCTCCTCTTCTCTTCGCTATTTTTATTAATTCTATTTCCAATGCACTTCTCTCATCCTACCACCTTTACGCTGACGATCTGCAAATATATTCTCAAGCTCCGGTAGAAGAATTATCTGAGGCGGTTAATATGGTAAATAAAGATTTGGCTCGTATTTCTGAGTGGAGTTTGGCTCATGGTCTGAAGATAAATCCCACGAAGACTCAAGTCATTGTTGTCGGTAGTCCTAGGTTGCGCTTGAAAATTAACTGGTCGCAGCTCCCCCGGATTGTCTTTGATGGCTCAGCTATTCCGTACAGCGACTCAGTGAAAGATCTGGGTATTTTAGTTGACAAAGACTTTTCGTGGGGTCCTCAGCTGCAGGAAGTTAGCCGCAAGATGTTTGCATCTGCGGGGTCTTTGCGCAGACTGCGCAATTTCCTTCCGACTGCCACCAAAACTGCGCTCGCCCAATCCCTCCTTCTCCCAATCCTCGATTATGCCGATGTCAGCTATTTAGACCTAACTGAAGTGCAGCTAGATAAGCTTGAGCGACTCCAGAACTTTTGTATTAGATTCATATTTGGTTTAGGCAAATATGACCATGTTTCCGAATTTCGAATTAAGCTCAAGTGGCTGCCAATCCGCTTTCGCCGGAATGCCCATATTTTATCATTACTCTACAGTATCCTGTTTATTCCTACAACTCCCACTTATCTTAAAGAACGCTTTAAGTTCCTTCATGACACACATTCTAGACACTTGAGATCATCGGAGAATTTGAAACTTTTGATGCCTGCTCATTCCACTAAGTTTTACGACAAATCGTTTACAGTCCAGGCTGTGCGATTGTGGAATGAGTTACCGTTGTCAGTTAGACAAGCCCAGTCACTGGTTTCTTTTAAAAACCTGGTTAAAAACCATTTCCTTTCTCTCTAACGCTTTTCTATTTAGATATAATCTCTGTCATCATTATTTAACCCTTTATCTTTTTGTTCTCTCTCTTTATATAAATTTCATATCATATTATGTATGTATGTTTATATATATAGGTTAATGTATAGTATTTATTATAGTAATATAATCTTGTATATATTTATGTTTTAATCTAATAACAGTACACCGCAGACTACCCCCTTTTTTATTCTAAGTTTTTTTTTTTTTAGTCCATCCAAAGGTTGTCTGGTAGATATCGCTGTCAGCGATAAGACCGCCTTTGTACCCGTAGAAATAAGTTTTTCTTGAAAATGTGTATAATTTGATGGTGTACAATAAAGTATATTCTATTCTATTCTTCCTTCTACGTGAAACCTTCAATCAACACCCTATATTACCAGCCTATAACAAAAATCAAGTACTTCTTAACTCATGAAAACGGAATTCTCATAGCTTTCACACTGTTCATTTGTTTTCTCCTTGTAAATCTAGGTCTCCACACCGTACACCGTACACAACCATCTTCGTACTATCGAAACAGCCACCTCACCGTTTAGACAACCATATTACCACATTCTAAACGGTTACCGAAGCACCAGAGGTACCAGGTTCCCAACAGGCGTCCATTCGGTCTCGAAGCACTAAGTGTGCCAGAAACCATCCAAACGCCCAACACAACATACCATGCCACATACACCAAACAACAGGTCACCGAGGCCCCAGAGGGACCAGGCTCCCTCAGACACACAACAGGTCACCGAAGCCCCAGAGGGACTAGGTTCCCCCCAGACAACAGGTCACCGAAGCCCCAGAGGGACTAGGCTCCCCCAGACAACCGGTCCTCTCAAAGCAACAAGACTGCCAGATACCCATACCACATACACTAAACAACAGGTCACCGAAGCCCCAGAGGGACCAGGCTTCCCCAGACATACAACAGGTCACCGAAGCCCCAGAGGGACCAGGCTCCCCCCCACACATATCCAGCAATGTTTCTTGGTCCCACAGCAATCGCTGTGGCTCCCGATGGTCAACCCTGTGACCATCCTGCAACCATAGTCATCCTGACCAGGCCTCGTAACCCACCTCGGTTACAGCAGTCATCTTTGACCACTCACCACGTAACCCATCTCGGTTACAGCAGTCATCTTTGACCACTCACCTCGTAACCCTCCTCGGTTACAGCAGTCATCTTTGACCACTCACACCTCGTAACCCTCCTTGGTTACAGCAGTCACCGCAGTGACTACTCATCACCGTACAGTCAGTCCTTTGACCGTACACACCTCACCGTACAGTCAGTCTTTTGACCGTACACACCGACCTCACCATTGCTAGATTGATTTGAATCAGTCTTCAACATAGTACATTCAGTTACGTCAATGGGTACTTTTTCTTTCAGCTTTTCTCTAACTCATCATAAACCAAACAAAGCCTTTAATTCAACACATAGTTGCCACCATTCAGAACTCCAATAACCATAAACAGCACCTTTAAACCATAACAAAATTTGTTATTTCATACTTTATTCTCAGTACAAAATACAACAGCAACCTCACATTCAGCATTTCTTACCCAGCCAAAAGCATTTTCAAGAACTCCACTTTATGTTCATGATTTCATACCAAACCCTCAGTGCGATAGGTATAATCTACCAACTAACTACCATCATCAAACATTACCAATTTTGCAAAATAAAAAGAAAATGAAATCATGCACTGCATGTCACCGACTTTACATCTGTGTTAACATTATCTTATCCAGCTTGGTCAGATAGCAAATAACACAAAATTACGTTAGGTATGTTCACAATGACCAGCACAGAACATTCAAAAAGTTAGAACACCACAACCATTACTGACACTTTAAATTCCACATTTATTATTCAAGTTAGGTAGGTAATAGACTTCCTACATGACACCACACAATCACACAATTCACAAATTCACACCTTTATTTTAAAGAGATGTTACAATTATTAAAACTTTTGAACAATCTTCAAGATTACCGAGGCCAAGCATCGTTGAACAACGCAGAACAAGAAAACCATTCCAAGTTTCCTCCAAAAAATGACTCCTGTAACAAGTAAATAAAATAAAACCCAAGTGTCCACAATCCACAATAACTTAGTAAATACATTCGCAGAATTAACTCACTACACAGAATGCACTTTCAACTTAATTGCCGAATCAACTCTTGACACCGTCAGCTCTCTGACCCATGAAACTAAGAAACTGTTCTATGTAAATTAAAATGTTGCCAATTGAACATTTATCTCATCTTCAGCCACAACTTCAACAGTTATTGGCCCTCGAGCATCTCATAATACCTAAATACGTCTGCTAGACACCATCTAAATGTCTAGTTGCTCTTTCATTCGCCGTAGTCAATTTAAATCATTATTTTTTGTAGGTATCGTTAGAATGACATGTTATTATTTGGTTAGTTCTCTACAATGCGGTATATAACAACTACAGACATTAACTTTACCTTTATTCAACCGTTGGTAGCAACAAAACTAAACGCCAACTCTCTAGGCTATAGTCACGTTAATCCTCGTGATATTTTCATTTTGTAAGATTGCAAATCGAGTCTAACAACAAACTATTTCACTAAACTTAAACACCGGTTTGAAAATAATTTTGATCACAATATAACTATTAACTGAAAGTTATCGCAAGTCTTTGGAACAAAACAAAAGTTTAATCCTCACATTGACTCACACCTTGTATCGATTTATTAATAATCTAGTCTATAACTAGTAACTTATAAGTTAAAAATCATCTAACAAGTTATTTGTTTTGTTTCGTCAAACTTTTTTCAATGTTGACAGTTAATGTCACTCTCTGATAGAGATGGGCAAGGGATGGCGATCTGTTATCGATTAATCGACGAATCGATTTAAACGACCAAAAAAAATATAAACAATTTTCCAATCGATATTTAGTACTGAATCGATCCAGCGAATCGACATTTCACCCTAGAAAATCGAGATTAGATTTTGCTGTTATGATATGAACCAAAATATTATTTAAGAATAATTTAATGTATTACACAAACTTGAGTGAATTCAACGTAAACAAATATCTTTCCCTTATACCTGATACTTTAATTTAGTTGTGAAAACAACCCTGATCCGCCAAAGATGTTTAAAGATCGGCTATTATTACGATTTTTCTTTTTCCGTTCCGTAACTGTATTCACACTTGCATTAAAAAAATACCAACGCGAATAGTTAGAAAGCAAGTTAATTTCAAAGAAAAGCATATTCACAAATTCCCTTGGTGATCAAATCAACAACAACCTCAGTGGTAGTAATATTTACGGGAAATCTGAAGGGACACCTATTGATAACAAAAAAATGCATGGCTGAAATTCCTAGTGTTCAAACATGTAAAAAAAAAAACGGATTGCTAATATCTTCACTTCTCAATTTTCAGCAAACTAACAACCTATTTAATAATCTGTATGTACGCTTGTGACAGCACTAGTGGTCACAAAACCGTATTTTGTTCTAACATCATGCAACATAACATAATGAAATTTGATTTCTTTGCGTTTTGTACTCACGTTTCAACGCTCCGGGTACATTATAAAGATAATATTGCGAAAATCGTTTCGTTGTTTGTTTTGTTGGTGAACATAACGATTAAAATACTTGTAGCAAAATATTTCAAAGCTCGAACACAACATAGATTGAAATAGATGGCGTGACATGCACCAACTTCTCATTCTGTTTATGTAAAAATAATATGTTCGTTTTTTTAAATTGATCATATAAAAATTCATGCACCTATTCAATAAGTTCCTCCAAGCAGCATATTATGGCAAAATGGGGTCCCGAAGCTAATTTCGATGATTATTGAAAGAAACACAGTATCAATACCATTACATAGATGGCGCTGTTTGAATTTTCTACTCTTTTCATGTAACTTACCTTACACATTTCCATGAAATAAAATAATGCAATAATTATAAATTGCAATGAAAACAACAATTAATTATAAAAGGTACTTCCAAACCACAATAGATCCCAATACATACTTCGGGTGCCACAAATGTATGCCGATGCACAGATAGTTGAATGCAGATCAAAGTCACATACCTTTAAGCCTGTACTCACGGGAAGGTCAGGCAGCAGCGCTTAGTACACCAGGCACAAAATCAAAATTTTGTCACTGACCATGCACTTGTCCAGACTCCTAGCTGCTTTCAGAAAATATCAAATTGATTGATCACCGCAGCGGCATGTATAACACCGCAAAATTTCCTTATTCATAGCGCTGTAGGTTGCAGTTTGTGTGTTGCCTCTTGAATTGGAACCCAAGCTCTGCACTTGTTTCACCACACGCAGCTGGTCACAACAGGTCTTGTGGTATCCACAGCCATGTTTAAGGGCTCAGACGTCCCTGTTATCTGTTGCATGTTGTGCGAACGGCTGAAAAATTCATGTCTATGAATAAGTGTTCCACAAGCATAATCATAATGATGTTTTGCTAAATCAAGCTGTAGCTTAGGATGTTTGCTATCTTGCATTGTATTTGCACAAGTCGTCTTAATCTCTTGCGAACTCCGCTGACGGTATGAAACTGACTGAGTTTCATTTAGCATCATAACGAAAATAGAATTTTATTTCAAATTTTAGCCGCTTTACACCAAGAAAAACTAACAATATTGCGGCTAAACTTCACAAGACATTAGGTAGGTACTTATTATTATCAGAATACTTAAGTTTATACTTCCCTGAACATCACCACCACAGTTGCGTTTCCTCAGTATCTAGTCAGGATTGGGCATCGATGTCATCATCAACATTATCTGCAGCCCGACTTCGCACATTGTCTAGTATAGGCCACACTATACGGTTGAATTCGGGCAACATGAATTCCTGTCGCCAGTAGCCGACGAGTTGCGAAACGTCTCTATAAGTAGGTAGCTCGAGCTACTTCCATGCCATTTTCTTACGCACCAAAGAGAGCGCGCCAGCCATTACTCGTCTCATTTGTCTCCATTATCGCTTTGTATTTGCACTGATCCCGGACTTCTGATGTCGCAAATAGGAGGGGTATCTTGGATAAACACTCGATCTTGTGGGCTTTCGTGGGTATATGCATGCTACAAAGCAGGTAACTTATGCGCATTTGGAGATAGTCCTTGTTCCAATCTTATCAAAGCAGCGAATTCGGCCACCTATTCGTTTCGCTTTCTCTCAACAAAACACACTTTCAAGTTTATAACGCCACACTTTAGGCTACTTCTCAATTATTTCTCTCACAACTCTGTTTTTCAACTGTTTGCCAAACGCGCTCCCACGCGTTCCTTTTTCTAACCCTTTTCGACCAAAAATGGCGGGCGACTTCGCTCAGGTCGCCATCTTGGCTACCCTGCTTTCATTGGTTTTAGAACACCTCGGGCAAAGTTCACAGCTTTTAACATCCAATCAAAATCGAGTATTTTGACATAAGCCAAATAAAGTGTTGTCAATCGAATAAAATCGAACTGAGATTGAATCGTAGGCTAAATGTTGCCAATTAAACAAAACTGAATTAATAAGTTTAGATGCGTCATACTTCTTTGTTCTAGATTGTTATTAGTAATATACCTTCTTCCTACATATATATATATATACATACATGTATATATATGCATATATAACGCCAGACGCATAAAACCCTCCACCACAGGCCGACTCGAGTCGACACTACTCGAAAACCGACCCCGAGCCGCCACTAATAACGAACCGGCTATCATATCAGAAAACCTAAAAACCTCCATATCTCGGAAACGGTTGGAGCTAGCTTAATTCTGAGTAAAAATATTTGCCCCCCTGCCAACCGTCGCTTCTGGCCGGAGAACAAGATAGGATAACCCCCCCCCCTTTACTGTTCACCTTCCCCCCCGCAAAAAATCCCCCACTCCCCCCCCCTCCCCCCTCACCTGCTCACATTTACCAGAAATCCTTTTCATAAAATAATTTTAAAACATTTTTTAGGTGAGATCGAAAAAATACGAACGACCGAACCAACTATTCAAATTGTAAAATCCACATTTGTTAACCGTCACCTAGCGCTCTCTGTCACCATCAGCTGGAATTAAAAAACATTAATTTCAGAAATAAAATTGTATCTCGGAAACGGGAGGAGGAGATAGGCCAAATCTGACAACAGATGTGTATATATACTAAAGGAACGTCGTTCAATCCGGGTGTCCCTTGACACCTCTCGAGTTTTTTGTTTAAGAAATTGACTCGCACACTGATCCGTTGTTGTTGAATTAGGTAATTTACCTATGTTTGCAATATTTGTAAGTATGTGAGAACCATGTTTATATATATATTTATTTTATATATATATTATATTATTCAAGGGATCTGGCTATTGGGCAAAGCCAGCTCACGAAACTGAAGACCGATGATGGCAGGATCGTATCCGCCAAACCAGAGCTTCTGAGGGAGATCGAGAGATTCTATGGGCAGTTGTACACATCAATCAGCAAGCCCGTTGCGAATCTAGCAAACGACCCAAGAGCTAGATTGACCCGACACTATACCGAAGATATTCCGGACGTCAGCCTGTACGAGATTAGGATGGCTCTGAAACAGCTTAAAAACAACAAGGCGCCGGGTGATGACGGAATCACGGCTGAACTCCTGAAGGCGGGTGGAAAACCGGTCCTTAAGGCTCTTCAGAAGCTGTTTGATTCCGTCATACTCGAGGGCAAAACGCCACAGGCATGGTGCAGGGGTGTGGTGGTACTCTTCTTCAAGAAGGGCGACAATGCCCGGCTGAAGAACTATAGGCCCATCTCACTTCTTAGCCATGTCTACAAGTTGTTTTCAAGAGTCATCACGAATCGTCTCGCGCGCAGGTTTGACGATTTCCAGCCTCCCGAACAAGCCGGATTCCGAAAAGGCTTTAGCACCGTAGACCACATACATACGCTGCGGCAGGTTATACAGAAGACCGAAGAGTATAACCTGCCTCTCTGTTTAGCGTTTGTGGACTACGAGAAAGCCTTCGATTCGATCGAGACTTGGTCTGTACTGCAGTCTCTCTAATGGTGCCAGATCGACTACCGGTACATTGAAGTGTTGAAGTGTTTGTACAAGAACGCCACTATGTCAGTCCGTCTTCAGGATCAGATCTCGAAACCAATTCTTCTCCAGCGCGGCGTGAGACAGGGAGACGTCATTTCTCCGAAACTGTTCACTGCTGCGCTGGAGGATGTTTTCAAGGATCTGGATTGGAGAGGGCTTGGCATCAACGTTAATGGCGAGTACATCACTCACCTTCGGTTTGCCGACGATATAGTGGTCATGGCTGAGACCATGGAGGACCTCAGTGCGATGCTCGATGACCTCAGTAGAGCTTCCGAAAGAGTGGGTCTTAAGATGAACATGGAAAAAACCAAGGTGATGTTGAATGGCCATGTTGCACCCACTCCTATCAAGGTCGGGGACTCTACACTCGAAGTTGTGGACGATTATGTCTACTTGGGCTAAACGATCCAATTGGGTAGGGCCAATTTCGAGAAAGAGGTCAACCGTCGAATCCGACTCGGCTGGGCAGCGTTCGGGAAGTTGCGCGGTATCTTCTCGTCCAACTTACCACAGTGTCTCAAGACGAAAGTCTATGACCAGTGTGTGTTGCCAGTGATGACATATGGCTCTGAGACGTGGTCGCTTACAATGGGCCTTATCAGGAAGCTTACAGTCACTCAAAGGGCAATGGAGAGGGCTATGCTCGGAGTTTCCTTGCCTGATCGAATTAGAAATGTGGAGATCCGCAAGAGAACCAGGGTTACCGACATAGCCCGAAGAATTGCCAAACTAAAGTGGCAGTGGGCAGGGCACATTGCTCGAAGAACGGATGGCCGATGGGGTCGAAAAGTTCTGGAATGGCGACCGCGAACCGGAAGACGATACGTTGGAAGGCCTCCCACCAGGTGGACCGATGACCTGGTTAAGGTTGCGGGAAGGCGCTGGATGCGAGACGCACGGGATCGGTCAATGTGGCGACGCCTGGGGGAGGCCTATGTCCAGCAGTGGACGTCTTTCGGCTGAAATGATGATGTTGATGATGATGATTATATTATTATATATATTTATCAAATGAAGGCATTAAACTGTTAGTGCTTGTAATGCTTTGTACCTACACGTAGTATAGACGTGTTGGGTGCATCGTCCTTACGTATATGAATTTATGTATGTATGTAAATGTTGTTAAACACAATTTTTTCAAAGAGTAAGTATGGAGTTTCTTACTTTATCTATAAATTTATAGTTTTGACGTTTAAAAGTGCCGCTTAGTGGCCGAGTTGAAATAGAGAATTTATTTCTTTGTCTTATGATGAATCAAATAAATAAATGGTACTGATGAAAATAGTATCATCGAACTATTCTGATGATGAAGCCGGTACTCCGGAATAAAACAATGTATCCTTGCCGTGTTTGTTGGAATTGCCATGAGACGTGCTTTGGCTATAAATGATTTTCATGTTAATTGGAGATACCTACCATAACTAAAACGTGTTGATAAACGGAAAGCAATGGATACAAAGGACACCGATTCCGGAAAAGAAAGTTAGACGTATAGGGTAATCTTTGGAACCACAACACCTATATGAAAAAATATTTCACCATTTAAAAGGTACTTTATTCCAGATGATTATAAGCTGTAAATTATTATGTCCCAGGTAAAGCCGGGGCGGGCCACTAATATTCTATAATTATAGAATAAAAATATTGTGTCAATTGCGGGTCACCTAGTGAAATGAGACTTCTTCAGACTATACAACAGTGGTGTTACTATACTAATATAATTGAATTTATTTATAAATTCACACCCATACCAGTTGGTATTATTTTACATCATCATCATGATCATCATCAGCTTTTTTAATGTTCCCACTGCTGGGACACAGGCCTCCTCTCTGTAAGAGGGAATGGGCCGTAATCCACCACATAGGCCCAATACGGGTTGGTGGATGTCACATGTATACGATTTTTCTTTCTAGGACATACATAATCGGTTTCCTCACGATGTTTTCCTTCACCTTTTTGAGAGCAGTGGTGGTGAAATTTACATAAAGTAAAGCGCCTGCCTTGGTTTTACCCCACGACCTACAACATATAAGATGCAGCCGATACCACTAAGCCACCACTGCACTATTTTACATACTGTAATACTGAAAAAAAGCTAGAAACCAGAACTTGTTTGTGAACGAATACGACTGATATTTAAATTAGACACTTTCTAGACATTTTGTTGACCTCACTAATTTGCTTTTGTTAAGTTTTTAATTAATTCATTATGCGTATTGATGAAGTATAACTGCAGTTCTAATGACTTCTATGCATATTCAACCAAAGTGTTAAAAATATGCATCCAAATTTGAATTTGGGGATCCGTAACTATGACGCCAAATAAATTATATTTGTACGTGTTAAGAGCTAGATTAAAATTAAAATAATTATTATTTAAAGAAAGCATCGTGAGGTAACCGGCATGTCCTAGAACAAAAAAATCGAAGACCTGTGACATCCACCAAAACACACACTGGGCCCGCGTGGTAGGTTAAGACACACTCCCTCTCTTAAGGAGAGAAAGCCTGTGTACCAGCAGCGGGGATATTAAAAGGAAAGAAAGAACGAAAACACATTTATTTGACACAAGCCAGAGCACACAACATAGAAATAAAAAAATAAAAATAAAACTTAGACTAAACGAACATAATATTAAAAAAAAAAACAATATAAAAGTAACATTGTGTGTACCACGGCTGCGCCAAATAGGTCCAGTTCAGCAAAATGTCGGGCAACTAGTGCCCGACGCTGGTTTTCAACTGAACCTGTGACCGACGTGACGGACGCAAAGCAGTCTTACAGTAACTAAATGAGTATGCGAAAACATACTTACTTGTATAAAAGATAAAACAATACGTGTTATAAGTGTATATTCCAAAGATTATTGAGGTTGATCGAAGTGTACAGCTAAGTTGGAGGCAATTCTGCGCCCTCAAGGAAATCTTAATAGGCGATTGCTCCCTCCAACAAAAAGGTAGTGCTGGATACATGCATTCTTCCGTCCTTCACTTACGGATGTCAGACGTGGACGTATACAAAAATACAAAATAAACTAGTTGTATATCAGAAAGATATGGAAAGAAGTAAATTAAAACTGAGAAAAATACAGAAAGTCAGAAACGAATTTATATGAAAAAAGACAAGACTTACTGATGCTCTGCATTATGCGCTCAAGCTCAAGTGGAAATGGGTCGGACACCTAACCCGTTACAATGTCAAGAGATGTACCGTAGAGGTAAAGCGGTGGACAGGACTCAGCGGCAAGAGACGACAAGGGAGGCCTAAAAAACGCTGGACAGGTGACATCATAAGTACAGCTGGAAAACAATGGATAAAAGAAGCTGCCGATTGAGAAAATTGGAACAAGCTGGATGAAGCCTATACACGAGAAGGGGTTCCTATGCCGAATAATTAGATTAGTTATGTCACATCACATCACATCATCAGCCTATTAATTTTCCTACTGCTGGGCCACAGGCCTACTCTCTGTGAGAGGGAATGGGCCGAAAACCACCACGCGGACAAACATTACTAATCTACGATTAGTTATGTAAGAGATAAGATTAGATAAGTTATAAATAGAAAACAGCAAGTAAGTGTTTATCTAATATTTAAGTGATAGTATTAAGAGGTAAAATGTAAAACATATTGTATGGAAACTTAGTAAGGATAGGAATAAAGGGATTTTTATTTTATTTTATTTTAGATATTCTGATAACATAGCTTTTTGTAATCTTAATTTTTGCTTCGACTTTATTTGAAATAGTAATTCGTGAGTCTAATATAGAAATAAACATATTTTCGAGTGGCTAATTCACCTACTTCATAAATGATGATGATGTCAATGGATTACTTAAAAGATAAAACAATAAACTCAATAAAATCAGCCTTCTATAACTTTTTCACTGTAGGGCAAAGGTTTCTTCTCATATAGAGAAGGCACAAAGAATAATCATCCCTCTTACTCAAGGCTAGTTAGTCATCATATCGTTTTTTTTTTAAATATATACATACGGAACCATTCACCTTTTGTATCACTAAAACATGCCAACCTAATTAAATCTTAAATTACAACAATATAAATAGAATCTTTCTAAAGAAAGTAATCAGTTGCAACTTAACCCACACAGCAAGCATCTTGACTTTCACACTTCATTATCAGTTTGAGAAACCATGGCCCCATCTCCTCAAGAAACTATGGTGGAACAGCAGCCAAAGACCATTCCTCGTAGATTGACTGGTGAAGAATGTGTGATCACTGGTATGTCAGGCTTGTTTCCTAAGTCAGACAGTGTTTTGGAGTTCAAAGAGAATCTTTATAATGGGGTAAGTAAAGTAACCCCCGAGGGGTTTATAAAATTAACGTGTGTATCTGTGTGTTTGTGTATCTGTCTGTGGCATCACTAAATGGATGAACCGATTTTGATTTTGTTTAGCCGTTCTTATGTTATGGGTGTTTTACTGTTTGAATCGATGTGTTTTCACAGGATCGATAACCTGTGAAAGACACATCGACAGATCACATTAAACACCTAGTTATGACCCGATGGTCATAATTACGTGTTCAATAGATTGTCGATCGAATTATGTCTACTACTAGATGAATTATGTAGCATGAAATAAAACTGTGTCGTTTTTTTTCAATTAACTTTTATGTATGTATTAATGTGTAGTTGATCTACTGACCACAAGGGCTACTGCTGAGCATAAAGTCTGGGTTAGATTCCCGGGTCGGGAAAAGTGTTATTGTGTTTTTCCATCTGGAATTTCTCTGTAGCAGCGAAGGCTGGGTTAGTGCTGAGTGATAGGCTTGCCCCCTTTCAGATGGGTCCGTGCCCTCTCGACCCGATTACACTTGACCCGAAGAATAATACCAGATGATTTACTACCAATTCATGGCCATGTGTACAGGCTTAAAGATATTTAATTCAAAATAACTTATTCATTTACTATACATAGAATATTTAATATTTTGTTATGATACATAATTTATCCTGGTAGCCAGTGATTTTGTTTCATAAATGTAGGTTTATAAAGATAGCCTCTACCTTGCTTTAACCAGTTTTTTGGTTTTTACTTTTTATAATTTTAGAAATTAGTACCTAATAATTATAATCACGTATAAAGACTGATCCAATAAATACCACCGTGCCACTAGCTATAAGATTGTAATGATAATTTAAAATCTAACTAATCGGGTCGAGTGGGCAAGGACCCTACATTACTAAATGTAATGACATCAAAATGAAAGTGTATCAAGACCTGACTTCCTTTGTAATATTTTTATTAGTCCTGTTCAAAATTAAAAGGACATACATTGTTCTGTATATATTACTTAAGTAAACCATTAAATTTAACGAATATTATTTATCAAAAAGTGATTATTAATGTAAAATTTCAAATTTATCAACGATAAACAGTAACGCCGAAGATGTATAACAAAACACAAAGGACCTACCTTTATTCGGTACTGTTTTATAACTGCATTGCTGATTTTAAATTCGGATGCTCTTTAAAAAATATAGAAAAAAAAATAGGAGCTAAATTAAAATTAGAAAATTGTCTTAAGAATCGTCTGCTGAGACCGTAGTAAATAAGGAGTATTCCCGTTTGAACACCAATTTTTTGGGCATGTACGCATTGAGCACCAAAGGTATAACCAACCAATTGAGCAACAATGAATATTTTAACGTGGTGCTCAAAGGGGATCCAAAAAAAAAAATTGACTTTATTCCTCATTGAGCACGTATGGTGCGGTAGCATCTAGTGATGGGGTGAAGCTAAATCATTTCGATAAAAATCTGCAGTTTTATTGCAGAATTTTATCATTTAATAAAAACAAATCATCGTTATCATAAAGGTTTACTTATTGGTCCTTTGAGCGGCGTGCGAGGAGCCCAAACCCACTCACAGAGGCCCCGTTGGGCATATATCAGGAAATGTGACACCAACCGACGATTATCCTTGTATGAACTACACAACTGCACCCAAGGTCAAACCCCGGTTGGTGCAGGACTATTGCAAAATATGGAGAAAAATGTATTGGGCTATGAATTTGGTAGGTTTAGTAGATAAATTCCCCAAAACCATAGGAGGACTACCGACCACTATTGAACTACATGGCTATAAAATGGCTGGGGGTGACTTGCACACTCAATTAATGGGCCCCCATAAAGGGTCGCTAGCACTTTATTGACGTAGCGCCAAGGGGGCAACATATCTGGAGGTGCTTGAGGAGTGGAAAGCTATATCATGACTATCAGGACAATCTCGGAAGTGCGGTCAAGATCCCTGCCAGCATCTTACTGAGTTAACTTCCTTCCTCCGAGCACGTTTGCTCTTGTGAATCTCCACTCAAACCAGCCAATTAGAGCAAGAGAGAGGTGAGAGCTCTGGTACCCGTAAATTTTCACTCCAACCGGCAGATCAGGTCCGTGGGGTCACCACTGCCCACCAGCTCACTGCTTAATTATTTATTGTTAATATCACAATTAGTTGCCTCAACTTTAATTTTATCTATCCTCAAACCAATTTTGATGGTTGGTTGGCTGTTATGTTTGAAAATGTGCACGCTATTATCTAAAATCAGCAGTTAAGAGGGTACTCTCTTGGGCCTTTCTCCATACAAAAACATTCCGCTGTTTTCTTCGTAGATAATGCCTCCAGAGCAATGATTTCCCATAAAATCAAGGTCTAATTAATACGTGCCCCTATCATTTCCTTTTTTCGAAAACATAATCACTAAAAGAAATATGACAATCCAAAAACCCGAAAAAAATGCCCGTTTTTACCGCCATGTTCAGACGACTTTCAGGCAAAATTGATAACTTCTTAACAAAAAAGAAAATGACAGAAGCATAGATATACTTTTCCTCTAAATTTTGATATAAGATTTTTTAAGATCAGGCCAGTTTTGAAGAAGAAAACAGCGGAATACGAAACGCCTTTTGGTCAAGGTTTTTGTAGGTAAAATCAGCCTGAGCTGCAGTTGTCCCTTTCGCACTTTACGGGTGGAGGTTGGAGGTGAGGGAGGGTAAGGCTTACACGTACACTAATAGGGAAGTGGCAGTTGTCGATATTTTTATCGATACTCTAGTGATATACACCGATGTCGATATTTACACTATACAATGATTTTATTTAATAAATCGTGTGATTGTGAGTATTATTTATTATAGTTGAAGGCTCTTGTCGAATGATTAACTTAGGCATGCATAAGATCTGGCAAGTGCAGTTGCAAATACACGATCAAAAGTTGTTAAGAAAATTAAGCCAGGATCCAGAATAATGCTCGGTACAGACCAACCGAACGAACTAACAAATCTTGTTGAAAAGAAATCGCTGATTTTTGTTATTATAGATAGGCTCGCTCTTGACCACTATCTCACCTGATGGTAAGCGATGATGTGGTCTACGGTGTAGCAAACTTGCCCAGAAGTAACTTCACTCTTGACTTAAAGACCCCGAGTTTGTAGCTATCGGGCAACACAGACGCAAGGAATTCCACTCCTTGCTGTACGCAAAATGTTTAGTGCCTTTGGGCGGGATATCCACCTTGTACCGATGGCGCATCGCCGTACGTCTTGTAGATGAATGATGTCCGATGATGAAACGGGCTATATGGAATTAGATCATGCAATTCCATCGCAAAATCCCCGAAATGCATCCGATAAAAATCCGACAAGCTGGCAACTCTGCGACGATGTTCAAGGCTCTGGAGCTTTGACTCGATCTCATTGCCGATGACCCTCCTGACCCGTTTTTCGATCAAATCTAGTGCATGAAGCTGGTATTTGTCAGATTCGTCCCAGAGATGAGAACAGTACTCCATGCAAGATCGAACTTGCGCTTGATACAACTTAAGCACCTGTTCTGGCGTGAAGTACCGTCTGAACTTCTTAGCAGCATACGCCAAGAAGCTCAATATAGTCGGTTATCGGCACGGTTACACCTCGGAAAGATGGAGCTGGATGGAATTGGCTCTTTTTAGTGAACAAAAGTCGCTCGCTGTATAATATAAATATAATAAATTTATTTTTTCCAAAGGTTCTAGAAATGGTATTTGACCTTTTTCGGTGCAATGACTTTCAAATGAAACGTTACTTTAAAATTTCAATATAAATTTACAAATTCATAATACGAATGGTATATTGCATCTTATTTTTTAAAGTGGCTGCGTACTTGCTCACTGCCCTCTGCGACCAGTCTCCCGATACGTCCATAACAGCGTGCGTCTGGCCGGCCTTCCATCAGTGGAACAGCTATCTCGACCCAACTCCTCTAATGGCTGCACCGGGCATCGTAACCGGATCACGGCTAGGCCACTTGGCAGTATGTCTTTGCCCGCTATGTGGTCACAAGCCCTTCGGTCGAAACCTACCACCAGTATGTCACATGATTAGCACCATCCGGGGACCACGTGTAGGGATTCAAAACGCTTATTTACCTACGGACGCGGGTGATCCGGTCCTCAAAATGATGGCTCTGATGTACTGAATCGTTCGCTCATCTTACGTCCTGTCTGCTGATTTGCATTCTTTCGGCTGGTCTTACACCCAGTATCATGCAAACTAAATTTTGATTTCTTATAAAGCAGATACTTATAAAAATGATTTATGAATTTTGGAGAAGTGGGGTTTGTGGGTATTAAAATTAAAATATAGAATTTTAAATTAAAATAATTAAAAAATAATTAAAAACACGCTTATTAATTACTAGCTATTGCCCGCGGCTTCGCTCCCGTGGACCACCCCACAGGACCCATTTTCGGGATTAAAAAATAGCGCTTTCTATAATGTAGCTTTCTATTGGTGAAAGAATTTTTCAAATCGGTCCAGTAGTTTCGGAGACTATTCAGTACAAACAAACAAACAAAAAAAAATTTCCTCTTTATAATATTAGTATAGAAAAGCACGTTTTGACAAGGCAGCTTGTCGAAAAGTGAATGAAAAAATTGAACAAAAAAATTAAAAACAAGCGAAATTAATACTTTTGTGTTGAATGGGCTCAACTGAAAACCAATCTTTTCAACGAAGTCGGGGGACCTGTAAAAAACTGATCCAATGATCGATCCCCCGACTGCAAGGCAGGCATGTTTTTAATTATTTTTAATGATTTATTTTTTATATCATAGCTCTTTTAGTAATAAAACGATATTTTTGCAAAAACAATTTATTTTATAAGTTTTCTATGGGATATTGAATAGTACCTACTGTTTTATTTATTTAATTTCTTTTGGTATGTTATTAGGGAACAAATGATTATTTAATACTACTGTTATATATTATTATATATATACTAAGTAAGCTCTAGACTAGCTAGACGATGATAGAATAGGTAGTAAAATTTTTATGAAATATAATTTTTTATTTTTATTTTTTAATAACGTTACGGTTCTAAAGATACCACATAAATTGATACCGGTTAAGCTGTTTAGAAGTTATGGTGGAATAAGGAATCTCACAAACATACATGAGCGCTATAAACATAACATAACTCTCCTCTTTTGGACAGTCGTGTAAAAATGTGCATTTATCTATCGTAATTTCAATCCTTTCACTTGCAGGTAAATTTCGTGGTATACGACCATCAATTATTTCTGGCGGAAGGCATTTATAAAAAAACTACATTTCTCCAAAATTAATCAACTCTTTAATTTTTTTCGTAAAGTGTAAAGCGGCTCGGTACTCGCGGCTCGGGCGCGTGCACCGTGCAGTCGGTCGGCCGCTGCGGCGCGCTCTTACACACACAAATACATTACTCGTTCACACATTGATAGCTCGCTTGGTCGGGCGCAGCGCGACGGCAATAGTTTCTTCAAATACCTATTTTTCAAATTCTTGTTGACTAGAGTCCGCTCTTAATCAAGACGTATAAGAACGGCTATTTAGATCAAATTAGAGTTCAAATCTCACAATGTATAGTTTTTCTCGTGGTTGTTTTTTTAAATTTGTATGAATAAAATAAAAATTAATATGATTAAAAAAAAATATTAATATTAATTATGTTTTAAAATTAATTTGATAATAAAAGTACTAACAAATTTTATCGATTTTATTATATTTTTTTATGATCCTTTAAGCAAATAATTTTACCTCTCAGGTGGACATGGTAACCAACGAAAACATTCGCTGGAATATTGACCATCCCGAGATTCCGAAGCACTTCGGCATGATCACTGGAGTAGACCGCTTCGATGCTCAGTTCTTCAAAGTGCACTACAAGCAAGCTCAAATCATGGACCCGATGAGCAGAAAATTGCTGGAGCATGCGTATGCCGCCATTTTTGATGCAGGTTAGTGTTAAAGGAATTAACTTTTAATTTAAGTATCGCAAAATCACTCGTGAAATTCTCCATGGGAAGTGTCCTTTGGCATCAACAGCGGGCCCTTTAAGGATACCAGGGTGGCGTTATTTATTATTTTTAAATATCGCTGTATATGCTGAGATTGAGCTTTTTTGTTCTCGCACTAGGTCTTTCTTTTTAATACTAATTTATTTCTGTATTTTCCTGTCTTTTCCTCTTGAGCGAGTCATACATAAATAGTTCTTTCTTTATTTTTATTTTTGTGATAAATCTGGGTATAAATAAAAACAAAGGTAATCATAACTTTTACTAGCCTCTGTCGGCGGATACGAAATATAATTTTCACTTCTCATGCTCTGAAATTGCTTATTTGTGCAGGATATAGGCTGCACAAAATCGATTTTTGTGCACAAGTGCATTAACGTATCGACTTATAAATGTATCTATATTAAGGCAAAGAAAATGAGCAAAGAGAATTTGTTATTTTGTAATATTTACTTTAATTTATTTGCCTTTTATGTGTTTTTTAAGACATAAAAGATATTAATATTTAAATTAAAATACGGTAGGTTATTTCATTAATTTAAAAAACATATATATTACAAAATAATTTAATAGTAGGCTGTATAGGTGTGCAGCCCAAGCCTAATATCAATGTCGTAAGATTAATAAAAAAAGCGGCGGAAACAGGTCTTGTTTTTTCGTGCGTTTATTAATTTCTTCAAATTTGCTAAAACTAATTTTACTTTGAATATTAATTAAAGAAATGTTATGTTATACTTCTGTTTTATTTCCTCGCAATCGAAATGAAAAGCAGAGTTTATAACTCGTCCACAAAACCATTTTATCCTCGACATTACTATCAGCCTAATTAATAGTCTCGGATAAAAATGGTTCGTTTTGTGCACTCTATCTAATAAAATCTACTATTTTCAAAAAATTATCAGCTATTCAATAATAATAAATAATATCGAAAATCGACTAGAATCGATTTTTATTTATATAGATTTTAAGTTACTTTAGAAGTATCCTTATAAAGTAATTTATAGTGATCCTTATAAAGTAACTTAAAATCTATCTTCTATATAAATAAAATCGATTGCCGAATGTGTATAATCGCATCACTTCAGATCTATTTGGCTAATTATTTTTTATGTGGAACTACCACAGTCAGGACAAGGTATGTACGTAACAAAAAAATAAAGAAAAAAACCAGCCAAGTGCGAGTCAGACTCGCGCACGAATGGTTCCGTACCATTATCGAAAAAACGGCACATAAATCACGTTTGTTGTATGGGTGCCCAACTTAAATATTCATTTTATTCAATTTTTTGTATTTGTTGTTATAGTGGCAATAATTAAATACATCATCTGTGCAAATTTCAACTGTCTAGCTATCACGGTTCATGAGATACAGCCTGGTGACAGATGGACAGTCAGACTGACAGACTGACTGACAGACTGACCGCGGAGTCTTAGTAATAGGGTCCCGTTTTTACCCTTTGGTTACGAAAACCTAAGAAAGTTAAATTTTCTTTATTAGCACACCATTTCAAAGCTGGGGCAGGCAGCTTGTAATAAGAAGTTAAAGTTCGCGAGCATATTCGTAAGAAGTTGGCAGTAGCATCGTCACAGCGCTAATATTTTCAATTATTTATCTATTACTACTTATTGTTGAGGTATATTTATGTATTTAGTTTCTTATTTGAGTATATATTATATTTAAAGTATAGGTATACGTTTCATATAAACGCGATTTGCTTAAATCAAAATATTACACCTACCGCTATTTGTCTCTGCATCACCTAAATGTCGACTGGTAGAAAATGCCTAAGGCATTAAGTCCGCCTCTGTACATTTGATATACGGTACTATTCATGCACAAAGTATTAAATACATAGTAATAATAAAATTATATATTATTCTCGTCCTCAAAATTTCATTTACGGTTTAACAGAATGCACAGTCTTGGATGGAAAAATGTGTCTGAATAGTCAAGCTGAATGAATTGAAAAAATTAAAATAATTATTCTAGTAAAAGTGCTATTTCATTCTTGACAGGTATCAACCCAATGGAGCTTCGAGGAAAGAAAATCGGTGTCTTTATCGGAGCCGCTTTCTCTGAGTCGGAGAAGCTTGTCATCTATGAGTCTATTCAGCGCAACGGATTTGGTATTACTGGGTTAGTTAAATTATTCACAGTTATTTTCCTTTTGTCAGTGGTGGTGGTGGTGGTCTTGTGTTTGATTTTGCCAGTAGCATTTGCAGTATTTAACTTAAAAGACTGCCTTTTAGACCTCCAACCACAAATAAGTAATTCAGTTCGCTTGTTGGCCTGTTTGTTTATTAAGAACTACATAGCCGCCCGCCCGCACAGGACCGATCATTTTGGCGACGCTTTGGGGAGAAATGGACGTCTTGCGGCTGAAATGATGATGATTTTGATGTTGTTTTGGATCAAATAATGATATTGCTGCGACTACTTAGACAAAGCCATTATAAATTATCTGCCTTCGGATCATTGTGGGCTACTGGTAACTTTTGAGTAATACAACAAGTGCAAATTCTATCCAGACTAATAACATGAGGTAAATTAAATAAATTTAATAGCACTTTAATCAGTAAGTTAAGCTATGCACAGCGAACGATGTTATTACTTTTCTTTATAAGAAGTTTTTTCAGTAGTTGCACCACAACGCAGAATTCAATAAGACTTTAAAGAATAAAACTAAAACCATATGCCCTAAGTTTTTATTCAGTGACTGGGCGACTACGGGGCTTATTTGGAAGAAAAATAACTGATTGTGACATTATATTAAACTAGAAGAAATAATTCAGCGATAAAACTGTTATCCTGGGGATCACCTTAGACTCAAGGTTATAATGGGGTCCTTACTTAATATCAGTTGCAGGGCGGCTAAGTTCGGCAGCTTATGCTGTTAGAAAATACGTCAATTTACTGATGCAAATACCGAAAGGCTGGTCTATTTACCCGACTCGACTGCTGAAGGAGGGTAATTTGTTTGTCAGCCTATGTTTGTTCCCATGTGGTGTTCTAGAGACCAAAAGCTTTGGACGATTTTGATGATTCTTACGTCACTGAATTTGTCCCCTTGCGAGTGTCACTGGCTACATTAAAAGTGGAAAATTGCGGATTTATTTGTTTCCTCCAAACTCATCGTGTGGGGTATCAAAATCGAATTATACATCTGGTTTTGGTCAGCCAGCACGCGGATATGTATCCTCCGATGCATGCTCCACAGAATGATTTTGTTCTTATTTATGTCGTTTTGGTTCACTTCCTAAGCAGTCGGGCTTTTGATGCTATGAGGCTATGACAAGCTTCAGTTTATTTTAATCTACCACTTTGTTTGCCGTGAGCCAGTTATACGCCTTTGTAACTGGTTCCTCTTTATCGCTGTCGAGCAGTACACATTCTGGGAAGTGAGTCTTAAACATCACGCTCAGAGTGTCCTGTCCAGTTTCCGTGAGATACTATTTTCTCATCCTTTACAGATGAAAGGGGTTTTGTCTTAGTCATGGATATTGCTTTGCACAACCTCATTCCATTTAACAGAGCTTCGATGGAGGTGCAATGCTTACGCCAAGTAGTACTTTTGGCCTTGCGTACTGCCTTCTTGTACCTCGTCAGCATGCTAGTGTAGCCAGAAAAATCTTTCCTGGCTTTTGCATCATTAAAGTCCGGTCGTGTTTCCTGACGTACTTTAGCTAGATCAGAATTCCACCATGGTCCCTTTTTACAAAAAGCTTTTTTCTCTGGGCAATTATCTTCCCATGTACCGATGGTGCCCGCCTTGATTATGTCCGCTTCAAATTTCTTTATCCAGTATGGAATTAAGCTTACCTTTAGGGCTCCCTAGATTTACTTTAAGGTCCCTCCTGTACGAGTCCTAATTTGTATGCCTTGGGTTATCTTGGATAAGATAAGATAAGATGCCTTGGGTTTCTCTTTCGTCTAGTTTCGGCTTCTCCCGCCGTCCTAAACCTAAAGCATATATTATAATTGTGGTCAGACAGATAGATTTCGTCCGATACACGCCAATTCTCAATATGAATGCTGGCTCTGTTTGAAGCCAGTGTCAGGTCAATAACTTCAGTTCTCGCCGAGGTCCTGAAAGTAGGTTTATTGCCTTTTTTATTAGCGTGGAGAAATGCTCATGCATACTGCGGTACCACGGGGAGATAATGCAGTTATGTGGGACTCTAATCCACTAAAACTCCACGGTGTCCTCCTGTGCCGCTTATGGCGGGAACACAGGCACGTGTTAGCACTCACCGCGAACCCGCCGCGGCTGTCCGTCACCGGACCCTCCTTGGGGGAATACCCCCATCACCGGCGCATCGTAAAACACTGTACGCCGTGATCACCCCAGTGACCAAATCAGCACATGGGTGCCAGACGACCCCGTGTATGGCACCCTTGGTCCCCCTGTGACTGGTCAAGGTTAATGGCCCCGCCACTTACCATTTTGCGGCGGAAGGGGATAGGGAGAGCAGCTAACATTATACTGACACTCCTCTTCCCCTGCCGCCCGCAAAATGGCACCGCATCCACCATCAGACGGTGGCGACTCCGTCTAGGCCGCGGAAAGTAGGCAGAGCGGCGCACCGCAATACCGGTAATAACTCCTTTCCCGCCGCGGCCTCCAACCCTCAGCCGCGATATCGTATGGGAACTGGGACGCTCTATAAAACATCGCGGCCTGCCTCAGTTGCGATGTCGCCTGTTACCAAGCGGCACCGCAATCTACTAATTGGCCGCTACGTCGTCGGCTTTATCGGCAAAAGCCCTGACGAGCGGCACCTCCTCGAGTTCCTCTTCGCTTTACCGTGGTTGACCAAGCCACGGTTACTGAGCCCCCCCACCTCGACAATGCAGGCCCCACCGGGCGGGGAGGTTTATTGCATTAAAGATTTGTAAAGATTGCAATCAGATGATAAGAAAAGATACTTTAAAAAGTAAATATTCTTGTCATTGCAAGAAAACCGTAAACAAAAAACAAAATTCAAAGTGCAAAATATAAAAAAAAAATCTTGAGAGGTGTCAAGGGACACCCGGATGGAACGAAGTTCCTTTAGTATATATATACATACACATACACATATATGTGTATGTATGTATACCTATACATATATATACACATAAATATGTATATATATATAAATACATATAAATACTCATATATATACATATATGTGTATTTATATGTATATATATATGTATATATACCCTCTCGACTTCGTTAACACAACAGCGTATAGGTTAGAACACGCACGAAACACGCGCACGCCGCACGGCTTACAACTATAGCAAAAAGTGTCGTTACAACTTTTCGTGAGATTTTTTTCCGTCTAGCCCCCTTTCGCAACGCGCGATAAGGAACTTCGTTCCAAAAACAAAATTAATTGGAGCAGCTCAATCTCAAGCCTCTTTGTCCTCAACGTAATCTTTAATTGTATAAAATGCTTTCTGATCTCGTTAGATGGTGGACACCCAGGGTCATGACCTCGCCAGCCCTTTTTTTGTTCCAGGGTGGAAAATCCTCATTGGATGTCCTCCGCCCTGGCATGGCGGAGGGGTTTGTCAGACTCCTCCTGACTAAAAACCACCCCGGTGTTCCATCTCACACCTACGCTGGGGGTCGCGGGAACAACGATACATCCACAACCCCCGGCTAGTGCCGGCCCGCCTTTGCGGGCCTCTAAGAAGGGCGCGCGTGGAACACAACGTGCTGCCACCTCGGGTCCTGATGTGTGGGGGTGATGGATGTCTCCGAGTCCGTCACCCGTGGACCCATTTAGGGGGGCTGGAGGAGGGGGTTGCCCGCCCTCCGCCGACACCCGGTGCGTCTACTGCGGATCGGGTGAGCGGATGAAATCTTCCTCTCCCTCTCCGCAGCCTCCTTCTGCGAGACGAGTGTTCGCAGAAGGATACCACCGCGTCCCAGGACTCCTCGCTGCCGACCATAGACTCGACTACGGCTGGCAACAATCCTTGTGTTAGGCAGCCCAGTGATTTCTGTTACGTATAATTCATATAGAATTAGAACAATAACGGGGCGGCAACCTCGAGAAGGAACATCACCGCTCTTGCCTTGAGGATCTACACGACCGGAGCGCTCTTCCTCAACACCACGCCACCTTGCCGTCTTAGAAGGAGGAAGGCAAGGCCTGCGTGTACAAAACCAAACCAAGCAAGCAAGCGATTAAGCGAGCGAAGCGAGGCGTGTTGCTGAAAAAAAACTCTGGAAAGAATAATTCATCGTAGACTTGTTAACAATCTCGAAAGCAATAATTTACTGTCATCTTGTCAATTTGTTTTCCGCTCTGGGAGGTCAACGGAAGATGCGGTACATAAGCTTACTGACCATATTATTAGGAAACTTGATTATGGGAACAAAGCACTCGCCATCTTCCTTGAGCTTGCCAAAGCGTTTGACACGGTGTCTGTCCCGCGTCTTCTAGCTAAATTGGAACGCTTGGGAATAAGGGAGTTGCAGCTGAGATTGTTTCAAGACTATTTAAGTGGTCGTAAACAGTGCCTGAGGGTGGATTCCCACATTAGCACTGACCTACCTGTCTCTTTTGGTGTCCCGCAGGGCTCAGTGCTAGGACCTACACTTTTCTTAATTCACCTCGAATGATCTCAGTGAGCTGAAACTGGATCAGGGTACCATTATTTCCACTGATGATTGGGAAAAAACCTTTTCGTTGGCACAGAACGTGAACTGTACACAGTTTTATCTATGTTCAGGGTGAGAACATTTTGTTTCAGCCAGTCTGACACCTTGTTGAAGCCGTTCTGTGCCAACGTAAAGGTTTTCATTTTATACACGAAATCCTTATAAGGCCCCTATAGAACGTATCCTTAAATCACACTCTGTTCATGTCCACCCAATAAATTCTGCTTCTTGTTGTTGCGCTTGTCTGATCAGAAAATCTGAGGTTAAATATTTTGGCGTCATACTGGACTTATCGCTGAATTTCAATGCATACATATCTTTACTCCAATCCAGACTGAGAAAACTCATTTATGTTTTTAAGAACTTAAGGCATGTAGCAGATATATTAATTTAAAAAAAAAGTTTATAGGGCCCTTTGTCAATCGCTTCTAATTTACTGCATTTCATGTTGGGGTGGAGCTGCCAAAACCATTCTGCTCCCTCTTGAAGCACAACGGGCAATTCTAAAAGTTGGCTCCTTCCGAACTATATATTATCCTTTTTTTTTTTAGCGTGGAGAAATTCTCATGCATACTGCACTACCACGGGGAGATAGTGCAGTTATGTGGGACCCTAACCCACTAAAACTCCACGGTGTCCTCCTGTGCCGCTTATGGCGGGATCACGGGCACCCGTTAGCACTCACCGCGTACCCACCGCAGCTGTCCGTCACCGACCCTCCTCGGGGGAGTACCCCACATCACCGGCGCACCAGAACACACTGTACGCCGTGACCACCCCAGGGACCAATTCAGCACATGGGTGCCAGACGACCCCGTGTATGGCACCCTTGGTCCCACTGTGACGGGTCAAGGTCAATGGCCCCGCCACCTGCCATTTTGCGGCCGCAGGGGATAGGGAGAGCGGCTAACGCTATACCGGCACTCCTCTTCCCCTGCGGCCCCACCGCGTCCGCCATCAGACGGTGGCGACCCCGTCTAGGCCGCGGAAGGTAGGGAGAGCGGCGCACCGCAATACCGGCACTCCTCTCCCGCCGCGGCCTTCAACCCTCAGCCGCGATATCGTATGGGACCTAGGAATCTCCATAAGACATCGCGGCCCGCCTCAGTTGCGATGTCGTCTGTTACCAAGCGGCACCGCAACCTACTAGTTGGCCGCTTCGTCGTCGGCTTAATCGGCAAAAGCCATGAGGAGCGGCCCCTCCTCGGGTTCCTCTTCGCTTCACCGTGGGTGACCAAGCCACGGTTACTGAGCCCCCCCGCCTCGACAAAGCGGGAACCTACCGGGGAGTCCTATATATTACCCTACACATCTTTTGTATCAGTCGTAGAACCTACTGACCGTTCGACAACTTTACATCACTTCCCTCCGCGCGCTCACTTTGGTTGGCGGTGATCTGTTCGCTCCCTGTTTAAAATTGCAATTGTTGTGTTCCTAAATTTATTTCCGGCTTGTGAGTTGCTTAAAAATTGTTTTGTGTTGTGATAAGTGCTGATATCGTAAGTTTTTAAACATTCATCCGTTTTTTACTGGTTTTCAGTTAATTTTGTCAGCTATCGGTGAGTACATTTACTTTTCTTGACGTGTGGGTATATCGAATTAATTGTATGGTATGGCAAAGTTCGGTCTACGGATAATGACCGACGCTGCGCTGTTGAAGATTTCATTGCTAAAATGAATCTGTCTATTCATAATACCCCTAACGCACCACCAACTTTTTGGGCGAATCTTGTATTGACGTCACACTTTCTAGTGCAGACGTACGCTTGGATAGGTGGCGTGTCCTACCGGACGCGTCTTGTAGTGATCATCTCTTGATCGTGTACGAATTTGTTCCGGTTTTTACTCAGGGTACGACACATGCCATTGGTAACTTTAGGTTGTAACAAATAAAATATGTTACTATGTACATTAGCGACATCTAGGGGGTGACCATAAGCTCTAAGAGCGGTATCAATTTGATATCGAGTAAGTGACAGATGTATACAAGTCAGATACATCTGTCCCTTATTCGATCTCAAATTGATACCGCTCTAAGAGCTTATGGTCACCCCCCTGGTGTCCTTGAGACAAACCCAATATTGATCAGTTATGACCCTGGTGGACTGTTTGTTCACTTAGGTACTAGATGGCGCTGACATATGTATGGCATTGATAAACGTATCAATTAAATATATATTCTATTTGTGTGAAATAATTTAATTTAATGAACACACAAATTCAACATATAAAATAATAAATTATTAAATTTTTTTCAAATAAGTTACATAAAGGATACTTTAGAAAATGCGTCTATGGTTTAAAATAAAACGTTCAAGGTCTGTGGTTGAGATGACTGTCAGATTCTTTTAGAAGAGTGCACTTGAGGTCAATGGTACCTGAGAATTTTCTTAACCTAAAATAAATAAATATCTTTGATGTTGGGAAGGACAAAGCTGGCTAGCGTCAAAATGAAAGAACCAATCGTTCAGTAGGCGCTGTGAGTATTAGTTTGAATTTGTCTGAATTTCCATATTCGTGACACACGTGCGTTTGATTTTATCATGCAATTTTCTTTTCCTTGGCAGGGCTCCAAATGTCTCCTTAGGAGTATTTTAATTATTATACCTTAGAATAAATAATGGTCAACTAGCACCCATAGCTACAGCAGGTTTGGAACACTCCTGATGATATAATTTACCAAAGTTTGAAGACAGCTACACAGGATAACGGTACTGTTTGAGAAATCATATCTCCAGTATTGGGAATTGATGGTAAAATGTATTCCTTCTAAAAGTGAGTTGTTTATACCTATATTTTGGAACATCTACAAATTGTGAATACGGACTGTATGCTCGAAGAATTAAATTAGTTGACCAAACTGTGTGACTATTACTTTAATCAACTTCATGTGAAATCATCCCTGCTATAATCTCATGCATAATACCTACCCTAGTACCATACGTCCACTGCTGGACATAGGCCTCCCCCAGGCGTCGCCACATTGACCGATCCCGTATGTCTCGCATCCAGCGCCTTCCCGCAACCTTAACCAGATCATCGGTCCACCTAGTGGGAGGCCTTCCAACGCATCCTTTTCCGGTTCGCGGTCGCCATTCCAGAACTTTTCGGCCATACCATAATAGAATTTCACATGAAGTTGATTAAAGTAAAAGTCACACAGTTTGGTCAACTAATTTAATTCTTCGAGCATACATTCCGTTATCACAATTTGTAGATGTTCCAAAATATAGGTATAAACAACTCACTTTCAGAAGGAATACATTTTACCATCAATTCCCAATACTGGAGATATGATTTCTCAAACAGTACCGTTATCCTGTGTAGCTGTCTTCAAACTTTGGTAAATTATATCATCAGGAGTGTTCGAAACCTGCTGTAGCTGTGGCTAGTTGACCATTATTTTTCTTAAGTTATAATAATTAAATGCAAAATACTCCTAAGGAGACATTTGGAGCCCTGCCAAGGAAAAGAGAATTGCATGATAAAATCAAACGCACATGTGTCACGAATATGGAAATTCAGACAAATTTAAACTAATACTAACAGCGCCTACTGAACAATTAGTCCTTTCATTTTGACAGCTTTGTCCTTCCCGACATCAAAGATATTTATTTATCTGTTTTATTTTAGGTTATGAAGTTCAAAGGTGCCAGTGACCTCAAGTGCCCTCTTGTAAAAGAATAAAGAATTGACAGTCATTTCAACCATAGACCTTGAAGTTTTGATTTTTTAAACCATAGACGCATTTTCCAAAGTATCCTTTATGTAACTAATTTGAAAAGAATTTAATAATTTATTACTTTGTATGTTGAATTTGTGTGTTTATTGAATTAAATTATTTCACACAAATAGGATATATTTTATTGATACGTTTATCAATGCCATACATATGTCAGCGCCATCTAGTACCTAAATGACCAAACAATCAAGTAGTGATAGTGATCAATATTGGGTTTGTCTCAAGGACACCGGATGTCGCTAACATACATAGTAACATATTAATAATTGTTACAAAGTTCCCTCCAACTTTTGGGTAACTTGTTATAAATAGTAGGAGCCATACAGAAAACACTTTTGCGCATAAGTGCCGTCCTACTTCTATGTAGACAGACCTGATTTGGATCACGCCTGTTTCTAGGAAATTTATCTGCCATTTGGGGAAATAAGTGACTATTATGCCTAACAAACATTACTGTTTCTAGAATATAAAGGGATGCCAATGTTTATATTTCATATCGTACGAAATAGGGCTTACAACTATCGATGGTTTTTAAATTATACATGGCTCTGAGGCATCTATTTTGCGCTTTAAATGCAGCTTCTATATTAGTTGAATTACCCCAAAAGATAACCCCATACCTGAGAATTGAATCTGTTAGCCCGTAGTACGTGGTTAATCGCGCATCTATGTTAACCGTTCGTGAAAGAATGTACAAAGCGTACGCACTACTGCTAATTCTTTTAGTCAGGGCCTCTATGTGCGCCTTCCAGTTTAAATTCCTATCTATAGTCAATCCAAGAAACTTAGTTGTATTTACTGCGTCAATTGTTGTATTATTGTAAGTTATGTTAAGATCATAGTCCCTCTCGCAGAGCGGAGACCTGTGTCCCAGCAGTGGGAACATTAATAAGCTGATGATGTGATGTGATGTTAAGATTGGGAAAACTCAATGCGCGCTGGCTAAAATGCATAATCATAGTCTTATATAAATTAATTTTTAAATTATTATTATCTAACCATTCTATAGTTTCTTTTAGTGTATTGTTTATGTCCTCTTTATATAAATCTCTTTGATTACAGGGGATTTTTATCGTACTGTCATCCGCAAACAGTGTCATCGGATGTTTGATTGCCATAGGGAAGTCATTTATGTAAAAAGCACACTAGTACAAAAAAGAGACACTTTCCACACAGTTTTGCTGCTTGGAAAACGCTCTTTTCGAGGACATGCATTGTAAATTTATTTATTTATTTATTTATTTATTTATTTTATTTTAAAGAAGGCTTACAGACTAACAAAACAATGACCTTAAAGAAAGTAAAAAAAAAAAAAAATTGCTAATAACAAGCCTCCACATATAGTTAATAAAAAGTCGATTTAAAGAAAGTACATACATATACAAGCTATAAAGCTATAAAGCTTATTTTATTCACTAAAAACAGTGAATAACACTTTTAATCACTGTTTTGGTGTTTGAATTTAGAACACACCAATATATATTCCTCCATCTCAATGCTATAAAACCTCCTTGCGCATAAAATTCTCAATACAAACTCCTTGTGCAAAGAATATTCGATTTTCAAACTCCTTCATCGATTTAATTTTGATTATGTTTATATTTCGGATTTTAATGTTGATTTTAATCTAGGATGTTTACTGAATAATTATTTGGATTGTAATTCTAATATTAATTGTATTGGTGTTTAATTAATTATAATTATGTAACGTTACGGAGGTGGTCACTGACCCCTGAAACACAGGTGCTGTTACGTAACTCAGCTTCAAAATTTAAACCCTGAGGTTTCACACTTTTGTAAATTTTGAAGGTAATAAACCATTTATTTATTATTATTCCTTGTGCTTTTCGCATAAATCTTTCTTTTTCATGTAGTCATGGTATAAAATATAGTATGCAACTCTTGAATAAAACGGATTTATATTGAGGGCCATGAATCACTCGCGTCGCTCAGGATTCTAACGCTTGAATCACGAGCATAGCGAGTGATTCAATCATCATGAATCACTCCCTACGTTCGTGATTCAGTTGTTCCTTCACTTGTTCGTGATTCATCTACTACTATATTCACTAGTTGCATAATATACTATTATAACATTCCCTCTAGATCCATATGGCGCCGGACGTATAGAATTTCACCATCCCATGTCTTCCCGTGTGTGTCGTATGAGGCGACTAAGGGACAAACCAGAGAATGGGCAGTAGCGTTCTCTGTGCTTCTATAACAACCATACTGCGATCGCCAACCCGCCTGCCAAGCGTGGCGATTATGGCAACCCCCCCCCCCCCCCCTCCATGAATACAACAAAGCAGCCTGCCTACCCTAGACTACGGTAGCGGTCGAGGTTACGGCATGGCAAGGGGAACCAAGAAACACCGAGATCCGGCTACCCAAACAAACACCCACGACTACACCTGGCAACGTACAACACGCGCACACTTCGTACCGATGAGAAGATCACCGAACTCGAAGAGGAATTGAGCAGGTTGCGATAGAGTATTATAGGGTTATATGAAGTCCGAAGAGAGGGGGAGGACTTGATAATCCTCAAATCCGGTAACCTTCTCTATTTCCGAGAGGGTGACCGGCAGTCCCAGGGTGGTGTCGGGTTTATCGTCCACAAGTCCCTTGTGAACAACGTGGTGACGATCGAGAGTGTGTCGACCAGAGTGGCGTGCCTTATACTCAGAACATCCTCAAGATATTCGCTGAAGGTCCTACAGGTCTACGCCCTAACCTCGGCACACCCCGACGGCGAGGTAGAGACCATGTATGAGGATATTTCCAAAGCCATGCATGGTTTCAAAACTCACTTCTACTTGTCAACCAAGAAGCAAATGTTCAATGATGTCTCTGTGATCAATTCGGTAAAAACCGGGAGCGATCACCGCATGGTAAGATGCACATTGAACATTAATATTAGGCTTGAAAGGTTGACTGATGAATGCCACGCTCCGTCCAGCACAGATCCAGCTCCAAAACCCCGAGAGCTTTCAGCTCGAACTCCAGAATCGTTTCGAGAGGCTAGGGAGCTTCGTGGACGAATAAAGCGATGGGTTCGTGGGAGCTGTCCTTACGGTCGGGTCTAAGTTTTTCAAGACCCGTCGTACAAATAGAAACAAAAAGCTCTGTAATCCTACCTTCAAGCTTATAAAGGAGAGGCGTGAGATGAACCTGCAGTCTTCAGATGAGACGTGCAAATACCGGCAGCTCAATAGACAGATGTCTAAATCCTTGAAAAGAGACCTCCGCCGCTTTAATACCGAGCGTATTAAAGACGCAATTGAGCGAAATAAAGGCTCCAAGGTTTTTTCAAGGTATCTGGCTATTAGGCAGAGCCAGCTCACGATGGTAACGCGATGATTTCGATTATTTATTTACCTATTTAACCCGACGTTTCGGCTTTGTTGCAACGACCGTTGTGCCGGGTAGACTGGTGTCTCGGTGCACTGCCTCCTTCGTATAAACCTTTGCTTTGTTTGATGATTTATAATATAGATATGCTGATAGCGATTGTTTATCGTAATTCGTTACGAGTAAACCATTTTTTGAATGTAAAAAAAAATAAGCGACAAATGACATTCAAATTTATGGACACTCACAAATTGGAAGCCCTTTTGGTTTGCTAATCCAATCCAAAGGTTGACTATGGTATTTACTGACTGCGTAAATTGTCAATGCTGAAATAAATAATGACCGAAAATAATAAATGGCTATCTTACAATTCTTAAAGTCAAAATTACAGTTACAAAGAAACAATTTTCTTCCTTAAATTTTAGATTTCTAAAATTAATGGAAGAAACTTATTTCTCTTTCTTGTACGAACATACAGGTAAAGCCATCTATACTTATAAATTCGAACCATTGTTTCAGATGCAACAAAGCCATGTATGCCAACCGTATTTCGTACTGGCTGGACAGCAAGGGCCCTTCATATGCCCTAGATGTGGCCTGTTCAAGCTCTATGGCCTGTCTCGAGCATGCCTACAAGAGTATTAGCAGTGGACTATGTGAGGCAGCCATCGTAGGTGGATGTAACTTGTGCATGCACCCTAATGTGTCGTTGAATATGAGAAAGTAAGTAATAAAGTTCCGTATGGTGTCGGACGTAAAGAATCTCACTATCCTATATCTTCTTGTGGGTGTCGTAAAAGTCGACTAAGGGACACACCAGAGAATGGGCAGCAGCGTTCTCTGTGCACTTTAACAACAAACTGCGATCGCCAACCCACCTGCCAAGTGATAAATGATTTTATTTCTGTAACTGTCAGTGCACGCATTTTTCAATAACCGAGCAGCTCAACACAGAATTTAAGGAGCTCAATGATTGGACGAACAATACCAAAGAAAGGACATTCGGGTAGGCCGCATTAACTACTCAAACTGCCAGATCATGATTAAAAACTAAGATAAATTAAAAATAAAAACAAAAAGAAATAAAGAATGGTCCACACAGTCTTCACATTCACAATAATTAAAATAAAAGAAATTTAATACTTTGAAAAGTAAATATTCTTGTCATTGCAAGAAAACCAAAAAATAAATAAATCAAAATTCACGATGGAAAATATAAAAAATCTAAATAAATTTTTAATTGGAGCAGCTCAATCTCAAGCCTTTTTCTCCTCAACGTAATCTTAAATGGTATAAAACGCTTTCTGGCACAACTTACTTTTAATGAATGATTTGAATTTATTAAGACTTAGCACTTGTACGTGGCTTGGAAGCTTATTATAAAAGCGCACACATTGACATCTAAACGAGCCACCTATTTTCTTGAGCCTTTTTGTTGGTACTTCAAATTTGTGTTTGTTCCTAGTATTTATGTTATGGGTATCACTGTATTTTTTAAACAATTTTATATTTTTATGGGCATACAAAAGATTTTCATAAATATACTGAGAAGGCACAGTCATTACATTAATCTCCTTAAATGTCTCTCTGAGAGAGTGTCTCGGGCTTAATTTATAAATTGAACGAACAGCTCTTTTCTGCAAAACAAAGATAGTCTGGATGTCGGCGTCGTTTCCCCACAACAGAATACCGTACGACATTATACTATGAAATTAGCTAAGGTATACTAAACGGGCTGTCTCTATATCAGTTAAATTACGAATTTTTCTAACAGCATATGCTGCGGAGCTTAGCTTTTTTGACAATTTATCTATATGTGGGCCCCACTGTAGCTTAGCATCCAAGGTTAGGCTTAAAAATACTGTGCTATTTTCGGGATTCAATTCGTCGCCCTTTATCAACACATCAGTTTTCACCTGCCTGACGTGAGGTAGGGTAAACTTAATGCATTTGGTTGCTTTTTCATTCAGCGTGGCGATTAAAGCAAAACCCCAAACCAAAATGAAAAGCACTAGTAAAAACCAGCCCTGAGTGCCCGGCAACCCGTCTACCCTCGATTACGGTACCGGTCGAGGCAATGGCATGGCAAGGGGTGTGAAGAATCCCCGGAGTTGACCCGGTAACCCCAATAAACACCGACGACAAGACCTGGCAACGTATAACACGCGCGAATAATCTTCTCAATCTCTTCCAGACCGGCTTCCGTCCTGGTCACAGCACCTCCACAGCTCTTCTCAACATTACGGATGATATTCGGTCAGCCATGGAAAGCAGTAATCACACGGTCTTGGCATTGCTGGCTTTCAGTGATGCTTTTAATACTGTTGATTTAGATGCTAAGCTTGGCATTCTATGCTCTCTTAATATATCTCCATCGGTGGTTTACTGGTTTCGTAGTTACCTGTTCGGGCGCCGGCAACGTATTAACATCGGAGAAAAGTTGTCTTCTTGGTGTAGTACTTCTGCCACGGTACCACAGGGTGGCGTTTTATCCCCTTTACTTTTCGCAGTTTTTTATAAACGCAATCTCCAATGAACTAATTTCTTCTTACCATCTTTATGCAGACAATCTGCAATTATAATCGCGAGCTCCTCTCGGAAAGCTGTCTAAGGCTATAGCTGAAGCTTCATTGAACTCGAATGAAAATCCCGTATTGAGATACTGGTTGTTTAAATCCTTTAAACTGTAGTTTAACCATAACATAATGCGGAGCGTACAAAATCGTGGTGATAGTTTTTGCACCCACTTAGAAGAAATAAAAGATAACTTGAGACGGTACACGTGAAACAAACCACTTGGCGCCTGGCCTTTTAAGTTGGCAACTACGACACGCACTGAGAGTCTTTATATTAAAAACAGGCGTAAACAACTACCATCAATCATCTGGCTCGCATTTGCGATTGGAGCAGGAGGTATGGGCTTACGGTCAACCCTGTAAAGACGCAGTTAATTGTAGTGGGCAGTTCTAGAATGGTTTCTAGGATTGACTGAACGTGTCTTCCCCAAGTTCTTTTTGACAATTCAGTAATTCCCTTCATTGAAAAAGTTAAAAACTTGGGGATACTCATCGACAAGAGCTTCTCTTGGACTGCTCAACTGCTAGAAGTCAGCCGCAAGTGGTTTTCATCTGCTGCATCTTTGAGGAGACTGCGTAATTTTCTTCCGACTGCCACTAAGATTGCGCTTGCTTAATCTCTTCTTCTTTCCATCCTTGATTATGCTGATGCCAGCTATCTTGGTAAAACCACGATATAGTGGTCAAGACTGAGACCATTTAGGACCTCAGTACAAGTGATCGGAGTGTCCTTGCGTGACTGAATCAGAAATGTAGAGATCCGCAAGAGATCCAGGCTTACCGACATAGCCTGAAGAATTGCCAAATTTAAGTGGCAGTGAGCAGGGCAATTTGCTCTCAGAACGGATGGCCGATGGGGCAGAAAAGTTCCGGATTGGCGACCGCGAACCGGAAGACATTGCGTTGGTAGGCCTCCCACCAGGTGGACCGATGACCGAATGCGGGACGCTCGAGACCGGTCAATGTAGTGACGCTTGGGGGAGGCCTATGTCCAGCTGTAGACGTCATTAGTCTGATATGATGATGATGAAAACTTTTTTATTTCGAATTCTTTTATATTTAATTTTTTTATATCCTCGAAGTCCCGTGCATCGGGCTTCGGGCCACTGAACCCCATTGAAGCAATGAACTGTGCATAAATCTCTTTAGAATATGTATCTACAGGCTGACGTTAATGTAAATACCCTAAAGAAAATTGCTATAATTATTACAAATAGCAGAAAATGTGAATTCTACTTTAACATTTTGAAAGTAAACAAATACAAAATTCGACAAAACGCTTTACTCCTAAATATATACCTACACATTGGATAATTGGAAAAATAAAAAGCTACGAGTACCTACCTACTCACCTAGTATATACTAGTTTCGAGTAGGTCGGTACTCGTAGCTTTTTATTTTTCTCTTACGCTTACCTAGAGGTATCCTATTCACTCTTGACTTAAAGACCCCTAGATTATAGCTATCGGGAAACACAGACTCCGGCAGGGAATTCCATTCCTTAGCTGTACGCATGATAAAAGTATTCTCAAAACGTTTAGTGCGTATGGGTGAGATGGCCACCATGTACCGATGGCGCATCGCCGTACGTCTGGTAGTCTGATGATGAAACGGGCTGGGTGGAATAAGATCATGCAATTCCATCGCACACTCCCCAAAATGTAACCGATAAAAAACCGATAAACTGGCAACTCGGCGACGATGTTCAAGGCTCTGGAGCTTTGACTTAACCAGTGCCTCATCGCCAATGAGCCTCTTGGCCCGCAGGTTCAAGCACTCCACCATGGCCTCCCGGAGAGACCGGATCTGAGGCCCGGTAGCACGAGCGTTGGACAAGTATCTCTCAGCAACAGGGCTGTCGTCTGCATACCCAAAGGTGCCGGGTTTTAGCAGATCGTTAATGTGCAGCAAGAATAAAGTTGCTGAGAGTACTGACCCCTGAGGGACACCGGCATTAATATCCAAGTGGTCCGACGAGCAGCCATCGATAACCACTCGAATGGACCAATCTCGAAGGAAGCCTGCAATCCAATCACACAGACCACCGGGCAAACCGAATGAAGGAAGCTTACCAATAAGGCTTTCGTGCCAGACCCTATCAAAAGCCTTCGAGATGTCGAAGGACACGGCAAGCGCTTCCCCATGCCTCTCGATGGCCTCACTCTAGATGTGAATGGCATACGCTAGAAGATCCCCAGTAGACCGATTTCAACGGAAGCCGTATTGGCGGTCACTTAGGATTTCGTTAGTTTCTATTTTCTAGGTATGCCAGGAGCTTAATATTGAGTACGCGTTCCATACTCTGACAGAGTATGGAGGATACAGATATGGGTATGTAGTTGGCCGGGTCAGCTCGACTGCCCTTCTTGGGCACGGGCTGTACGTTAGCCTGCTTCCAAGCATTCGGCACTTTTCCAGCCTCATACGAAAGGCGGAATAGGCGTGTCAAGATTGGAGACAGTTCAGGCGCACAGGTTCTAAGAACAATTGCTGGTATTCCGTCAGGGCCGCTAGCCTTGTTCACGTCGAGGATGCGCAGCACCCTACGGAAGTCCTTTTGATGGATGCGAATATCTGACATGCTCGTCTCGCATCCATCAGGAAAAAGAGAAGCAAATAAATTTGCCTTCTCTTCAGCGGAGTAGGCCAGCGATCCGTCGGGTTTCAGCAGTTTGCCTCGACCGACTTAGCCAGGGACCAAAACGCTTTACTACCTGCTGGGTGAGAAGCAAGTTTGGTCCCTATTCGGCCAATGTGGTCGAACCGAGCCCTTCGCAACACTATCTTGCAGGACTTGGCAGCCCTGTTGAAGGCCCTCTTCTTCTGACCCACGTCACTCGCCTTACGCGATCGAGCATCGACCCAAGCCAGGTAAGGCCCATGTTTAAGCGCGTCGGCACGCTTACATTTGGCACCAAACCATGGCCTGTCTTCGCTAGACATTGATTTGTCAGAGAACGGAATGTAGTACTCCATTCCCTGACGCAACACATCCGTCACGGCGTCCGCGCACGACGATGGATCAGTTGAAGAAAAGCAAGTAGACTGTCAAGGATAGCATGCGAAGAAAGATCGCATACCGTCCCAATCTGCTGACTTGTACCGCCAAACCCGCCGTGTGCCTCTTGGGCTGGGATCGGGCGAGGAATAGTAGTCGGAACTACCCAAGGGTGAACCTATCAACGCAGAGTATCTGTCTGGATCTGTTGTCAGCAGAAGGTTCAAGCAATTCGGTGTGTGCGAATCAACATCCGGTACCCTCGTTGCCCCCTGGACCAGCTGGGTGCGGTTTAGCGCTAGCGAAAGCTTACGCATCTCCCGTCCAGCATGGTCAGTGCACTGGTATGGGAAGAGCCACTCCTGATGGTGGGCATTAAAGTCCCCCAGTAACACTAATTGGGCGGAAGGGTACCGCTGCTGTGCCGCATCAGCCGCCTCACTGAGGTACTCTGTGAGCCTAGATGCCTCCTGATCTCTGCTATGCGAATGGTAGACCCTGGCGTAGATAATTTTATCTAGACCTGTGTCCACCAGAGCCCACAGCGTTGTTGTGTGAAGGTACTTCACGCCGGAACAGCTGCTCAACTTGTATCAAGCGCAAGTTCGATCGTGCATGGAGTACTGTTCTCATCTCTGGGACGGATCTGCCAAATACCAGCTGGATGCACTAAAGTCGATTGAAAAGCGGGCCAAGAAATTCATCGGCAATGAGGCACTGGTCAAGTCAAAGCTCCAGAGCCTTGAACATCGTCGCCGAGTTGCCAGTTTGTCGGTTTTTTATCGATTACATTTCGGGGTGTGCGATGGAATTGCATGACTTGATTCCGCCCAGCCCGTTCCATCATCGGACTACCAGACGTACGGCGATGCGTCATCGGTACATGGTGGACATCCCACCCATACGCACAAAACGTTTTGGGGACACTTTTATTATGCGTACAGCTAAGGAGTGGAATTCCCTGCCGGAGTCTGTGTTTCCCGATAGCTACAATCTAGGGGTCTTTAAGTCAAGAGTAAATGGTTTTTTTCTAGGCAAGCGTGCTTCACCGTCGACCACATCATCGCTTACCATCAGGTGAGATAGTGGTCAAGCGCAAGCCTATAGATAATAAAAAAAAAGATATCTGAAGTCCTCAAGGTTACGGAGACGCCAATAGCAAGTGTCGTCACGGGCGTACATACACACACCCGCGCGCGGTTTAAAATTGTGCACCAGGGTAAACCCTAAATATACTACTACTATACTATCTATACTTATCTTACCACCCTGGGTAAGATAAGTACGACACGTCTGACAGACTCGCTGTCTGCGTCTCCGTAAGGAAAAGTAGCGCTGGTTTCTCAGTTTCCAGGTGGTAGTGGACTGCAGAGAGCTTTGAGTGCAGACCTCGAATGTTGGCGGGGTGCACTTTTTGGGGGAAGGGGTGCAGCCGCTGTTTAAATTTATTAATCCTTTTCCTTGCCATAATATTTTATAAGAGTGAATGGAGGATAGGAGTTGGAAGTGAGACGTGGTTCCACACTGCTAACCTTCAGACACGTACTGAAAGGACAGCATCATTGGGGTACTAGTCCGAAAACTGCGGAGACGCCCGAGCCCCCCCGGAATATTCATCGGACCCTCCCCATCTGGTCGCCAACAAGCACGATGGCGCATTCCGGGATTTTTCGAGAGTAGGCGGGTCAGCCTTTCGTGTGTGTATGGCACACTACTTGGGCCCCCAACTACCTGCGGCCAGCCAGCGGCGCACCGTGTAGGTAGTAGGAGTTGTCCTCTTGTGGCTACACCGAGGATCGTTCCGGAACACGGCTAAGCCGCTTGGCGGTGTCTTTGCCGGTGGGTGGTCGCAAGCCTTCGGCCGAAGCCTACAACCAGTTGTTGGCACCACCCGGGGACCACGTGTAGGGTATCAGAATGGGGTACATTCCTAAGGACGTGGGTGACTCAGCCCTCTAAAGCTAAAACAATGTATGGGCACCTGCCATTGCTCTTTCAACATGTATATTATACAAATCGTAATTTCTCAGGTACGGGTTCCTGTGTTTGGACGGTAAGACAAAATGCTTTGACAAGCATGGAGACGGTTCCGTCAGGTCTGATGCCATCAGCATACTCTTCTTGCAGAAAGCCAAGGATGCAAAGAGGTAAGATTATGTTGTTTCTTTATTGCCATCTTTTAAGTTCGGAATTTCAATTAAAAACCTATCAATGCTGGCAAAAATGTTGCAGATTATTTTCACATTAAGTTCAAGATAGAGTTTTATAAACTGTGGATAACGTAGTGAGTTACGCACTTATAATATGTATATGTCTACCTACTGTTATGTTTATTTCTAGTGTGTAATTGTTTGTTTTCCCAAACTAATAAATAAATAAATAGAGAGAGAAAAGGAAGGGCTTTTTCCAGAAATGGAACATGATGCAAGCAAAATAAAAATATAATTCTGATAAAGCTACTATGAAATCTTGCTTTTTGAGTCAATTGTATATTATGCATCAATATGGAAGCTTGCCTTCTGTTACTTTTAATTTATTTAATCAATCGATACGTTCAGATAAATTGTGACAATGGGTCCCCGAAATGTACGACCATTATTGGAAGTGAAACTCAATACATATTAAGGAATTGATTTTAAATTATTCATTACTATATCATTTTATATTCTGGTAAGATATTGGACGAATAAGTTTAAATACTACTGAGTGTGGGGTATAAATGGTCAAAAACCTGAAATGTTTGCTAAATAAATTAATTCATCCAGAATCAACATTCTTAAGGTTTCTCTTTAGGAATTTTACACGGCCAACTGAAATTGGCCAATTCTTGGCAATGTCTATACAATTTTGTATTGCCATACATACGAATAGTCTGTTTATTTGTAAAACAAAGGTTTAAATATGTACATACTTAAACACTAAACAAAAGTAAACTTGACAAAATTATACTTAAACTAACTACTTACACTATATACAAAATAATGGTACACTTAGGCGTCGAAGTACTCATCCACATCGCTGTCATCCGGGAACGTGCCCAGAACACTGAAATTGCCACGTTGAATGGCAATGCTGATTCTTTGCGCAAAGAAAGAGCCAGCCCTCTGGTCACGCACAGTGTCGATCAGTCGGCGAGAGATTTCCTTAAAAAGGAGACGTGCACTCTGGCCCCATGACCCAAGCGTTTCGACCCCAAACGGCTCAAAACTGTAATTACTAATTAGGTTACAGTATTTGCGCCGCTTGAGGGCCTCAGCAGCCGCAGCAGCAGTGCCAGCACAGCCCGCCGAACTAGGAACATGAGATGGCGCAAGGGTGTCAACACAGGTTGCGTCCCACACCAGAGACCAGATGGCATGACATTGGTGCCGTGGAAGGTGGGTACCTTCCACGGCACCAATTTCATGCCATCTGGTCTCTTCTCATCGTCACGTACCAATCCGTTAGGTTCTAATACAGCTGGTACGCTGGCGGTGACAAGGTGTATTAGAATCGTTAAGTAATGTAATCAAATTATTGACAACTGTGGTTAAATACGAGTATGATACTCGTATTTAACCACAGTTGTCAATAATTTGCCTTTTTAAGCTTGGCCGTTTTTAGGGTTCCGTAGTCAACAAGGAACACTTATAGTTTCACCATGTCTATCTGTCCATCCAGAGCTTATCTCAGAGACTCTTACGAGAAATTTATAATTTGGCATAGATAAACATTTTAATAATACCGACAAAGTGGTCAAATAAAATCATGAAAAAAACTTTGTTTCGGGTACCGCCTATAGACGTAAAGTAGGGATGTTCCTTTTTTCTCGTCTATCCCATGGTGTGGGTTTTCGTTCGATAGGCCATTCAAAAATATTACGGGAACAGTAATAATTTTGTACAAATGCCATTACTGACATAATGTTGTTAGCAGTTTAAAACAGATAGTAAATATATGCTTATGAACCATGTAAAATATATAAAAAATAAAATCATAACATCCTTACTAACAATGATTTCTAAATTAATAATGTTTAAGCTCGAATAACGCATTGGAGTGTGTGGAGTCATTGGCAGTACCGGTCCGTACGGCACATGCGCGCGGGGGAGCCAAATTTGTGTCAGTGCAGAAGTATTTTCGACGTTTTGTAATCTAAAGTCAAAGTAGATTCGCCGGTTTTTCATTTAATATTTGAGATTCTTTTGAAAATTCACGTCTATACTAAATATAAATTTATAATACATTTTCTTAACCAGTCACAAAGTGATCATAACGGTATTGTTTTGCATAAATTTATTGACCTTTAGAGTTGCTTCTGCATCGTCTCCAGCGCTGCGGGAAGTGCAACCCCTTCGCCCTTACGTAACAGAGGATAGGCACCCGTGCGAGCCGTAGCGGCTTAGGCAACAAGCCGAAGCTGCGGTGGTGAGCAGTGAATGAAGGGAGCTCTCCCTTTGCGCCTCCGGTTTTAATAATACACTCTAGGGGTTGCAGCCAGAAGACTACGTGAAGTCGAGGTGCCCAATTTGGTTTTGGAACAGATTCGACCTATTTTAACCATAAAGTGTCATGAACCACAAGAAGAACGGAATGAATGACATGTCATATCAGGTCAACGATGGATTAAACGGCGGAAAACTGTCCGTTTCATAATCGTACTAATAATACTACTAATATTTTTAGTACGATCATGAAACGGTAGACCTAATGATTTTCGATTAAATGAACGTTATATCCATTAACATTATGAAGTAAAATTTAGGATATTTAAATGTTATATGTAAAGAAATTATATCATCAGTTGGTATATCTCACGTTTATAGCATCTTGTGAACGTTATTGTAATGAAATATACCAAATAACTTTATGTGATATTAGACGCACCCATGAAATACTCGCATTTATTATTTGGAAAAAAAATAATCAAATCAAATCAAAATCATTTTATTTCGGACAACTATGAGATCCATAAATTGTTAGTAACAGGTTTTCACTTAAACACTATTGTTAGTAACTTAGCTAAAACAAATATTACTATATAATTCTTCTCACCAAATGCCTTATTATGGTGGACGAAGTATCGGCCGCCACAGCTTTCAGGATGCTATTATGACTGCCTCTTATTCTTTTTAGGAGTGAGGCTGTTTTCTTGCGGATGACGGCATGAAACCCATCCGTATGAGCTACCGCAAACATTTCTGAGGCACTACAAAAACGAGGCAATCGCAACAGCATCCTAAAAACATTGTTGTATTGGACGCGTAGAACGTCCAGCGATCTTTTCGAATGGCTGACCCAAAGATTACCGGTGTAAAAACTCTGACAATATGCTTTAAAAAGCGTTATCTTTACTTGGTCAGTACACCGAGCAAATCTTCGTGCCAACATGTTACCCCTGACCGCCAGAGCTCTACGCTCCCGTTCAATGTCAACATGGTCACTGAGGTCGTCGGTAAGAAAGTGCCCAAGATATTTGAACTTTTTCACTCTACGTATTGGTGTTCCGTTTATGGTAAGTTCGAGTGTATTATCCCTGCGCTTACCAGCGACCCCAAAGACCATGTATTCACACTTTTTGGCATTATATAAAAGTCCATGTGTAGCAGCGAAGGTCTCACATACATTAAGCAGCTCTATGATCGCTCCCGGCGACGGCCCCAGCAGCACCATGTCATCTGCATAGCTGATGTTGTTGCAAGTAACACCATTTACCCAGCATCCGACACGCATGCTGCTAAGTTCGGCAATGAGGTCATTAACATATAGATTGAAGAGCCGGGGAGACGACAGACCACCCTGCCTCACCCCGCACTCCAACCCATATGATTCCGAGAGCGCATTACACCATTTAACACGGCTAGTTTGGCTACGGTACCAATACTGCAGCACACTGAGCAGTTCCTCCGGTATACCCCTACCCCTCAACTTGCTCCAAAGCAAGTCGTAAGAAACGAGATCAAAAGCCTTGGAGAGGTCAAGGAAGCACGCGTACACCGGAGTCTTACGGTCAGTGTAGTATTTGACAGCATGCTTGACACCCAGGATAGCACTTTCGGTCGACAGTCCAGGACGAAACCCAAACTGTGCATCGTGCAACTTAATATATTGCGCCAACCAAGAGTCAAGCATGCTGTCGAGCACTTTGGCCATAACAGTTGCAAGAGAGATTGGGCGGTAGTTGCTCATGTCCGAGATGTCTCCAGTCCTATTCTTCACGATGGGCACAACAATGGTCTTAATTAAATCTGCCGGTAGATACGAGTGGCTGAGACACATCGTATAGAATAAGGACAGTACCCTCGGCATATGCAAGCCTGCATATTTTAAATGTTCAATGCTAAGCCCATCATGCCCAGGGGATTTGCCCCTACTCATACTATTTATCACCGATCTTACTTGCTTCGTGGTGAAGCGTAGTAGCGGCTCCTGCCTCTGGACATGAGAAACAAAGCTGGTTCCCGACACCGAGGGGCCAAGTGGAGACTTTACTTTGAAATGGTCCCTAAATAAGTTAGCAATGTCCTCATGCTCAGTAACACCCCCTACCTCAGCCGCCAGACCAGGCCTAGCCTCCATCCTACCTGTGGACTTCCAAAATGCACAAAATTTTTTCGTAGCTCGTTGTTCTGCTAATACGTCCATTTTAATTTGATCCTGCCTATTTTGACAGTACCTAAGCCGGCCCTTGAAAATTTTACGCGCTTTGTACATTAGATCATAAACAGTTCCAGAAGTAGGTCGATCGGCCAAAACCCAAAGCTGGAATCTAAGCCTGGCCTCCCGGTGAGCGTCTCGAACATGTTTGTTCCACCCACATAACGGACTACCCCTCTTGGGTCTCTTGTGTGCTTCCCTAGATTCCCTCGCCGCGTCACAGAGGATTTCTATAATATTCTTATACAACTTATCAAGAACAAGTTTGTGATCATCCAAGTTGCACGACCTATGACTGCACACCACAAACTCCTGTGGGAAGTCTACCTCCCGCAGTTTATTAGAACACAGGTCATGGTACCTCTCAATCTCAGACCTATTCCTGACGCCCCACACAACAGCATTGCGGGGTGCAGCCCCGGTCAACAACTTTGGCTTTATTACTTCCAAGTTAAAAGTAACATATATAGGTAAATGATCAGACACATAAACATCTTCATCAATACCTACACTGACAATTGTCTGCCAGGCTGACGAAGAGACCACACAATGATCTAACCACCTCCTACAGCCGTGAGCTTCGCTAATGAAGGTGTAGTAATTTAGATCACATCCTAACTTCTTCGTATCAGCACAAACCCAGTCTTGATCGTTACAAAAACTTAATAGTTCAACATAAAATAATTCATGCGGGTGAGCGTTAAAATCACCCATTATATATATCTGTTGCTAGCCGGAGATCGCTCGATGCTACCGCAGCCGTAGCGGCGGGCGCACTGGCCGTGGTGGGAGAATCGCCGGGCGCGTGCGCACAGGTAGCCAGTTCCGATAAGTTAACCGGTCTGTACGAAACCGCAGTTCTTGTTTTGGCCTCCACGCGCTCTAATTCTCGCGCTGTCTCGCTCCTGCACAAAACGAACTCATCAAATCCGCACGTCATGCAGTCGGTCTCGCTCACTTCCTTCGGAACCACAGTAGCTGTTTGGGCCTCCACGCGCCCGCAATGCGTTGTCTCAGTATTATGACCTTGCAAGACAGAGAGGTAACTATTGCAGCCGCTGAGTGTTGATGACGCACCTTTGGGCTCGAGGTCGTTTACCTTGCAATCAGCTGGTTGTTTGATGGGTACATATTGTAATCCTATAGGACCGCTGTCTAGAGTAAAGCTGTTTTGTAAACAAGCTCCCCGTCTTGTATTTATGTTGCCAGTCTTGACTGAAGGCGTACATTGTATTAGAGATGCCTGTTTAAGACTAGTCACTTCTAATTAAAGCGCTTGAAACTGTTCCTTAGACACGGCATTGTTTTCTAACACGCTAATCTGATTCTTCACCTTTAGTATATCTTTTAGGAGACACGTTACGTCCACGTGATCAAAAGTGACTGGAGGAAGTTTATTTAGCTCCCTAGCCACAAATATTGGGAATAATTCAGTACTAGTACCCTTCATAAGACAGATCATATCGTCTAGATCCCGCGACATTTTCTTCTTTCCCTCCTTTCGGCGTACTGGCATCTTCTTTCCACTGGGGATAGACTCAAACAGCAGAGATTTTGCCCGCACAATATCCTCCGCAGAGAAAGACGAACAACACACTTGATGCACCATCTCTTCATCCATGACATCCAAAACATTTCGCAGAAATGCTAACAGTTCGTTGATGACGACATTGCAGTTGGCACACTTCACAGTATGAGACGACATTATTATCGATTAGTCACCGCACCGTTTACAGCGGCACACCGTTTAATGCAAACATCTTTTAACTGTCTTTATTTAAGTTAATTCATATTAAAACGTAAATTTCTCAGCGACAAACTGTTTTGAGTTGTGTTTACAAATACAATTTCTCCAACATTCAACAGGATTTACTCCGAGGTATACCATACCAAATCCAGCTACACTAGAAACACGCAAGAGCAGTTCTTGCCATTGCGACAGCCGCAAGAAATCCAGGAGTTCCTGGAAGGATTCTATAAGGAAACAGGCGTTTCACCACGTGACGTGGAGTATATTGAAGCTAATGCTTCAGGTAAAACAGTTTATCTTTTACATAACTTCATTTGAGTATATTATTTCTGCATTGCAGTATTTAGCTGCCCTTGCTGGATACGTTTTGGTTAACTTTATGAGCCAATAAATTCTGTTTCATTTCAGGAAGATTATGATAGATTTATTTATTATATACTATATTGTATAAAAATTCATCGTGCAAAGTCATTTAGAAGACCAATAAAACGTAAGCCGTTTGTGAGACCCAGGAGAGAGGAAGAGAAACCCTTTTTAATAATTCGGAAAAGTTTAATATAAAGCTCTCTAATTGCTTTCGGAGCCTGGACCTTGGCGTACTTGATGTCGATGAACAATACAACAGAATAGTTGAAAGCATCCGCAAATGTTCTAATCGGAGTGAGACAAAAAGGAAGAAAAACTCACAACTATACAGTTTAACCATCGAAAAAATAGAGGAAAGAAGCAAACATGATGTTGGCTCCGAACAACATAGACTTTTGGATAGACTGGTCAAACGAAGTATAAGACGCGATATCCGAAATTTCGTACCCATAAAGTCAAAATAGCACTACAGAAAACCAAGTCTTTACGAATAGCTAAACAATGCATATGCAATGGGGCTATAAGGGGCTCTACTTGGATCGAACAAAAATAATACAGAAATAGCATATGCCCAGATCCCGAAAATATCCCATCCATAACGGGTTATGAAGTAAGGGGAGTTTTATCGAGTATGTCTTACGACAAAAGTCCGGGTGAAGATGGAGTTACAACGGAATCCCTCAAAATTGGTTCTCCTATACTTCTCCCCCATATCACCAACATGTTCAACACCATTCTGCAGACCGGAAAAGTGACAGCAAAGATGTGCCACTCAAACATCATCCTACTTCACATGAAGGGGATATAAGTGATTTAAATAACTAAAGGCCAATAAGCTTAGTGTCACACCTATACAAAGCATTTATTAAGGTTATCCATAACCGCATCGATGGAAAGCTGGATTCCCACCAACCACCTCAACAAGCTGGATTCCGCCCAAGTTTCTCCACTATCGATCATCTTCAAGCCCTAAATCAAATTATGGAAAAGAATTTAGAATATAGGAAACCTTTATATTTGGCCTTCGTGGACTATACAAAAGCATTTGACAGCGTGAAACATTCAGCCATATTTTCGTCTTTGCAGAATCAACAGTTTGAACAAACCTACATAGATATACTCAAAATAATTTATAACAACAGCACAGCGAACGTTAAACTTAACTTTCCCGGTTTAACTTTTAAAATAGGAATAGTTGTAAAACAGGGTGATCTGTTCTCACCCAAACTCTTCAAAAGCACTCTTGAAGAAGATGTGTTTAAGAACTTCGTAGTCTTGTGGTCCAGCAAAGGCATTACAGTCGGTTGCAAAAAACTTACCAACCTTCGTTTCGCTGACGATATCATTCAATTCGCACCGACTGCTGCCGAGTTACATCAGATCAGCTTCAAGATCTGAGCACCGCAAGCCTTGAAGTTGGACTAATGATGAATCGGTCAAAGACCAAAGTAATGACTAATAGCACAAAATGTAGGGTTGCGGTAGATGGACAAGAAATCCATTATGACGATGAGTACATTTACTTGGGCCAGCTAGTATCCTTCGAAAACAGGCAAAACAAAGAAATCGACCGCCGTGTCGAGAACGCCTGGAAAAGCTACTGGTCCATGAAGTCACTGATGAAGGGAGACCTACCCCTATCCTTGAAGCGCAAACTCATCGACATGTGCATCCTGACCATCCTAACCTACGGAGCTCAAACTTGGTCTTTGACCGAGTCTCAAAAGTCCAAACTCAAGGTATGCCAAAGGGCGATGGAGCGTAGCGTATTGGGTATTAAGCTCAGCGACCGAATACGTAATATTACGATACGCTCAAAAACAGGAATCGTCGATGTGGGTAGCAAGTCTGCTGGGCTGAAGTGGGATTGGGCGTATATCCAGAATGCATAAAGATAGATGGGCCAAAATCGTCACGCAGTGGGAGCCGGAAGATGGGCGTCGTTGCCGTGGGAGGCCTAGGAAATGCTGGCGCGACGACTTAGAAGCGTTTACGGGAGATTGGCAGGAGTTGGCAAAGGATAAGGAAGAGTGGAAGGCTATGGGGGAGACCTTTGCCCAGCAGTGGGACAATACAGGTTGATAAAAAAAAACAAAGAAAATGTTTTATTGTATTTTTTTTGAGTTGTGTTGTTATAGTTTGTTCCTATCCGAATGTCGCTACCTGATATCCTCGTAGAAAGCAATTGTACGGTGAACCTGAATAATGGTTGTGATGATCACTTTCTATTAGAATACCCGGTGATACTTTAATTTATCAATTAAAAACTTGACAAAACATTTTTTTTTTGTATGAACAGCTATCGCCGAAGCAGATGACAATGAACTGGAAGCAATCGGGAAAGTGTTTGCGAAGGACAAGACTATCCAGATTGGGTGCGTCAAGTCTAATATGGGTCACAGTGAGCCAGCTTCCGGGGCATGTTCGCTTACGAAGGTAATAAATTTATCTGTATTGCTTTGGTACTACTATTAATATGATGGTCAAAACACAAGTAAAGCAGTTTTGTGAGCAAAACCACATTAAAAAACAGCACGTTTGTATTTTTGGACCGGAGAAGTAACAGGTATCGTTAGTAATTAATTAATTACGCACTTTATTTTATTTTTGAATTTTTTACATCACTATAGAACGCTTTACGCTTTAACGTGCACGTCTTTTTATTTCGTTGTCGCATAATTATGTATTTTGCCAACAAAAATTATGTAACCGAATAATTGTAATTAAAACTGATGGAAAAGAGTGTCTGTGGAGTTTCTTGGACATTCTTCTCCATAGAGACCTACTGACGCATGAGAATGTGCAATTAGATTCATATTTTATTTGACAATTAAAAAGTATCTATATAGGGTTTAGTTGAATTAAAAAAATAAATATTTTGATTTTTGATGTAGCTAAAAAAATAATGGATCCTAAAATTATGAAAAATTAAACAAACGGGATACGAAAATGAGTACGCACGACTGTGTTTGAGTTGGAAGCTAATATAATAATAATATTCAAACACTATACTTGTGGAAGTTTTATGATTTCATAGACCACGTTGGTCAGATTGTCAAATAAATTATTTTTATTTACAGATTTGTCTGGCATACCACACTGGCCAAATTCCTGCGAACTTGCACTACAGTGAGCCACATGACAATATCCCTGCAGTACGTGAAGGAAGTATCCAAGTAGTGACTGAGAACACGCCTTTTAATCGAGGCTTTACTGCTTTGAACTCATTCTCATACAGCGGGACCAACATCCACGTGCTTTTAAAAGGACATTACAAGCCTAAGGTAAGTGTACCTTCTAGAAGGAAGTGCTGAATAAAATTTACCAGAATGCTAGCTTTTTCTCTCAGTTTTTTTTCTGTAGTCTGTCCTTTCTTCTGTATGTACTGTGCATTTATCAAGATTAAAAAGTAGACTCTTGCACGTCTAGGTACTCACCAAAAGTTTATCTTTCTACCACTAAAAGGGTTTTTGTGATCGGATCAGTACTTTCAGAGATTACGACCCATAAACTGACATACACATATAACTGATATTCGCAATATTTTACAAAATTATTTTTTGTTTTTTGCTGCTCCGTCGACAGAGTTTCATAAATGTCGTATACAATGTTTACAAACTGCAAGTAAGCGTTCAAAAAACTTACATTTATTATTTATTTGTTTACCCTCGCACTGGAACGCCTTGCAGCAATTACACCAATGGAGCACAAACTTACAAATACTAACTACAAGTCCTGGTTTCCTCACAATGTTTTCCTTCACCGATGTCCAAGATAAACTTAGAAAGTACGTATGAATTGTAAAAGTCACATTGGTACTTGCCCGGATTTGAACCCACAACCTCAAGCATGAGAGGCGAGGTCTAAGCCACTGGGCCACTACGACATATTATAAAGACGAATACGCGTCCGTGGGCAGTAGGCCTTAGATTTATTTATTACTAGCTTCTGCCAGCGGCTTCGCCCGCGATAAAAGTGGTTATTTTTAGCCTATGTGCCATTTCAGAATATAATCTATTGGTTACGCTTCCTAATTTATAGTTCTTATATTTTATTACATCACCATAGGGCGATTGAGAGGCATTGGTTTAATAGTTCCAATTTATTAAGTAAGTGTCACATATCGTTGGTTTGGTGATATCCCGCGCGGTGGCACAACCGTCAACACGCCACCGCCGGCGATCTTTTTCTCGTTTTAACCACGGCTGGGTGCGCGCACGTCCATCATCACGCATCATCTCGCCGAAACCTCTTAATTGAACCTACATGAAAGTGTTATCTGCATTACCTAGACCTACTGTGTTTTGTACCGCTGGCCAGCATAGTGTATCTAGTCTGTGAGCTGAACTTCCAGAACGTGACATCCATCTGCATCTGCATGGGAATCGCTGTTTCAAAGGTATGTGGCATAATTAGTAAATTGAACTTTATCCATTGCCTTTCGTCTCATCTGCGTATTTTTCTCCTTCAAGTTAGCACTGCTGAATCAGCAATTATAGCCTAGATTACTCTTATAGTTTAGGTTCAAGCGCGTGTGATTTTACTAGTAATCTTCTAGAGGTTATACGCACCATCTATCTCTCTGCCAAATTTCATCCAGATCCGTTCAGACATTCTAGTATGATTGAGTTACAAACATCTATCCATCCAAACTTTCGCATTTGTAATGTTATATATATCACAGTAAGATATACAGATTATTTTTAATCTGATTTTAGAAAGTTAATAAGTGTTTTTTGAATCAGTAACGTAGGTTTTAACGTGGGCGTTTGCTAGTTAAATTCTATCAAATAGAAAAACTATTATCATAAGGAGACTATTTCGATTGTGTCATACGTCTCGTTTTGTAAAGTCTTTGAAGCTCAGAGGCGGATTAAATCTAATATTATCAATAATATTATCTATTAAATGACAGCAATTTGAAATAACGAGAAAAACTTGAACTTAATTGAATTTAAATCATGCAGTTTATCAAATTATTTTCTGTCTTTTGGCATGTTCGGTCATGCATGGAGTACTGCTCTTACCTCTGGGACTGATCTGCCAAATATCAACTTGGTGCACTTGTGTCGATTGACAAACGGGCCAAGAGGCTTATCAGCCACGAAACACTGGTCGCCTCAAAGCTCCAGAGCCTTGAACATGGACGCCAAGTGGCCAGTCTGTCGGTTTTTATCGGTTACATTTCGGGGAGTGTGCGATGGAACTGCAAAATTTGATTCCACCTAGCCCTTTCCATCATCGGACAACAAGACGTACGGCAATGCGCCACCGGTACATGGTGGACATCCCACCCATACGTACAGTCCCTGGCCAAAATTGCTTAACCCACCCAAAATTGTCTAACCCACCGGCATATCTTGTTAAGCCATTTTAATCACTATCTTTTTGTTCTTAAAGTTGAAAATTGTCTGACCTACCCAACATTGCCTGACCCACGGACATAATCTTGTTAAGCCATTTTAATCATTATCTTGTTGACGTTAAAGTTGAAAGGCTTTCAAGTGACTGGACTATAATGACTAGCTAATCTTTAATTTCGAGCGTTCCCAACAAGTTATTGTGGCTTCGCGATTGGATGCTGGATTGACGATGAACAACATGTGGGTTCGAAAACACACTCCTCCTATTATCAATTTCTTTTTTAATTTGTTTTCATTTATGATTTCTACAATATTTCTTGCTTTAGAACGACCAATATGATTTTGCCTAAAACTTATCTTGTAAACAGGTGGGTAAAAAAAAAAACTGAGCCAACAGCCAATATGTTTACTTCGTGGGGTAGATGGACATTAAATTGATCTAAGTGACAAAAGTCAGTCTAGTTACGCCTAATAGCAGTGACTGCGCACAAACATTTCTAAAACGTTGGACGTAAATCGTTAAGTCTTTTTAATAAACTTTTTGTAATCAAACCGTCATGTCGCAACTTAATGACTATACAAAATATAAAATAATATTTTTACATAAGCAGAATTTTGGCACCAGAGAGATTGGTCGTAGACTTAATATAGCGGTAAGTGCTTTAATACCTATTATATTTTACTCTTTTAAATTGACGAAGTAAATAAGTAAAGACTAAAATATTTTTTAAAGACGTGTGTATTTGGCTATTTTCCCATTACACCCACTCCTTACATGTTCACACATACACATTCTACACATTTCCAAAAATGTTTTTTTTTTGTTCTAGAGAAATACGGTCAGGCTATTGCTTAGACGTTATGGAGACACTGGAAATATTCAGCAAAATCGTCCAGGAGCAAAACCCATGATGTATAGTCCCGAATCCGAACGCCACCAGGCCATTGTTTCAAGCCATGTCCAAAGTCCATTTATGCCTACTCGTTTTACTGCAATTAAACACAATATTTCAGTGAAAACAGTGAGAAGGCATTTACGTGCTGCTGGGATTAGAAATTATAAAGCGGCACAGAAAATTGCTTTGACACCTGCTCATCGCCAAGAAAGGGTCCGTTATGCCCTGGAATATTTAAATTTCAATTGGGAAGAAAATGTCGTGATCTTCACTGATAAAAATCGTTTAAATCTGATAAAGTTGGACACAAAATTTTATGGCGAAAAAAAGGAGAACGCTACAATGAGAAGTGCTTGCTACCGTGTAGAACCAGCGGTAGTATAACCCCCTACTGCTACTGGGGCTAGATGTCGTCTATGGGACCTGGTGAATTGGTAGAAGTTGGTGGTCGGTTTAACAGTAGTCAGTTTGGAGATTCTGCGTGACGTCATGCTGCCGACTGTGCGAATTGCCTATCCAAATACAAATATTTACTTTGTGCAAGATAATTGCTCCATCCACCGTGCAGGCATTGTGCAGAATTGGTTAGCTGCTCAAGAAGGTGTAACAGTTATTAACTGGCCATCTAAAAGTCCCAATTTGAACCCTATAGAAAACCTATGGGGTCTAATGGTTTTAAATTGGGACACATCTGAAGTGCGAAATAAAAACAATTTGGCTGAGATCGTGTCATCGACATGGGAGCACATGAGAGGAAAAGATTTGTGTTGGAACATGGTATGCGGTATGCGTGGCCGCTTACAGCAAGTTATAGAAACAGACGGTGCGCCACCCCGCTACTAACTAATCTACTTATAAGTATATTTAAACACCCTATGTAAGTAAATGCTCAATTGAATGAATGAACCGTCAAAATGTTGCAGATTCTGTGGTGATGTTATTGTTATTAATGGAAATACATTTTCTATTTAATTAACATGTTGATTCACTACATTTATAGCTATAAGGTTCCGTATGGTGCCGGAGTTCCGTATGGTGCCGGACGTAAAGAATTTCACCATACCATGTCTTCCCGTGGGTGTCGTAAGAGGCGACTAAGGGACAAACCAGAGAATGGGCAGCAGCGTTCTCTGTGCTTCTACAACAACCATACTGCGATCGCCAACCCGCCTGCCAAGCGTGGCGATTATGGCAAAAACCCCCCATGAATAGCACAAATAAAAAATGGCCCCTAGTGCCCGGCAGCCTGCCTACCCTCGACTACGGTAGCGGTCGAGGTTACGGCATGGCAAGGGGTGCCAAGAATCTCCGGACGGGATCCGGCTACCCAAAAAATCACCGACGACTGTACCTGGCTACGTACAACACGCGTACACTTCGGACCGACGAGAAGATCACCGAACTAGAAGAGGAATTGAGCAGGTTGCGATGGAGTATTATAGGGTTATCTGAAGTCCGAAGAGAGGGGGAGGACTCGATAATCCTCAAATCCGGTAACCTGCTCTATTTCCGAGAGGGTGACCGGCAGTCCCAGGGTGGTGTCGGGTTTATCGTCCACAGGTCCCTTGTGAACAACGTGGTGAAGATCGAGAGTGTGTCGACCAGGGTGGCGTGCCTTATACTCAGAATATCCTCAAGATATTCGCTGAAGGTCATACAGGTCTACGCCCCAACCTCGGCACACCCCGACGACGAGGTAGAGACCATGTATGAGGATATCTCCAGAGCCATGCATGGTTTCAAAACTCACTTCACCGTTGTCATGGGGGACTTCAACGCAAAACTGGGCAAACGAGACGAGGATAAGCTGCAAGTGGGGCAATTTGGAGTTGGACGACGGAACCACCGGGGTCACCTACTGGCCAGTTTTATGGAGAAGGAGGGCCTCTTTATGATGAACTCCTTCTTCAAAAAGCGTGAACACAGGAAGTGGACCTGGCAGAGCCCCGATGGTGCAACAAAAAATGAGATCGACTTCATCATGTCAACCAAGAAGCAAATGTTCAATGATGTCTCTGTGATCAATTCGGTGAAAACCGGGAGCGATCACCGCATGGTAAGAGGCACATTGAACATTAATATTAAGCTTGAAAGGTCTCGACTGATGAAGTCCACGCTCCGTCCAGCACAGATCCAGCTCCAAAACCCCGAGAGCTTTCAACTCGAACTCCAAAATCGTTTCGAGTGCCTAGGGAGCTCCGTGGACGACTACGCCGACGGGTTCGTGGAAGCTGTCCATACGGTCGGGTCTAAGTTTTTCAAGACCCGTCGTACAGATAGAACCAAAAAGCTCTCTGATTCTACCCTCAAGCTTATGAAGGAGAGGCGTGAGTTGATCCTGCAGTCTTCAGATGAAGCGTGCAAATACCGGCAGCTCAATAGACAGATCTCTAAATCCTTGAAAAGAGACCTCCGCCGCTTTAATACCGAGCGTATTAAAGAGGCGATTGAGCGAAATAAAGGCTCCAAGGTTTTTTTCAAGGGATCTGGCTATTGGGCAAAGCCAGCTCACGAAACTGAAGACCGATGATGGCAGGATCGTATCCGCCAAACCAGAGCTTCTGAGGGAGATCGAGAGATTCTATGGGCAGTTGTACACATCAATCAGCAAGCCCGTTGCGAATCTAGCAAACGACCCAAGAGCTAGATTGACCCGACACTATACCGAAGATATTCCGGACGTCAGCCTGTACGAGATTAGGATGGCTCTGAAACAGCTTAAAAACAACAAGGCGCCGGGTGATGACGGAATCACGGCTGAACTCCTGAAGGCGGGTGGAAAACCGGTCCTTAAGGCCCTTCAGAAGCTGTTTGATTCCGTCATACTCGAGGGCAAAACGCCACAGGCATGGTGCGGGGGTGTGGTGGTACTCTTCTTCAAGAAGGGCGACAATGCCCGGCTGAAGAACTATAGGCCCATCTCACTTCTTAGCCATGTCTACAAGTTGTTTTCAAGAGTCATCACGAATCGTCTTGCGCGCAGGTTTGACGATTTCCAGCCTCCCGAACAAGCCGGATTCCGAAAAGGCTTTAGCACCGTAGACCACATACATACGCTGCGGCAGGTTATACAGAAGACCGAAGAGTATAAGCTGCCTCTCTGTTTAGCGTTTGTGGACTACGAGAAAGCCTTCGATTCGATCGAGACTTGGTCTGTACTGCAGTCTCTCCAACGGTGCCAGATCGACTACCGGTACATTGAAGTGTTGAAGTGTTTGTACAAAAACGCCACTATGTCAGTCCGTCTTCAGGATCAGATCTCGAAACCAATTCTTCTCCAGCGCGGCGTGAGACAGGGAGACGTCATTTCTCCGAAACTGTTCACTGCTGCGCTGGAGGATGTCTTCAAGGTTCTGGATTGGAGAGGGCTTGGCATCAACGTTAATGGCGAGTACATCACTCACCTTCGGTTTGCCGACGTTATAGTGGTCATGGCTGAGACCATGGAGGACCTCAGTGCGATGCTCGATGACCTCAGTAGAGCTTCCGAAAGAGTGGGTCTTAAGATGAACATGGAAAAAACCAAGGTGATGTTGAATGGCCATGTTGCACCCACTCCTATCAAGGTCGGGGACTCTACACTCGAAGTTGTGGACGATTATGTCTACCTGGGCCAAACGATCCAATTGGGTAGGGCCAATTTCGAGAAAGAGGTCAACCGTCGAATCCGACTCGGCTGGGCAGCGTTCGGGAAGTTGCGCGGTATCTTCTCGTCCAACTTACCACAGCGTCTCAAGACGAAAGTCTATGACCAGTGTGTGTTGCCAGTGATGACATATGGCTCTGAGACGTGGTCGCTTACAATGGGCCTTATCAGGAAGCTTGCAGTCACTCAAAGGGCAATGGAGAGGGCTATGCTTGGAGTTTCCTTGCGTGATCGAATCAGAAATGTGGAGATCCGCAAGAGAACCAGGGTTACCGACATAGCCCGAAGAATTGCCAAACTAAAGTGGCAGTGGGCAGGGCACATTGCTCGAAGAACGGATGGCCGATGGGGTCGAAAAGTTCTGGAATGGCGACCGCGAACCGGAAGACGATACGTTGGAAGGCCTCCCACCAGGTGGACCGATGACCTGGTTAAGGTTGCGGGAAGGCGCTGGATGCGAGACGCACGGGATCGGTCAATGTGGCGACGCCTGGGGGAGGCCTATGTCCAGCAGTGGACGTCTTTCGGTTGAAATGATGATGATAGCTATAAGAGAGAGAAAAAAAGTGTTCATAAAATAGCCCAACAAACCAGTACGACTGTTATCTCAGAGTTAAATATGAGATAAGTGAAAATATAACAATAAATTGCTAACAGTGCATAAAAAATTTCTACTGTTCTACAGTGAATAAAAAACTTAAATAGTGTAAATATTTTATCTACAATCAATAACTATTCCACAACAAAACCAGAACCCAGTGTAAATAAACTGTAATAATAAGTGAAAATAAATGAATAATAGTGAACAAAAAAAAAAATTACTTTGTGTGAGGGTTGCAGTATAAAAATCAAAGTCGATTGTAACGGCGACGTATCGAGTCGATCAAGGAAATGTACTTTGAGATAACCAATTTCAACTCGTAACTCATAGCCGATTTGGTCGAGCGGTATCAACACCAGGTTGAAAGTTGTGTCAAGTATCTCAAGTTCGAGCCCGAGCCAAAAACTAATTCTTTTTGAGAATTACAAAATTTGTAAAATGTCATCCAATTTGAACAAGGTGTGACCGCAATACATCAGCACAAGTCACGTGTAATATCTGTAAGAAATCTGTCAACATAAAAAACACTGCATTATGTACAATTTGCAAAATTTCAAGTATAAGTTTACCAGCCTTCCTCTCCTCGGTCTACGGTACTGATAAATTAACCAGGAACATCTTATCTTCCTCACTGGTTGATTTTGAGGTACCGTATTTGACCGATGCGTTGAACGCTTGGAAAATGGCTTGTCCCAATACGGATTTGCCCGACAACCTGTCCTCCCAGAGACGATGGGATGTGCCGCTCTGCAGTATTATACAGAATAATCTTATAAATACATCGTCTAGTACTGCTGAGCGAGCGCGTCTGCTGGCTGTGGGGGAATGGGAGTCGGGTTTGTGGCTTCAAGCACTCCCGTCATCCACCATAGGCACTATGATGGATGACTCTTCGTTTCGGCTCGCAACCTGTCTACGCTTAGGCGCACCTTGTGTTGCTCCACATCGGTGTCAATGTGGTGAAGCTGTCGGCAGCCTTGGGCACCATGGCCTGTCTTGTTGCAAGAGCGCAGGACGCATAGTACGGCACGCCAGCATCAATGATATTATTCGTCGAGCCCTTGTCACCGCCGGCGTACCAGCTGTATTAGAACCTAACGGCTTGATACGTGACGATGGGAAGAGACTAGATGGCATGACATTGGTGCCGTGGAAGGTGGGTAGGCCTCTGGTGTGGGACGCAACCTGTGTCGACACCCTTGCGCCATCTCATATTCCTAGTTCGGCGGGCTGTGCTGGCGCTGCTGCTGCGGCTGCTGAGGCCCTCAAGCGGCGCAAATACTGTAACCTAATTGGTAATTACAGTTTTGAGCCGTTTGGGGTCGAAACGCTTGGGTCATGGGGCCCAAGTGCACGTCTCCTTTTTAAGGAGATCTCTCGCCGACTGATCGACACCGTGCGTGACCAGAGGGCTGGCTCTTTCTTTGCGCAAAGAATCAGCATTGCCATTCAACGTGGCAATGCTGCCAGTCTTCTGGGCACGTTCCCGGATGACAGCGATGTGGATGAGTACTTCGACGCCTAAGTGTACCTTTCTTTTGTATATAGTGTAAGTAGTTAGTTTAATTTTAAGATTGTAAAGTTTACTTTTGTTTAGTGTTTAAGTATGTACATATATTAATTTGCAAAAAAAGAAACGAATTTGATTGTGTGGGTTATCCAGAAGCAACTTATCGCTTAAAGGACATCGAAGAGAGAAAAAGATGGAAATGCAAAATATGCATCAAAAACAAATCGGACACTGATGTAGCTACTTCAAATATCACTCTCAGAAAAAAACCACATTCCTCAAATAAACCTTCTTCGCCTCACCAACCGATGATTCCCATACAAAATGTACCGGCTACCCCGGCAAAATGTGAGGCAAATATATTTACGGAGAATTCCTTCGAACCTTTGCCAGTGGATGAAGATATTGATGTTTTACCTCATACTATAAAAAGAAATCCAGAACTATTTAGAAGCTGTCCAAATCTAAGATCAAACAACTTTGATCTAATTGAAGAATTGGAAAAGAATGTTAGTGTACTGGCGAAAAGCTTAGAAATTGCCGAAAATGAAATTGCTAATTTGCTATCGGAAAACTGTTATCTTAAAAAACAAATGTCTATGTATGGTACTCAAATTAACCAGCTAAAAGATATATGTAAATCGACGCCCAAAAGAGCATCACAGAAAAAAAGGAGCAAAGATCCTATACAAATTAAATTAGACTTCTCAGAACAAATAATTAGTCCAAACGCTCAATGCTCACAAACAAGGGACGACGTGCAAAGTCTACAAGGTACAAATCAGAAAATCAACAATGACTTTATAACAAGATATCGATGGACTCTCCAAATGAACAACGACATCTAAACTTACAGTATGAAACCCAATTAAAGCCCAAAACAAAAAGTAATATTTACATAATTGGAGATGAAAAAGTTAGAGGTCTATCAGCACAACTTATACACACCAAGACTGGTAAATGGAATGACAAATTACAACATAGAGGGTTAAGTTCAGCCATATGCTTCTTCATGCGAGATCCTACGGAATCCAGAGAATATATCCCGCACCCTATCTGATAATGACATTGTTATACTCTCAGTTGGTAAACATGACAAAAATCCATACTTGTTGATAACTAATCTGTGTAGTACTTTGTGCAATTGTACAATATTAATATTGAATGTTACAGAAAATAGATATCTTAATGTTAAAAAACTTAATTATAAACTAAAACAGTTCACAAAAAGTTTTAAGAATTGTAAGTTTATTGAAGTAAATCAGTTAGATATAAATTATTATAAAAGGCTCTCAGAATTAGAATTAATTATTTACAAACTTAATATAGAGATTGATTATATGCAATATGAAAAGACTACAAAACTAGCTTTAGCTGCACGAAATTCACTTCATGGCAATGGTAAAAACAATAACTCATTTTTTTGTTCCTAAGTCCGCCGTTTGTAAAATTTCCGTTCCCGTCATTAATTATGGTAAATCAAATCAGGATTGCCGACATAGTAATCTACGAATCCTACACCAAAATATAGCTGGCCTCTGCAACAGACTAGACATGATAGAAGTAACTTTAACTGAATTAGTGGGAGAAAAAAAGGAGGTGGATATTCTATGTTTTAGTGAAACTTTTGTTAAGCAAGGTACGGAAGCTGTTAGCTTCCGTACCTTGCTTAACAAAAGTTCAAATTCAAATTCAAACTCGATAATTTTAAATTGGCTGCAGTGTTTAGTCGAGATAAATGTAGAGGGGGTACGTGTATTCTGACTAATAAGGTATTTGACACAAAAACATTAAGTATGCCTTCAGGTATAGCTACCGAATTCTATTTTGAATGTTGTGGCGTAGAGGTAATTGGTTTGAGCCTGATTGTTGTAAATATCTATAGAATACCCGGTCAAAGAAAGGCGCAAACCGGTGTATTTCTTCATAAACTCGACCATTTGCTAAATTACTTGACGGACTAATACAAGAGAAAAAAATAATTGTTTGTGGTGATTGGAATATAGATATTTTAAAGGATAATTCCGTAACAAAGGAACTTTTAAGTATACTTAGTAACTACAATTTTGAAGCACACATAAAATCACCAACTCGGGCTAACTCGTGCATTGACCAAATAGCCAGTAACATACAGAATGACCAGTCAGAAATTCTTCACCTAAGCTTGTCAGATCACGAAACAGCACAAACTGTTACTATAAAGACGAAAAAACACAAAACAATATCTTGTTGGTCTGAATTAAAGCGTGACTACTGCGCGGAAAACCTTAAAAATATTTGCGAATGTATGTCTTCTCTATCGTTTTCGGAAACATTTGACTCGGATACTCTAACAGAAGCCTTCAATTTATTTTATGAAACATTCACATTATATTAAGATTTGTGCTTTCCGGTTATTAGGGTTAAAGTTAATAATAAACCAGTTACACAAAACTGGATAACAAAAGGCTTTAAAAAAACCAGTAAAACGAAAAGACAGCTTTATTTAAAATTTAGAACTTGTAAAACGAATAAAAAACATAATGAGGAAATCTACAAACTTTATAATCATATGTTTAAACGATGTGCACAGAAAGCTCAGAAATTAATGAATACAAGACGTATACAAAAGCATAAGAATAAATGTAAAGCCACTTGGAATGCAATCTCTTCAACGATAAATAATAATAATTTGTTTAAAAATGGCATTGATGAAATAAATTCTAATAATGTGACATATAATAATCCATCTGACATTTGCAATATATTCAATGACTATTTTATTAATTTGACATCTAATCAACCATTTAATTCTAATATTAAGCTTACTCAAGAAAACAAAAATCTTAACACTATTTTTCTAAATCCTATAGATGCAAAAGAAGTGTATAAAATTATAATGTCCCTAAATAATAACAAAACTAGCGGATATGACGGCGTCGCCACACAGGTCTTGAAGGCTTGTGCTAGCTCTATATGTCATCCACTAGCACATATTATAAACCTATCTTTTTTGGAAGGTGTTTTTCCTGATCAGCTCAAAATTTATATCGTAAAACCACTATTTAAGAAGGGAAATAAGTCAGACCCAAATAACTACCCGCCTATTACGATAGTACCCATCATATCTAAAATTTTTGAGAAGGCTATGCATATTAGGTTGAATAATTTTCTCAGTAGACATGACATATTGTGCAAGGAGCAGTTCGGTTTCCGTAAAGGGTGTTCAACTGCTCTTGCCATCTTCAACTTGATTAAACTTGTAACAGAAACTATTAACAATGGCAATCCAGCAGTGTCATTATTCTTAAATATGAGTAAGGCCTTTGATTTTGTTAATCATGCTAAGCTATTAAACAAATTAGATTTCTATGGCATAAGGGGCAAGGCATATGAATGGATATCTAGCTATTTAAGTAATAGAAAGCAATATACAGAGATATCCAAAGTTGTAAAGAATGGTGACAGAATATATTCTAAAGAGAAATTTCAATCAGTAGCAATAATAAATAAGTCTGGTGTGCCTCAGGGTAGTATTCTCGGTCCTTTGCTTTTCTTACTCTACATAAATGATCTTCCGGAGGCCACTAAGCAGAAATGTATTCTTTTTGCAGATGATACTACAGTTATATTAAAGTGTCAGGATAAAATCAATCACAAATCTGTTACTGAAAAAACCTTGTCAGATATAATTAGGTGGATGGCAAATAATGACTTAAATGTTAGTAAGACCAAATTAATAGAATTTAACTCGTATAATACTAAACAATCTACTTTAGATGTTAGGTATAAAGATGAAAAAGTACAACAAGTGGATGAAGTAAAATTTTTAGGTATTATTATAGACAAAAATCTCAATTGGAAAAGCCATGTGGAACATATATGTCAGAAACTTAATAGGTTTGTGTTTGCTTTAAAAAAGCTACAGCAAAATGTTTCTGTAGAAGCTGCTCTTTCAGCTTACCATGGCTATGTCTCATCCATTCTAAGCTATGGACTTATCATGTGGGGTAACTCGACCGATACGGACAGAGTTTTTAAGCTCCAGAAACGTTGCATCCGGGTCATAAACAAGGCATGGTTTTTAGATAGCTGTAAACCTCTCTTTAAAAAATGTAAAATTTTTCCACTGCCCTATATGTACATACGATACATCTGCATCTTTACAAAGAAACACATGAATTATTTTATGCAACATAGCGAAGTTGTGCCAACACAAAAAAGGGCTAAGTTTCGCAACCTATTATACCATCCATCTGGTCATAAAGATACATACAAGAAAAATGTGTATAATATGTGTATATTGATTTATAATAACATACCAAATGAATTAAAATTATTGAAGGGTAATGTTTTTAAATGAAATTGACAGATTGGCTACAAAATAGTTGTTTCTATAGCCTTAAGGAATTTATAGAGCATAGGCATAATTATTGTTAGGAATATAAATAATGAATAATTTATTTTATTACATGAGTAATATTGAAATGATGATTGTAATAACATACATAAATATATATTGATTAATTGTTAAATCGGCATTGTAAACAAAAATTTTAATTTGATTGACATTTTTAGTTTCAGTTGTTGACATTTTTATTTACTTGATTGACATTTTTATTTATTTAATTGACATTTTTATTTATTTGATTGACATTTTTTTAATTTTAATTATTGACATGTTAATTTATTTTACCGTCATCTAAATATTTTTTTAAAATTATTGTCGAGTTTAGACAATTGAAATTATTGGAATTTTAGTTATTGACTTTTAAATACATTTGATTGACATTTAATTTTAATTATTGGCATTTTTAATTTTAATTTTTGACATTTTGATTTATTTAAATTGTATAATCTGACAATTGAAAGTATAGCAATGCATCAATGTTGTTTCGGTCTAGTTTTTTTTTTCTTTTATCTGTTGTTAAAATCGTGTTTTGGGTATGATGTCTAAATACTTGATGAATTTATTACAGAACAAAATTTGCACGCTTGCTTGCAGGCAGAATACTATAACTTTTAGGCTTTAAGATCTTTCCTTGTTAAACCATGTAATAATAATAATAATACAGCCTTTTATTCGGACAAAAGACATACAATTATGTTTCTTAAACTACTGCACTGTTATAAATTAATAACTGTTATAAATTGTTACAAATACGTGAATAATTTTACATAATTAAAATTATTCACGTATTTGGTGCTTTTCTACTTTCTGTAAGTCCGTTTGCCAGTAGGCAAAGGCCTCCTCCAACCTACTCCATTCTGATCTCTCTCTGGCGACTCTACTCCATGTTATGCCTGCAACCTGCCTGATATCATCGTCCCATCTTTTTTTGTTGTCTGCCTCTTTTCCTTTTCCCTTCTCTTGGGTACCATTGGGCGAAGAAAGGGCGAAGAATTGAATCCTGAAAATAGCACAGTATTCTTAGGCTTAACCTTGGATGCTAAGCTTCAGTGGGTCCCACATATAGATAAATTGTCAAAAAAACTAAGCTCCGCAGATGCTGTTAGAAAATTCGTAATTTAACTGATATAGAGACAGCCCGTTTAGTGTACTTTAGCTATTTTCATAGTGTAATGTCGTACGGTATTCTGTTGTGGGGAAACGCCGCCGACATCCAGACTATCTTTGTTTTGCAGAAAAGAGCTGTTCGTTCAATTTATAAATTAAGCCCGAGACACTATCTCAGAGAGAAATTTAAGGAGATTAATGTAATGACTGTGCCTTCTCAGTATATTTATGAAAATCTTTTCTATGCCCATAAAAATATAAAATTGTTTAAAAAATACAGTGATATCCATAACATAAATACTAGGAACAAACACAAATTTGTAGTACCAACAACAAGGCTCAAGAAAATAGGTGGCTCGTTTAGATGCCAATGTGTGCGCTTTTATAATAAGCTTCCAAGTCACGTACAAGTTCTAAGTCTGAATAAATTCAAATCATTCATTAAACGTAAGTTGTGCCAGAAAGTGTTTTATACCATCAAAGATTACGTTGAGGACAAAAAGGCATGGGAGTGAGCTGCTCCAATTAAAAATTAATTTTGATTTTTTATATTTTCCACCGTGAATTTAGTTTTTTTTTTTTTTGGTTTTCTTGCAATGACAAGAATATTTACTTTTTAAAGTATTATTTTATTTTAATTATTGTGAATGTGAAGACTATGTGGACTATTTTTTTTTGTTTTTATTTTTAATTTATTTTAGTTTTTAATCGTGGTCTGGCAGTTTGAGTAGTTTTGCGGCCTACCCGAATGTCCTTTCTTTGGTATTGATCGTCGAATCGTTGAGCTCCATAAATTCTGTGTTGAGCTACTCGGTTATTGACAAATGCGTGCACTGACTGGACAGGTCCACTCAATCTGGCTGGTTCTTTCCTCAAAAGACCATTTCAGACATCAATCTACATGGTCTTCACATGATCTAACCAAGATTTTTGTCTGGACTTTAAAAGAGACTGTGACCTCTGAGTTTGTTTCGGCCTTTCTTCTCAGAGTAGTCAGATAGGAAACGCCGACCTCATCTAGTTTTAAAAATATGATCGACATGTAAAAGTGTTTGTAAAAACCAACTTACAGAAATAAAATCATTTATCATTGTGTAACTATTTTGCTCCACTTGTCCTTTCCTCTGATCATTTGTCCCGACCACTTCCATTTTAGCCTTCTTATTTTTAAGGTTACGTCCTGTATTTTGGTCTTTTTTCTAATATTGATGTTTCTTATTCTATCGCACCTCTTTACTCCTAGCATGCTTCTATTCATCGCTCGTTGGCAAATGGCGATTCTATTAATTGTTTTTTTTTGTTATGGCCCATGTTTGGCTTCCATACATTAAGATTGGTAGAATGCAGACATTGAATAATTTGCTCTTTGTTGTTATATGTAGGTTTTTGTCTTTCATTACTTCCTTCAGGCCCCAATACCTTTTCCAACTGTTTGCTATCCTTCTTTCGATTTCTTTGTGTATGTTATCTTTAGGTGATATCAGCTGTCCGAGGTATATATATTCATCAACATAGCTAATTTGTGACTCGCCTACATTTATGCTACTTTTGTTTCCATTGGTCATTACTTTTGAATTACAAATCCCTAAACCGATTGCGGACCCAGGTTGGCCGCTGCAAAAGCAACCTGGCCAAATGGAATATCATAGACCCATCCAAAACACAGTGCCAATGTGGGGCCCCTTCGCAAGATATGGGCCACCTCCTTGTCTGCCCTTCGTGCCCGACCACCTGCACCTTACGGGATTTGAACGTGGCAAATGATCGAGCTGTCCGAGTGGCTGCATACTGGTCGGACAAAATCTGACTGGTTGTATAGTTTGAGTTGATCGACACGAAAGAAGAAGATTACTTTTGTTTTTTCGGGATTTAATTTAAGTCCTACTTTTTCACTCTCAGATAAGCCGCAGCACTCTAAGATCTCAGCTAATTCGTTTAACATTATATTTAGATCTCCTGGAGTTTTTGCGAATAGCACAATATCATCGGCAAATCTTAAGTGTGTTAGTGTGCGGCCGTCGATATTTAAACCCAGATTTTCCCATTTAAAGCTTCTGAAGATCATTTCCAAAACTGCGGCGAAAAGTTTTGGAGAAAGAGGAAACCTCTCCTTGTCTTACTCCTTTTTGTATCTTAAATGAATCTCCTTTCTTTTCTAGCTGAATGCACGCCGAGCTGTTTTTGTATACATTTCTAATCAGTCTTATATATTTTTGTTTATTTATTTATTTATTTATTTATTTTAGTACATGGAAGACTTACAGCTAATAAAAACCCTTCTATCCCTTGTTCTTTTAACGCCTCCCAGATAATTGTATGTATTAACGAGTCGAATGCCTTGCTATAGTCGACAAATGCTAGATAGTATATGAGTTGATATTCCGCATATTTCTCGATGATTTGCCTAACAGCATGGATATGATCAAGAACTGAGTAGTCTCTTCTAAAGCCTGCCTGCTCTATTGGCTGTTGCTCGTCGTGTTTTCCTTCCGAAGATCTTTGCAAATATTTTATACAGGTTGGACATCAAACTTATGGGCCGGTAGTTTCCGATATCGAACTGATCACCTTTTTCGTATAGAAGGATTATATTAGATTTAGTCCATTGGTGTGGAATCGTTTCTGTGTTGATAATATCATTGAAGATTTCTTTGAGAATAGGTGTTATTGTCTGTTTCGCTTGTTTCAGTACTTCGTTGCTTATTCCGTCGGGTCCTGGAGCTTTATCGTCTTTTTGGGTTTCTATAGCGAATTCTGTTTCTTCTTTCATGATGCTGGGTACGGATGAGATTTCTAACAATTCAATTTCTTTTTCCGCTCTGTTACTTTCGTATAGTTTCTTGTAGTATAATGTAGCAATTAAACCATGTATTTTCTGGTAAATAAATATTTTGATTTGATTTGATTTGATATATATCTGTAAAATATTTCACAAATTTTCTTGATAAAAAACTTCCAAGCATTAGCATACCTTTTTTAAAATGTTTATAAATTGTTAGATTTGAATATGATAAATGATTACAAAATGTATATAAATTTTGAACTATGAGCATTTACTTACTTTATCTTACTTAAGTATGTTTTAATGAAAAAATAAACATTTTCATAACTTGCAATGATTTTGTTTCATTTCCATACAAACTGCTCATTTAAAAATATAATGCCCGACTCCGTTCCTAATAGAAAAGTTACAAAAAAGATAATAATTAAAAACAAAACATTGTGAACAAAAACCATAATTGGTTTATGCCTGGTTTTGAACGCAGACACCGTTGGATGTCGATCTGCCTTAGTGACCATAAGACTAACTGAACTCTTATACTTCACCTTGAAATTTGACCTTATTTGTATTGCTAGACGCAATATTCTAAAGAATTTGAACCATATATAGAATATATGCATAAAGTTCATCATCGCACAAATGCAGCAGCTTTTAAAATAGATCACGGCATTAGCTATTAATTATCCGTAGACTGTTAACTTTAGTGTTCCTGATGCGCGATATTTTTTTTTAATCCACCCTCGTCATGGTTAGTTTTAGTAATCGTGTTACTCATTAGCTTTTCAACCTTAATGACAACAATATAATGATTACAATCGCTTAACAACATGATTTATCGAAATGCTTTGCGATAAGGTTCAAATTCGCTATTACTCGAGTGGGTTCAATATTGCTGGCCACAGACTGTACAAAGCGTTCTGCGAATACTTTCATTGTACGCATAGCTAAGGAGTGGAGTTCCCTGCCGGAGTCTTTGTTTCCTGATAGCTACAACCTTGGGGTCTTTAAGTCAAGAGGGTTACTTCTAGGCAAGCGTGCTTCACCGTCGACCACATCATCGCTTACCATCAGGCGAAATAGAGGTCAAACGCGAGCGTATCGAAAAAAAAATGTTGTGATGAATGAATATTACTCATGGCGATTGTTCAATCTCAATTATATTCTAGTTCTTAAATTAAGTGTCTTATATTGATTTCCTGAAAATGTATAAAATATGCTTAAAACTTATTACAAAATAAATGTTAAAACTTTTTTCTTTCTAGGTCGTCGATCGCTACCGCAGCAGCATCCCCCACATAGTTCTCACATCTGGCAGACAAGACCAATGCGTGAATAGCATGATTGATAAACTCAACAAGCAAATTATAGACGCTGAACAAATTGCTCTTCTGCATGATATTCATAATATACCTGTTGCTGGACATACTTGCAGAGGTTACACCATACTTGGTACGTATAGTATTACAATAATTCTAAACTAAAATATGTTCATATTGGCCTTTCATCACTTACTGAAGAATTCAATCTCTGATAGGTAAATCTACAGTACCTTTTCAGATAATAAAGAGCTCTTAAAGGACACATTTACGGATTTGAACGTTGGACACAAATTTTTTCTTTGTGTAGCACATAGATGTAAAAATAGATATTTATAAAAAGGTGCAGAAATCTCTATGTTTTACCGTTAAAGGCGTAAAAATCAAACCGAAATTGTATCATTCCCTCGCAAAGTCTATGCTAGTATTTCAGAAGCTTATTTTTTCAACATAGTAATAATTTTATTCACATTATTTCAGATAAAAACGACAAGAATGAAACAGTGTGCTTAGGTAAAGAAGTGGAATATATAGACGGTTTGGTTCGGCCAATATGGTTCGTATACAGTGGCATGGGATCGCAGTGGGCCACTATGGGCGCTGATCTTATGCGCATTCCGATATTTGCTGCTGCTATTGAAAAGTGAGTACCCAATTTCAATTAACAATTGGTCGGTCTGTTGGTAATTGTTACTTATTTTTTTGTTATCTAAGGCTATGCAAATCTATATAAATATTAAAGAGAAAAGTTTTTTTGTTTATTTGTACCGAATAGGCTCCGAAACTACTGGACCGATTTAAAGAATTTCACCAATAGAAAGCTTCATTATTCCTGTGTGACATAGGCTATTTTTTGTCCCTGTGGGGTGGTCTACGGGAGCGAAGCCGCGGGGAACAGCTAGTACGATACAAAGAGCTTTGCAGATGCTACAACTATTCTCGTTCTTGTTAATTTACTGAACAAGTACGATAAATTACAATATTACCAAACATACTCCACAAATAAAAATGCTTATGTCGTAACAACGCCTATGTCTGTTCCTTTCAGATGTCAACGAGCACTTGGACCTAAAGGCATTGATATTGTAAATATCTTGACCAATCCAGACAAGACGATCTACGACAATATTCTACATTCGTTCGTTGGTATTGCTGCTGTGCAAATTGGTCTTACTGATATACTGAGAGAGCTGGGAATAGTTCCCGACAATATAATAGGTAAGTATGACAACCAAAAACACACATTTGATTTTCAACCAGTATGATATGATTAGTTATATCATGAAATATGTTATATATTTTGTTATATGTTGAATTGTCTAGAAACAACACTAAAAAAAAACACAGTATTTTTTTAGTATTTGTATAGATAGGAGAGACATCTAAATTGAAAACAAAACTTAATCAAATTATTTATAAAGTTTTTATGATAACGTCTAACTTTTTCCCGAGGGGATACTACCATGATCCGTCCAGCATGACTTATTTTAGTTGTCCCTTCGGTCCCAAAATTTTCTAATGCTTTTGTTTCATTACAGGACACAGTGTAGGTGAACTTGGTTGCGCTTACGCCGACGGTTGCTTTACGGCTGAGGAGATGATCCTCTCAGCTTACAGTCGCGGTCTTGTGTCTTTACAGACACCGTTCATCCATGGTTCCATGGCTGCTGTAGGGCTTGGTTATAAAGCGGTGAGTGTTTAAATAGCCGTGTTATTTCAGTGTACATTATTCCAAAATTTACTGTTGAGAATTTTAGGCACTTATATCCAATTTTGATTAATATTCAACTCTTTTATTTTCTTTCACAAGTATATAAATTCTACTCTCCAGATTACTTCTATATGGATTAACCACTAACCTTTTTTTTAAACTTTGATGTTTTCGTCTAGTGTTACTGTAGCCAGTTTTTAATCTCTACTTGCGTTATTTTCAATGGTGTTTCTTTATCTCCTTAGGTGAAAGCCCTCTGCCCTCCAGAAATCGAAGTGGCCTGCCACAACAGTTCTGATTCCTCTACTATATCAGGCCCAGCTGATGTGATGAAGATGTTTGTATGTAAACTGACTGGTCGTGGTATCTTTGCCAGGGAGGTTCCTTGCTCTAATATTGCGTACCATTCAAAATATATCCAGGATGCTGGTAAGACAACAATGAATAATTGAAAACTTAGCAGCTAATTTCTGCGAAATTTCAAACCCCAATTTTCAACTTTCTCGTAAAAGACTTGGAGCATATCATTGACATCAGTAGAATCCTCAAACGCAATATCCCAGTCCACCCTATCAAGATCATCGCAAATTAATGAGTAATCAAGTTTAAAAAAATAAGGCCTTATATTCTGTGAGTTGTATGGAAGCCAGGTTTGTTTACTCGCTCTTAGCAGGATTTCAATTGGGGGGTGTAGGACATCAGTAGCGCTTAGGGATTTTAGAGCTGCAGTTACGCTACTAGAAGGTAAGTTTGTTAACACAAGATCTAATATTCGTCCAAACACATTCACAATGTCATTAAGTTGCGCTAATTTGTGGATGTGCGTAAAATCTATCAGTACATTACTAAAGCCAGGAGGAGCATAGTTGATTACAGAGTCATTTAACAAGTTCCACTTGATGTTACCCAAATTAAAATCTCCGACAATACAGGCGTGCAAGCCCGTCCGATCAAGGATCAAATTACGGCAATCCAAAAAATGGTCCAAGGTACTACGTATAACAGAGGGTGGTAAATATATTGCACATAGAGCTATTTGACGAATAGAATTCATAAACAGAACCTCGATAACAACCCAAAGATCCTCACATTGACTTTCCCATTGAACCATACGTTTCGAACATTTTTTTGTTAAAACAGCGATCAAAACACCCTCTCCATCCTTTTTCCTACCGTCTCTATCCCTTCTGTATACTATACATCCCATCAAAAACATACATGTGAAAAAGGGAGCCAAGTTCAACACTAATAATGTGCGCGGTTGGCCGACAAAAGAATTGAGATCTAAATGGCTGCCAATTACTGTATCCTGAAATTTATTTACAAGAACATAAAACATTCTATAATAAATTTAAAAACACAATTTCATGCTTTTTCTGCGATAACAATATTAGCTGTTTTAAAATATAACTTCTTAAATTTGAATAGTCGAATTATTTACATAAAGCAGATAACTTAGGATAAATTCTAGCTCATGATTTGACTTGACTAGTTTTCACAAATACTATATCGTTTTTCATATTCATTCATGGACATAGGCCTCCCCCAAGCGTCGCTACATTGACCTGTCCCGTCCGTCTCGCAACCAGCGGATCCCCGCAACCTTCACTAGGTCATCGGTCCACCTGGTGGGAGGCGTTCCAACGCAACGTCTTCCGGTTTGCGGTCGCCACTCCAGAACCTTTCTGCCCCATCGGCCATCCGTTCTGCGAGCAATGTGCCCTTCCCACTGCCTCTTAAGTTTGGCAATTTTTCTGGCTATGTCGGTAACCCTGGTTCTGGTTTCTGGGATATCAACATTTCTGATTCGATCACGCAAGGAAACGCCGTAGATAGCCCTCTCCATTGCCCTTTGAGTGACTGTAAGCTTTCTGATGAGGCCCATTGTAAGCGACCACGTCTCAGAGCCATATGTCATCACTGGCAATACACATTGTAACATGGGCATTCACCATCTCGTGACACACTCTCGATCTTCACCACGTTGTTCACAAGGGACTTGTGGACGATAATTCCGACACCACTCTGAGACTGTCGGTCACCTTCTCGGAAATAGAGCAGGTTACCGGATTTTAGGATTATCCTGTCATCCCCCTCTCTTCAGACTTCAGATAACCCATAATACTCCATCGTAACCTGTTCAATTCTTCCTCGAGTTCGGCTATATTTGCGTCGGTCCGGAGTGTTCGCGTGTTATACTTTGCCAGGTCCAGTCGTTAGTGTTTATTGGGGTAGCCGTAGACGGTCTGCCGGGCACTCGGGGCCGTTTTTCAATTGTGCTTTTCATGGTTTGGGGGAGTTTGCCGTAATCGCCACGCTCGGCAGGCGGGTTGGCGATCGCAATTTGTTCTTAAAGTGCACAGAGAACGCTGCTGCCCATTATCTGGTGTTTCCCTTAGTTGCCTCTTACGACACCCACGAGAAGATATGTGATGGTGAAATTCTTTACGTCCGTCACCATACGGTACCTAACGACATCCACGGGAAGATAAAATTAATACCAAATGGTTTTTGTTAATCTACTGTATGTTCCTACGTTTACGGAGTGTAATTATCTTTTTTGTCTTGTTTTCTATATTTTCTTGTACCTTTGAAATGTTTGAGTGAATTGCCCATTCAGTACCCGGATCTTTTTTTACGCGGTTTCTGTTTATCCTTAATTTGACCAAGTCGGAGCGGTATAACGTGCGCAGGCGGTTGTACTCTACAAAAGAGCTCTCTTGTGCCTTGATTTGACTTGGATCTAAATTGATAAGATGTACTCCATCTGAGGTTTTAACTCTGGAGATTACAACGTAAGTCTGCTCTTTACTAAATATAGAGAAGCCTGTGTCGAGAAGAGCACTGTCAAGGCTAAGTAAGGCCTTGTGATTTGTGGATAGTTATAGCATATGCTAAACAAATAGGTTTTTTTTATATACTTTGCCCCACACTAGGAATTTCTTCCTGTAACGTGGGTGCGTTTACAAACATATAAAGTCTCATACACAACACTCAGAGCCGGAACAACTATCTGTTCTGTAGAATTGTTCCCTGTTAATTAACATATACATTACTTAATGTCTGAAACTTGGTCTTGACTCGTTCTAGAATTAAGTGTGGTATTCCACTCGTTTCATCGTCATTCACGTGATGACCTTAAAATCCACATAAAGACCGGCTGTCATCAATTTTGATTGCTGATTCTTACATTACAGGCACTTTAGGTAAGTGTTCCTAATAGAATCAATTTATTGAACAATTATAAAAAATTACTAGTTTCCGATTTATCCCTTTGTATTCACCCAATTACCTATCTGGATGCCAAATTTGAACTTTCTAGGTCATCTGGAATTGGGTTAGAGTTTTGATCTATAGGTCAGTCAGTGTTAAAATTACCATTTTTGGACGTTAATATCTAAATAACCGTGAGAGCTATATTTATGAAATTTTGGTTTATAGTTCATCTTAGCAATTTTTATACACAAAACCAAATTTCATGTGTTTATGTTAAATAGATTTTGAGTTATTAAGATGACAAAAGTTGCTCCAAATGGTTTGTGTTACACACAGCAGCTACGTCGCCAGTTCCCTTTTTTGCTTGAACTTGACTTGACACGCTGCCGCGTGTCTAGATCTATCATCAAAAAGCTCCGAACTCAAGACACTCATCATATCAGCCGAAAGACGTCCACTGCTGGACACAGGCCTCCCCCAGCTCAACTCAAGACACTACTATGGATGAATTCAGATGGCATTTTATAATTAACGTGAATGTCTAGGTCCTGGCCTTCTAAAATATTTGCGCGAAATCATCAAAAACCCGAAGGAACGCAGCAAGAAGTGGGTGTCTACATCTGTACCACAGGACCAGTGGCATGAAGCTGCTGCTCAGTATTCATCGGCCGAATACCACACCAATAACTTATTGGTAAGTAAATAATTAAATTCAAGAAAAGTCACAAAATTGCGATGATTGTAGTGTTTGATTTGAAATCTATGAACAAGTCATGCTGGGATTGGGTTTACAAAAATGAAAAGTTAATCGGTTTTAATTTCTTCATCAGAATTCAGTCCTCTTCGAAGAAACATCCAAGCTTATACCATCTAACGCTATAGCCATCGAAGTAGCTCCTCACGGACTACTACAAGCCATCCTGAAGCGTTCGCTCTCAGAATGTACTCATATACCACTCACCAGACGTGGTCACGCCGATCCTGTAAAATTCTTGCTTCAGGCTGTTGGAAAGTAAGTAACTTAACGATTTGTATAAGGTATTATAGGGCCTTGGTTCCTTCTCAGAAGGAAAACAAAAAACAGCAGTGAGGAAAAATGAAGTGAAACAACTAAAAGGATATAGATGTAAGAGCCGAAATAACAAAATTAAGCAAGAAAATAAGCCACAATCTTAAAAGGAAAAGAAGTATTAAAAGGGCACAATGCATAAACGACCACATAGTAAAAACGGGTTAATAGGACGACTCGCCCGAATTTAACTCGCCCGAATCTGGCTAATTGTCCACTAATAAAATATTAATTTTTCTGTGTCGATTCGCCCGAATTTGATTTATCGTCGGGCGAGTTGTCCACTCCAAAATTATTTAGTGGACGATTCGCCCGAATTTTATTTTAGAGAACAAAAAATATAAAAGTACAGTCGTGCTCACCCGTCTCGGAAATAATATGCAAAATTAATCGAAGTTTATAGATATTTTACTAGAAACTAGGAAAGCAATGCATTCAATAAGTAATTACTACTTAAAACGTGGAGATATGCCAGTTAGATAAGTTAGACAGGCAACAAAACATTAAGAGGGAGACAGCAATATTCGCTACAAAAAATATAAAGAAGAAGTTCTATACGCTATCTGGTCATTCCGGTACCGGTAAAGACTAACTAAAGTACCAGGAGATTATAATCATGAAGAAGCTAGGCTGGAATCATGAGCGGTAAAAAGAGTACCGGGCGATTTTCGATTCTGAAGTCCTGGTACTCCGTTAGTCTCTACCGCTTATAATTCTAGCCCTGCAAATACTTCTTCATGATTCTGGCCTCCTGGTAGTTTGGGTGTAAATGATTATAATGTCAACATCTACCTAAAAAGCAAAAGATGAAGCTCTGCACTGAATTTAATCGAATCTTTGATTTTGACGTTCTAAAAAAATAAACGTCCCAAGACTAGTAAGCACCTACTGGTCCGTAGGTGCCATTTAATTTAGTGGAGTTTAATTGCGAAAAAGATACCTCAGGTGCCATTCAATCAGTTTCCATTTAAGTGGGTGCCCAATGTAGAATACGTGCTCAATTCATATAGTAGTTATTATAATAAAGAAATTTTTGATTAATTTGTGTCTCATTTCATTTTAATAAAAATATATAATGCTTAATACTTCTGTACTTGAGTGTACTTTAACTTAACGGTATTGCATAAAACACAATTTGGGCGAATCACCTCCTTAATAATTTTTAAACTTCAGGCGAATCGACATAGAAAAATGAATATATTTAAAAGTGACAATTCGCCCGATTTGGGCGAGTTCAATTCAGGCGAGTCGTCCACTAACCCGTAAAAACGGGTGGAATCAGAAAAGCCATAAAATTACTAGGCAATAAAAAAGACTGGATCCCTTGCATAAAGAACAAGTGTAAGAAAATTGAAAACTCTGAAATATCCATTATGTCAGTAGCTACCGACTACTATAAAAACCTATTATATATTATGCTCTCACCAAGACAAATAAACACCAAAGCCGCACTCGCCGACACAACTCGAGTCGGACTCGCGCACGAAGGGTTCCGCACCATTATCGCAAAAAAACGGCCAATAAATCACGTTTGTTGTATGGGAGCCCCACTTAAATATTTATTTAGTTCTGTTTTTAGTATTGGTTGTTATAGCGGCAACAGAAATACATCATCTGTGAAAATTTCAACTGGTTAGCTATCACGGTTCATGAGATACAGCCTGGTGACAAACGGACAGATAGACAGACAGACAGACGGATCGCGGAGTCTCAGTAATAGGGTCCCGTTTTTACCCTTTGGGTACGGAACCCTAAAAAGAAGACATTATTCTCGACAACTACAACGAAGACATCCCACCCATTTTAAAATCTGAAATAGAATTTGCAATCCGTTCACAATAGTACATTGTGATACAAGGGTGGAAAGTAAGTTATTGCAAACGAGCTGTCAACACACCCGTGTATCACACGACGTTTTTCAATACAGTTGTTAGAAACAGTAAAAACAAATCAAAGAATTAAATTTGTTTATTCACAAAAAATAAAATTTTCAATATGGCGCGTTTTTGCAACTGGACATATTTTTTTTACAAAGAAAACAGCCTATACAGCCTATTCAATTTTTGACAAACGTTGACGTGAAAATAATTATCTTAAAACTGGTAATTAAATATATTAAACAAAAAAAAAATGAGAATTCAATGCTAAAACGTACGGAATCATTAATTTTTCCTTGCTACTAAACTTTTTAAATTGACTTATGGCGCGTTTTTGCAACTGGACATTTTTTTTTTCAACGAAAACTGCCTATACAGCCTATTCGATTTTTGACAAAATGTTGATGAGAAAATAATTAATTTAAAACTGGTAATTAAATATATTAAACAACAATTTAAAAGACTTTTCAGAATTCAATGCTAAAACGTACGGAATCATTCATTTTTCCTCGTAGAAAATCTATCCCATTTTATTCTATGTTTGAAAACTCCTTGCTACTAAACTTTTTTAAATTGACTTATAAATTTAAAACTAAACTGCAAACATAATGATCGAGCTCGTAAACAAAAGTCACGACCGCGTAACAGAAAGATGCCTATGCGTAAGATTTAACTTTCGAATCATAATTATAGCCTCTGAAAGTACGCCATGTTTAACAACGGTATTGAAAAAAGATTTTAAAGCGCCAAGCCCTGATTACATAACTAACGAAGCTCTGAAAGTAATATCAACAGACAACCTACAAGAGATGTGGAACCTCTTCAATAAAATTTTAACCACCGAAAACATTACTGCCCAATGGCCCAAGTCTGTAATAGTTCTAATACATAAGAAAGGTGACAAGAACGAAATAGGAAATTACAGACCCATAAGTTTAATGTCGAACCTATACAAAGTGTTTTCGAAAATTATTCTTTATAGAGTAACACTGAAACTCGACGAACAGCAACCCATAGAACAGGCAGGCTTCAGGGCAGGTTTCTCAACAACAGATCACATGCATACATTAAAACAACTAATACAAAAGGCACAAGAATACAACAAATCTATATATTTAGCGTTCGTAGATTATAGTAAAACCTTTGATTTTCTAACCCACAATAGCATATGGAAAGCCTTAAAAACCAAGGGATAGAGCAAAAGTATATTCGAATTATAAGAAATGTATACACAAATTCTACTGCCCAGATAAAACTTGAAACTTTAGGAGATGAATTTCGGATCCTCAGAGGAGTAAGGCAGGGTGACACTTTATCCCCAAAGATCTTCTTGGAAGTGCTGGAAGTGGTATTTAGAGGCATGGACTGGCAAAAATACGGCATCAATATCAATGGAACATTGCTAAACCACCTACGATTTGTAGATGATCTAGTTTTAATATCATATAACTATTCCACACTACAAAAGATGTTGCAAGAGTTCGAGAAGGAAGTATTAAAGTACGGAACAATTATTTGTATGATCTACAAATAGTTGTTCCAGCCTTGGGTGTTTGTGTATGTGAGTTTATATGTTTGTAAACGCACCCACGATACAGGAGAAATTCCTAGTGTGGGGCAACGTTTTTAAAAAAAAAAAAAAAAAAAAAAAAAAAAAAGTGGGATTATCAATGAACAAAGAGAAGACCAAGGTAATGACAAACAGCATTGAAGAGACTATCAGTATCGAAGGAGAAATTATAGATTATGTGAACTCATATATCTACCTGGGACAACTTATTTCTTTTGACAGGCAAATGGAACAAGAGATAGAGAGACGCATAACTAGCACATCGAACAGGTACTGGTCACTCAAAGAAATAATGAAAAATGAACAATATCCTATAACTTCGAAAAGGAAACTCTTTAATACATGTATTCTTCCATGTCTTGCCTACGGCTGTCAAACATGGGCATTGATTCGTAAAATTCTTCAAAAAATTACTTCTTGTCACAGAGGCATGGAACGGAGCATTTTGAACTTTAAAAGAAAAGATAAAAAGAGAGCTAATGATCTGGGGGGTGACCATAAGCTCTTAGAGCGGTACCAATTTGATATCGAGTAAGTGACAGATGTAGACAAGTCAGATAGAAGAAGATTAACAAAGTAAACGATGCTACCTTCCACACAAAAAGACTGAAATGGAGATGGACTGGTCATATGCTCCGTGATAAAAGCAACAAATGGTCTAAGGCTTTAACGAAATGGCAAATCAAAAACGGATCCAAAAGAAGCAGAGGTAGACAACGCAAACGCTGGGACGATGACATAGTGGAGATAGTTGGAGCCCTGTGGGCCAGAGCTACACGAGACCGTGACAAGTGAAGGAGCCTGGAGAGGCCTATGCGACAAGGGACACGCTGATGGACGAAGACGCCGAAGTGCAATAATTTGTTATATTTAGTTTCTATATTATATTGTTATTGTTGTTTAAGTTTATCAGTAAATGAAGGCTTTATAATTATTTTATAGGGTGTTATTCTAATATTCCTTTTTCTTTTTATATATTCGAGGTTTCAATTCAAAGAAGTATTGTATTAGCCTAACTGATTATTACCTACAGATATTTAAGGTACTGTAAATTACTGTTTTTTTTCTTCAGATTATACTTATCAGGCCTCACGCCTCAGGTAAAAGAGCTCTACCCAAGAGTAGAATATCCTGTAGCAACAGAAACTCCACTGTTATCACATTTAGTCGAGTGGGAACACAGCGAGAAATGGTAAATATAATTTATAATCAAATTTATACAAAATCGTGCTAGTTTTGTAGCAATAAATTGGAGTAAAATAATTAAAAAGCACGTAGCCGTAAATATGAATTTATAAAAATTTTAGGCTTCAAGCGAAATATAATACAAAAGACAGAATTACCACATCTGGCAGAGATTTCGTCCTGTCTATCCATGACGATGACTACATATGTTTTGAAAATTATAAAAGAGACGGTAAGTAAAATTACTTAATTAGACTAGAAAACAAACAGAATGAAAAATAAATAATATACGCCTGTAGGTATTCCCCGAAGGTTTAGACAGAAGCGTACGTAATGAAAATGAATGATAGTAAACAACGTACAGCAGAAGAGGCCATTTTTGATGGCAAAAATATTTTACAATAAATTATCAGACATACAGAAGTAGACCATTGTAAAGAAATAAACAATATCACTCAAAATATAACAATATCATTCAGCCTATCAAAAGATATTCATTTTTTCAAAAGATTCGAAAAAGAGATAGTTGATAAAAATGTTGCATACATATATTTATTTCTAAATTTCAGATGTGTACGTTTTTCCCGAAGCAGCATTGTTGACTGCTGTTTGGGAGACTTTTGCAATGTTTAAAGGAGAAGACTACAGGACCATGTCAGTTGAATTTATTAACGCCCATTTCTATGAAGAAGTCGAAATTAAAACGGATGACCCTCTTAAGCTTGGTATCGCGATTAATAAGGGAAACAACTATTTTGAGGTGAGCAAGATATACATCTTATTCTTTTACTATCAACTTTTGAAGACAAAAAAGAATGACGTTGGTGAAAAGAGTAGGTTCTTATCAGTAAAACTTATAAATTGCAGGTAAATTACAACCTTACAACAGTAGCTACAGGCTACATTAATAAAATCTATTATAAAGATTTAGCTAGGTGTCAATTGCAAAAATCAACGGATGAAAACAAAGTTTACCTGAACACCCAAGACATATACCAAATTTTACGCATGAGAGGTTATTCCTACGAGTAAGTATTATAGATAAAAATATAAGTCCAAAATAAACATGATGATCGCAATAAAATTTCGTCAGAACCAATATATATTTATCTTTTCAGTGGTAAATTCCAATCGATCCATTCAATTACATCTGACTGCACAACAGCAAATATAAAGCACACAGAAGAATGGATTCCACTACTTGACTCACTTCTGCAAATCACTTTGTTCAAAAGAGAATATGCAGGATTATCAAAACTGAAGCACATAAACAAGTTGATTATCTGTACTGAAAATCATTTACAAACTGATCAGAAAGATGCAGATGGTGTAAAATGTCTGACTGCTGAGTACTTTGATGTGCATGATATTACAAGGTAATTTAAGCTACCAAAAAATCATATACTCTTCGAATATGACGTACCGGATTTTCCGCAAAAGATGGGTAATAAATCATATTATAAGAAATTATTACTTACAGGTGTGGTGGTGTAGAAATCAGTACGGTTACTTATTCTGATATGCCAATCGTCGAAACAGAGCCTGATATTTTACAAAGTCGCTGCTTTGTGCCACACTTCCTTCAAGGCAAAATTGATGTGAGTGAACACAAAAAGACATAATTTTTAAATATTTAAGCTTACTGCCATTTTGACTTCTGTAAAAACTTTTTTTTTGTAGCTTAAATCAGCACTTCATGTGAACATGCAAATTGTGGCTGAAAACATTACGCACAGACAAATTAAAGTAACAAAACTATTTTCAACGGATTATCCAGAAATACCAAACGTCTTGAAAGAAGTTACTGATGAAATTTCATACAAAGATTTTATACTAAACGGATCCACTAAGGATTCTGTGGATACATCTTCCGTTTTTGTGGTCGACAATTTGTTGGAAGATGAATACGTAAGTGTAAATTATGACAAACTCTATTTCGTCGAAATTTTAAAGTCACTATTTTCAATAAATGATTATTAAATTTTTGTTCTTACAGAAAATGGAAACTATGTCACGAGTCTTACCAAAATCTACATTCATTTTAGCAGTGGAAAAAGACATGGCAAGAATATTACCAAAATATAAATTATTTAACATTATAACAGCTATGAACGTCAAAAATCATACGTTGCTTTTAGTCAACTCAGTTGATTCTAGTGACAATGAGAATATTACGTATATGCCCATCGCTAATGATAATAAATTTACTTGGGTTCCACAAGTGCTTTTGGAGCTAGAAAGACCTAGAAAACTTATGTTGGTTTCGGAAAGACAACCATACTCTGGCCTCTTAGGTAATTTTTAATGAACACACCTAAAAAAAATATTTTTTATAATTCCTTATGTACTATAATTAATGCTAAATGGTTACTTATAGGTATGGTGAAGAAGCTAAGAGAAAAATATGGTAATAAGATTGGTTTGGTAGTAATCGATGATTATCACGTCGAAAACTTCAATACGGAATCAGAAATATTCAAAGATCAGCTTCAAAAGAAACTATCTATTAATGTTTTCAAGAAGGTAAGAAATATACTATTATTACTAAATATCCAAGATAAATTGCGAATTTTCGACATTCGCCTTTCAAAATATTGCTACAAAGTTTTAAAATGTTTTGTGTTTTTAGGGACATTGGGGTGGCTATTACAGCATACCAAATGCCATAGACACAAAGATAAGGAATTTCACCTTAACCAGTATATTGCCTGGAGATCTGGATAGTTTGAAATGGGTTGAACAGCCTGAAATGCCAGCAAGCAATACTATGGTTCAGGTAAAAAAACTTTGAATACTTTGATATATAACTGTGAGTTTGAATTAACTCCAACTGCAGCAGTATGCCGTGACGACATCTGTTTTCGGCGTCTCCGAAACCTTGAAGCCTATCGATTCTCAGCGCTCTGGGCCCTGGTGGACAAAGGACTCAATATGATTGTCTATGCTTGTGTCTACCGGTCGAACAGCGGAGATCAGGATACAACAGGGCTTACACAATACCTAAGTGAGGAGGCTGATGAGGCTCAGCAACGGTAACGGTACGGGAGAAAGCAAACTTGTTTGCTTCTCTTTTTGCGGAATCTTCGCGTCTGGTACTGGTGGCGCGCGTCCCCCTTCTTCTCCTGATAGATGCGAGAGGAGTATGTCGGACATTCGCATCCATCAAAAGGACGTACGTAGGGTGTTGCGCAACCTCGACGTGAATAAGGCATGGGGCCCCGACGGTATACCAGCAATAGTTCTTAGAACCTGTGCGCCTGAATTGTCTCCGATCATGACAAGCCTGTTTCGCCTTTCGTATGAGGCTGGAAAAGTGGCGAATGCTTGGAAGCAAGCCAACGTACAGCCCATGCCCAAGAAGAGCAGTCGAGCTGACACAGCCAACTACAGACCCATCTTTGTAACATCTATACTCTATAAGAGTATGGAACGCGTGCTTAATAGCAAGCTCCTGGCATACCTCTGGATCGGTCCATTCGCGTTGTTATAAATGGCAGCTCATCGGACCAATTGGATATTAATGCCGGGGTCCCTCAGGGGTCGGTACTCTCAGCGACATTATTCTTGCTGCACATAAATGAGCTGCTAAAACCCTGCACCTTTGGGTATGCAGACGACAGTACTGTTGCTGAGAGATACTTGTCCAACGCACGGGCTACTGGGCCTGAGGTCCTGTCTCTTCGTGAAGCCATGGTGGAGTGGTTGAGCTTGTCCTTGGAGGCGGTCTCCGAATAACGTGATGCCAATCTGGTCAAGTTCAATTCCGCTAAAACACAGGCGTGTCTTTTCTCCGCTAGAAAGAGCCAATTTCATCCGGCTCCATCTTTCCGAGTTGTAACCGTGGCGATAACGGACCATCTTGAGCATCTTGGTGTAACGTTGACATCCACACTCAATTTAGGCCCATAAATTGAAGCAAAGGCTCAACTGGCTGCCAAAAAGTTGGGGATCCTTGCGAAGGTGAGACGGTACTTCACGCCAGAACAGCTGCTTAAGTTGTATCAAGCGCAAGTTCGATCTTGCATGGAGTACTGTTCTCATTTCTGGGACGGATCTGCCAAATATCAGCTTGATGCACTAGAGTCGATCGAAAAACTGGCCAAGAGACTCATTGGCAATGAAGTACTGGTTGAGTCAAAGCTCCAGAGCCTTGAACATCGTCGCCGAGTTGCCAGCTTGTCGGTCTTTTATCGGTTACATTTCGGGGAAAGTGAGATGGAATTACATGATCTAATTCCGCCAAGCCCGTTTCATCATCGGACTACAAGACGTAAGGCGATGCGCCATCGTTACATAGTGGACATCACACCCATACGCACTAAACTTTTTGGAAATACTTTCATAATGCGTACAGCTAAGGAGTGGAATTCCTTGCCGGAGTCTGTTTTTCCCGATAGCAACAATCTAGGGGTCTTTAAGTCAAGATTGAATAGGTTACTTCTAGGCAAGCGTGTTACACCTTCGACCACATCATCGTTTACCATCAGGTGAGATAGTGGTCAAGCGCAAGCCTATCGACGATAAAAAAAAAAAGTTACATGATTTTATTCAGTTTGTCTGGTAAATGTCAATGGTCAGCGTTAAGATTGTCACTACACTCATCCAGAAATATTGAACAAGCGTCTTGTTACAGTTTTGATATAAAGTATATTTTATCTATCTATCTTATGATGGCTGAATTGATGAAAATAATATTTTAAGTATATTTTTATCCGTTTAGGTATGTTATGTTGGACTTTCAAGTGAAGATGCCCATAATGCAGCTGGTACGGCTCTAACACCAAGCAAGAGTTTCGGAAGAGAATTCAGTGGTTTTGATATCAAGTAAGTAATTATTTTTCCTTATTTAGGGGAGTAGTGTTTTTAATGCTTATAATTTAAGCATAATAAGCAGTCATAATATATCAAGATACTAAATACTAAGTTTCTTTTAGTGGTAAAAGAGTGATGGGATTACTTTCCGAGGGCGCATTGGGCAGCTTTGTGGAAGCAGACCCAGCGTTACTATGGCCCGTACCAGAACACTGGAGCTTGGAGGATGCAGCCACTGTGCCCTTGGCTTATGTGAAAGCTTATTACTGCCTGGTAAGATTTTGCTCTTATTTTTTTTTTTTTTTTTTTTTTTTATTTTAGATAGGCTAGCGCTTGACCACTATCTCACCTGATGGTAAGCGATGATGTGGTCGACGGTGTAACACGCTTGCCTAGAAGTAACCTATTCACTCTTGACTTAAAGACCCCGAGGTTGTAGCTATCTGGAAACACAGACTCCGGCAGGGAATTCCACTCCTTAGCTGTACGCATAATGAAAGTATTTCCAAAACGTTTAGTGCGTATGGGTGGGATGTCCACCATGTACCGATGGCGCATCGCCGTACGTCTTGTAGTTCGATGATGAAACGGGCTAGGCGGAATTAGATCATGCAATTCCATCGCACACTCCCCGAAATGCAACCGATAAAAAACCGACAAGCTGGCAACTCGACGACGATGTTCAAGGCTTTGGAGCTTTGACTCGACTAATGCCTCATTGCCGATGAGCTCGATTGAGCATTATAGTGGCATCCATGCCGCCACGCACGATCTAAATCATACAATCCTATCATCATCACCATATCAGCCGAAGACGTCCATTGCTGGACATAGGCCTACCCCAAGCGTCGTCACATTGACCGGTCCCGTGCGTCTCGTAACCAGCTGATCCCCATAACCTTCACCAGGTCATCGGTCCACCTGGTGGGGCTTCCTTCCAACGCAACGTCTTCCGTTTCGTGGGCGCCACTTCAGAACCTTTTTGCCCCATCGGCCATTCGGGCCGATGGGGCAAAAAGGCCGAATGGCCGAATAGGCCGAAGTATTGCCAAACTTAAGTGGCAGTGGCCACTTAAGTTTGGCAATACTTCGGGCTATGTCAGTAACTCTGGTTCTCTTGCGGATCTCTGATTCGATCACGCAAGGAAACTCCGAGCATAGACCTCTCCATTGCCCTTTGAGTGACTGTAAGCTTTCTGATAAGGCCTATTGTAAGCGACCACGTCTCAGAGCAATATGACATCACTGGCAACACACACTGGTAAGAAAGACACTGACTTTCGTCTTGAGACACTGTGGTAAGTTGGACGAGGAGATACCGCGCAACTTCCCGAACACTGCCCAGCCGAATTGGATTCGTCGGTTGACCTCCTATACAATCCTTTATTAATCATAAATAATAATAAGAATAATACTTTTTATATTTTTAAATGTTATTTTCTTTTTTGTATGTGTAATATAATTATTAATATTTATTAATATTTTCGATTTAATTAATATTTTCGTTTTATTAACATTCAACATTCTTGTAAATTTGCAGATTTCCTTTCTTGAAGCGGACTCGTACTTTGAACACTCTGTATTTGTAAATGGGGCAGCAGAACCCTTTGGCCAAGCAATCCTTTCTTTGGTTCTTTCCATAGGATATGCAACACATGCATCTGTTGAAGACAAGGAGCAGAAAAAAATACTGCTCAAAATGTTCCCACAACTAGACGGTAATAAAACTTTTATTTGTACATTCTCATACACTCGGTTATTATTAAATACAAAATAATAACTTCTATTTCACAGAGAAAAACATTGCATGTTCTCGTATCGACTCCCATAGTACAGTCTTGATGAACACAAAGACACGAGGCTGCACCATTGTCATTAATTGTGCCAGCGGAGTTTTGCGTTGCGTAAGTTATTTTATAAGAAATACTACTATAAATATTTATTTTGTGCGAAGTAAATTCAAATTTTATTTCATAAGGAACAGTATTAAAAATATTTTTACATTGGCCCTACACAAGGCAATACTGTAATAATTTTGTATCATGAATTTTTTGACATAAAAATATACTGCACAAAAATAGTGTACATTACATTCGGTGAAAGTATTTTGTAATCGGGTAAATTTTTTCATAATCACCACATACAATCATTCAAACAAAGGTTCAGCTTCACTTTTTATAACATATTATTCTTGAATGCCTTGTCCCATGTTATTTGGGGCAAAACACCTTTTCTTTGTCCTGTCAACCATCACGCTATCACTGATTACCTTTTCCTTCATATCATTCATGATAATCTACTAGATTGAGGTAACTGTCAACTTCTTAATCTTGTCTACAATATTTTATTATTATAAGTCTGATTTTATAACTATTTCTTTTATTTTAGTCCGCTATGAAAACTGCAGGACCACATTCATACTTATTAGATGTCTGCGAAGACGACATGAAAAATAACCGTGACTTTGGAATGTCATTCTTAGTAGATGAGAAAAGTTACAAATCCGTGAGAGTTTCCAGTATATTTAAACCAGAATACGTAAAAGAAAAAACGGTAAGAAAAACCTGCGATTTTATTTTTGTAATTATACAAACGATATCTTTCTGTCTGCGCCATCTTCAAATGGTTGAAGGACTCACAGCAATCCAATCTGCCTAACCTTTTTTCCAATTGTACTGGGTTGGCATCCAGTCTGAACTACCATACTAAGAACTACCATTGCAGATGTTATTATTTGCCCACACAATAGAGAATGTATTAAAAGTACTATGGTAGTTAAAATACGTTTATCAGTAATCGAATTTGGTGAGTTATGCTGCTAACAAACAATTCTAGCTTTCTGTAGATCTGAATTAGTTGACTCACAACCAACTAGAAAATAAATATATTTTACTTACAGAAAATGCAATATTTGGTAGCTGACGGCATTGCGAAGGGCTTGGTCAAACCTTTGAACCGACTTATATACTCTCCAATGGAAGTCACCAGGGCTTTCAGAGTCTTATCATTAAAGAGATTCAACGGCAAGGTCTTGATAAGAATGAAAGGTCCTCAAGTTTCAAACGAAGTTTTGAATGTAACTCCAAGGTATTTATGATGCAAAAGGTGGGCCAAAAGAAGTCATCCGATGTTGTTTGGCTATCTTTTTAAATGAAAAACTTCGATTCTGTTTTTTGATTATGTTTATTTGAACCTTTAGAATATTATCGGTCAAGTCGAGAAGATTATATCGGCCAAATGGGCGCCGTCACAATTGATTGCCATACGGCCTCGTTTTATGGCATTTTTCATCACTTCGGCGAGAACTTCGGGCGACAGATTCTTGCACTCATGTCGAATGTTGTCCTTGAGGGTGTAACTACGTGTCATTTATTTTATTTAATCATCGAATATTATTTAACTATCGGGCACATGTGCAAACCATTTTGAGACATAAACATTCGGATATAAATACGGTGTGACATGTACCCCAATAAATTACGAAAAAATCTATTCATTATAAAATAGTGATGCAATATTGGATCTTTAACAAAAACAAAGTGGCCGAAAGTACAGGCAAAGGGACTCAAGAACCGAAACTCACTACAAAAAACTAAGGATCATATGTTAACAAGCTGAAAACACTTAAGCGAGGCGACGAAGTCGAGAGGGGCTCGTAGCATGGCTGCAGGTAGCGTATGGGAACAAGATAAAGGTTGGTGAGAGAAAGGACAGTCGGTTTTGGAGGAGACTTGACTTCAGCCAGAGAGATAGAACGGACGTATTGTCGGGATTGAAAGAAGTCGTACAGGTGATGATATTAGAGTGCTAGAGATTCATAGGTGATAGCAATGGAATCAATAATCAAAAGTCGTGTCGTGGTAGTTATCGTGTTAACGAATTTAATTATTAAGTTAATTATAATTTATTCTAATCTCGTATTAAGATGGTGAGTGCGTGACAGTATGGATGGGTGAGTTTTAATTGTTTTATTACATAGTTAGGGCCAATCACTAATGTACCTTTTGTTTAACATGGCGTGACCTTGTATTTACTTCCAAATCCACACCTTGGCAGGTATTTGTCACTAGCATTTGTTCTAGGGAAGCGGTTAATTCTTCTTTAATACTCTCATACCCTAATCCATAATTTATACACTAAACAATTACTCATTTGATTATGAACCTTTATTGAGCGCTAACTGACATTACATAAATGGAAGGCGGAACCGCTAATATTCACTTCTGTATAAAATAGGCTCTTAATTGTGCACGTTTTACAAAAAAAATTTAGTTGTTAAAATACACTGTTTCCTATAAGGTCTAGCTCAGAACACTTTGCGTTATACTTGTTGTCGCTCAGAACCAGGGAGAAGGGGTAGGATTCACACGTGTCTCGTTAAAACCACACCAAGCCAATTGTAGGCAATACTAAATCGTCACTATTTAGCGAGACACGATACTGGATGGCTGCCGCTCCTAGCGGCCCCAAAAATCCACGCAATGGGCAGATTAAGGAACTGAGAAGCGATGAATAAAATTCGCTCCGACGTACGGCAAGTATCTTGCGCAATGAGCTCTGTTACAGACTGAGTCTACGGTACGCTTGCACTATTTTGTATTGCCTTTGTAAAGTGTGAATAGACCGAGAGAGAGCTAATTTATTATAACCCGCGTCCAGTGCATCTGGTAGCATGTCTCGCCCAAATAGCAGAGGCAAGGTTTAGGCACAAAACTGACCACTGTCTTAGGACTGAGCAAGGCATGCTAGAGCTTAGGGAGCCTGAAATCTTGAAGCCGCTGCAGATTCTCTCTAGAATTTGCATTCTAGGCCCAGCAGTACACGTTACGACGTGCCTGCTGCTGAAAGGCGGCCTCAAGTCACTTGCGTGGGAATCTAGACTTGTCAATGAACTCATTAAAGTAATTAAAATAAACTTTTTTTTTTCTATGCAAGCGTAGCGCTCCTACCAACTTCCTTTCGCTAGGTAAATAATGCACTTTGTAATCCCATTGTCTAATTAACTTCATACATCACTATTGCTTTATTAATATAGTCCTTATGGCTAACAGACAGAAAAGTGTGCTGGGAAGTTTGTTTCATAATTTCTTCTTACCAATTACACTAGGAAATGATGGCGGGATGGGCGCTTTTTGGGGCTGTCTGTAGGAGAGTTGATCAACTCCAGTTACTTCTAGAGTTAAAACTCTCTGCCAAATTAGTTAATTATATTTGGATTAATGCTTGAATGTATATTCACTATATGCGACTTTTATTCGGTCTTTTTAGCGTATATATCCCTTTAGTTATATTTTTATCCTGCTAAACCACTTCCAAGTTATAATTTTATAACTGTGAATTCCAAAACAAAACAAAACCATAATTTGGAATTCACGTGTACACGGTGGAAAGGTGTCCAAGTCAAGAAGACGAACCTTACAAATTTGTGCGGCTGGTTGGGGCACAGATTTTACTTCTTCAGAAGTAGCCGACCTTTAACTCTACATCTATGACTTTAAGGAAAAACTATTTTTTTATCAGCCTAGGGTCGTTTAGGCACAGTCACAAGGGCTTCCAGAGTCTCGGGCTTGTTCACGTAAACACGGGACTTCAAACAACCCCACAATAAAAGTCTGGATCGCTTAAATCGGGCGATCTTGCGGGCCAGTGCAAATCGCCATAACGAAAGATGAGGCGACCCGGGAACGCTGCCTGCAGAATATGTGTGTGTAATGTGGCTCGCGCAGTGTGTGCCGTTGCTCCGTCCAGTTGGAACCACATGTCCCTCAGTCCTAATTCGTCCAATTGCGGCACCGTCCACTGTTGTCGTTTGGCCAGCGGCATTATCGAAAAAAAAATGGCCCGATGACTCCAGCGTGAACAGCGCAACATACAGTCACTTTGAGCGGGTGTAATGGCTCCTCGTGTATCACTTGTGGCTTTTCGGTGCCCCAAAAGCGATAGTTTTGCTTGTTCACGTACCCGCTGAGGTGGAAATGAGCCTCATCGCTCATTATGATTTTGGTCAAAAAATCGTTAAAAAAATAGACATGATTATTCCTTTCACACATATACTCTAAATACTCGATTATTTAGTGTATCGCTCCATGGCTTGTTCACTTGTATTCTGCATCTATTTAGTCATCAAATGTCAAAACAGATTTGACATTGGCGGCCATTTGCAAAAAATGAGAGCATCTTCCAATAGGGTGATTTCTTTTGGCCCACCTTGTATATCTTTAAAATATGTGAACGGATAAATCACAGAAAAACGAGAACCTAGAGTTCAAAAAAAATTGTATCAAATAAAATTTAAGTCAAGTCATGAGAATTAAATATAAAGAATATTTAATTCTCATTATAAAGAGTTAAATTTTTCTTCTTTTAGAAAAAAAAAACCTTTTCTTCTTTCAGATTAAACTATTCATCTGAAGGGACCTACATTGTTGTATGCGATGAAAGCGAGCTTGGAATCGAAGTAGTTGAAAGATTAGTTCAGCGAGGTGCCAGAAACTTGATTCTAAACCTTAAATCTAACTCTTTGGCTGGATATTGCTATACTAAGTTGGCGTAAGTAATATTCCTTTATTATTTTTCCCTTCCTTGGTCTTTAAATACAAAAGTTAAAGATAAATAAATTTAAAATATTTTTTGTTGTGTGAAATATGCAACTAGCCCCAGTCGTCAACCTGATTTTAAATAATGTCGACCACATCATCGCTTACCATCAGGTGAGATAGTGGTCAAGCGCAAGCCTATAGACAAAAAAAAAAGAAAAAAAAATACCAAATTTTAATCGTTACAAATTAAAATACATCAAGATTGCAACAGTCGACCAGTGAACTATCATTCATATAGAGTTCTTTTATTCCTTAGATCCTGGAAGAAACTCAATGTTTCAGTAAAGATGTCTTCTGAAAACTTAGCAACGGATAAAGATTGTGTCAATTTATTAAATGGTGGAACAAAATTGGCTCCCGTTCATGGAATTTTCGTTATACAGAACTACAACACTGAAACCAAAGAAGTGACTTTGGAATCTGAAAGTATGGTACAGAAATTTAATAACGCCGTTCGTATTGTTGCGAACTTAGATGTGTCTTCGAGAAACCTTTGTAGTAATTTGAAGTGAGTATTATTTCTACAAATAAAATTTTTCTCATAATTTTTCTCTGATTTTCAAACAATTGACTAAAATTAAACATTGATATTCATTCGTTGATTTTTGGTACTAGTGGACCTTACAATGTCTTGCAGTATTATGCTTGAAAATTTTGTGTAATAATAATATGTTTTAGTAATAAAAAAAAAATATTGGCAGAAAACGAAATAAACAAATTAAATGATCGTGTCTGTAATAGATATTAAAATAGTCACAATGTTCTATATATTTCTTTACTAACCTATATTTTTACTTGAACTGATAAATTCTGTGCCCTTGCTAAAGAGATTATCTTTAAAGAATACCGTTCCCACACTATTCTCAAAAAAGAAAACAACCCTAACTGAATTTATGATAAACAATACACTACCCACTAAGGTTATTACCATGGAACAAAGGTATAAATAGGTTATAAGCACTTAGATAGAAAGCTAGACATCCAATTTAGAAAAGTAATGTAATGATAAGCACCGCAAAATAACACATGTGCTATGGTTAATAGACTGGTAGTAGACACAAGAATACGACCTACACTTTTATAAACACGTTCTTCTCCCTGCTTTTTTAACCTTAGATATTCATTCCATAAAACATTGTTAAATTACTTACAGTGTTACTTACTTTCTTACTTTACTTCTTTACTTAGTTTAGTATTTTGCGATCTTCTTCTTATTCGTTGACTTCATTACTGAAGGTCGTGCCCGTCTTGGAAAGCTTTCACGGAGTCATTGACGAGCTGCTTCCAAGTCAATCTGTCTTCGGCTCTTCTCTCTCAACCGTGAGTCCCGTAATCGCCCTGATCTGGTCTGACCACCGAGTGGGTAAGCGTCCGCGTGGCCTTTTCCCATCCACTTTTCCTATAAAAACCAGTTTTTCCAGGTCATCTGGCTGTCTCCAGGCGATGTGACAAAAATAATTTAGGACTATTTGGTAGCAAATCGTGGAGAGTCTGGTTTTGATGTTTAACTGGTTGGGAATAGACTTATTTGTGCGTTTTGCAGTCCATGATATGCGCAAAATTCTCCTCCAGCACCACATCTCGAAAGACTCAATCTTTCTTCGATCCACCGAGCCAATTGCCCAAGATTCGGAGCCGTAAAGGAAAATTGAGAATATCAGGGTTCTAACGAGTCTCTTCTTGGTGTTATATATGATGTTCCTATCTTGCCATACCCTCGACATCTTGCTCATAGCAGCTTTGGCCATCTGCGTACGTCTCCGAATTTCACCACTGCAGCCCCCCTGATCGCTGATCATGGAGCCCAGGTACACAAACTCATTGACGAACTCTAGATCTACAAGTTCCCCCGTGCGTTCTATTAGTCCAGCTCTGTCGATGATCATGACTTTGGTCTTGGACTTGTTGATCGACAGTCCGACTATCTCGCTTTCATGCTCTATCCTCACAAATAGCTCAGCAAGTTCGCGCTCCGAAGATGCAAACAATGTGGTGTCATCCGCATATCGGAGATTGCTGATTTTATTGCCACAAGCAAGAGACAGCATTTTCGCCGAAGAGCTGAACTCTTCGGCGAAAACGCTGTCTCTTCCAGCTGACTTATCAGATCTTAGCTTTGTCAGCGTATCTTTCACTTCAAATTCCAGGATCTCCGGCTCTAAGAAGAGGTCTCCCTGCGTCTTTGTATAGGCTCTCACAGTACAGCCGCCATCTCTCCGTAACCTGGTCTATTTCCGTCAGTAAGTGCCCATGATCATCTTCAATAGCCCAGGTCTTCGGCTTGAAGTCCCGGGTAATACTCTTCACTTTCAAGAATAGATCTTTTGTATGCATATACTGCGCATGCTCCTTAATATCCTGACATATTGAGTTCAGGTATTGGTTGTAGTCTCTGCGGCATAAACACTGTACCTTTGCTGAAAGAAGCTGGTATTGAGCACGGTCTGAGTCGTCTCTGGCTGTCAGTAGCTGTTTTCTTTCCTTGATCGCGGTCCATGTCTCGGCAGTAATCCACGCCTTTTTTGGACGATTAGTGTCCTGAAATTTAACTTCTGTCCGTGATTGGAGCACAATCTGTTTTAATCTCGTCCAGTTGGTGTCAGTTTGTGTCAGCACTGGGATCCACCTTAAAGTTTGCGGCTTTTCTGCTAAAACTTTCCTTATAAGCGGCGAGTGCCGGCTGGGAGAGTCGGCTTTGCTGCTTGACCGTGGTTCTTATACACCTCTTTAGCTTGATGGTCACTTCTGCCACCAAAAGCTTATGATCACTTCCGCAGTTGGCTCCAGGGTACGTCTTGGTGTTGCTAATGCAGGATCTCCATCGCTTTGCGACTGCAATGTAGTCAATTTGATTTCTGAAGCGATCTCCTGGCATAACCTAAGTATATAAACGTCTTGGGTGGTTCTGGAAACAGGTGTTCATGATAGTGAGGGAGTTTTCTGCGCAGAATTGAAGCCACATCTCACCTCTATCATTCCTATCCCCAAGACCATATTTGCCTACTACTTCTCTTAGATGGTCCTCACGCGTTGTTGATCCGACCTTTGCGTTCAGGTCTCCCATCAAGAGGGTGATCTCTCTTCTTGAGAAGCTTTAGAAAGAGTGTCCTCTAGCAGTCTATAAAACGCCTCGATTTCTGTTTCCGACGACTGAGAAGTACAACAAGGTTCATGCGACATGGTTTTGAGTTAATTCTCATGGTCATTATTCGGTCACTCACTGGATTGTATCCGAGAACAGACTTGTTGATCAGTGGAGATACCCGAAAAGTAGATGGTATGTCCAGAAGCCGTGGTAAAGAAACCGGATCCTCTCATGTGGATTTCCGTAATCCCCAGAATCTCCAGATGGTAACATTTTTGCTCCTTGCTTATAATATCCACTTTCCCTGGTTGAAGCATGCCCCGGACATTCCATGTCCCTACCCTGATCTTCTTCCGAAGTTGCGGGCGGTTAGTGGGGATGGATGCGTTGTTGTCACCAGTAGCATCCTGTACGCACTGAGCCTAATGAGTCACTACAGTGGAACCAGTAGCATACTTCACACCATGTGACCTGGAATCGACATGGCGCCGGGTGGTAGCCGGGTCGCATGCCATAGCTCTCTCGTTATCAGACATTTTCATACGGGTTTCTTGGGAAGATAATGCAGTAGTTTCCTCTTGCCTTCTGCATCAGTCATTCTTGGGGCTATTTGGGCTCCAAGGCTGCTGACACCTCTTCTGCCTGGTTTCCCAAGCAGGTGAGTGGTCATACCGCCACCGCTCGGTCGCCATTGCCTCGTTAGTTGTCTAGCAGGGAGCACCACGTCAGCTGGAAGGCTGTTGTCCCAGGTTGCTTGTGTGTACAAACTTACAGGGCGTGCAGGTGTTTGACTGGGGCTGACTAGATATTATTGTCATTCACCCGTATCTCCCTAATTTCGCAATTCTGCGATAAGTTACATTAATACAATAAAACAAGTATAAGGTAACTATTGCTTTAAAAGAACACTAGGGTGATTTAAAATAAATAATAAATATTATTCGTGTTATGTAATTCTTATTGACTCTCTGCACGTGTTGGGTCAAACTGGGGTGCAGAGAGTACTTGCAATAAATAAATAAATAAATGCCGGTTTTCAAGTGGGCGTGGATGGCTAAATTCAAAACTTTTAGTAACAGCGAAATATACTGAAAGGAGTCTCGGGCCCGATTTTAATGAAAATAAAACAGCATTACTGCCTTTTTGAAAAAAACAATATTATTTTCTAACAGCCTAAAGAAAAATAAATACAAGCCCACTTGAAAAACTCATCCTATATATAATCGTGGCTTTAAAGAAGTAATCAATGAGAATACTCGTATTAAATAAAATAAAATAAAAAGCCTCTTTATTTCATGCTAATCTTACGTTTTTTTATAATCGTGCTATTAGATAAGAAGAATTATATATTAATTATATTATAATTGTAACACTAACTAAGAGTAAAATGAACATGTTTTATAATAATTTATTAATAAACATGTGCATTTTAAATAATAAGTAAAATTTATATGCTACGATTTTCATAACACACATAATAAAATTAATTTCTTTATGGCTACTCACAATAATTCCTATGTTTTACTCTTTATATATTTTATTCTCTTTATAACATTATTTAATTTAAAAAAAAACCTATTCAATCTAACTTATTATTGGCATAATATTTATAAAATTATGAAAAATAGAACAACATTGATTGATTACAATCAATATTGTTTTATTTGTGTCAACAAGAATATTAGCGTACCATTACCATACACACGTTCGCTGTGCGTGACCCACATTTGAAGCATTTCGGGGTTCAAATGAGGCGTGTGTGCACCACATAAATTTGTCACTCCCCTTCCCCTGTAAAAAGTTTTAGTCTTTTAAATCTTGCACGTATGATTGAATCATCCCATAAAAAAAAACCCACCTATTTATCAAAATATTGTTCAACAGGCATTTCGTAGTTTTGAACTATTGTTCAAAAAGTGCCAGCGACGAGTATGCGGTTTCTGTGATTGAGAAAATATGTGAGGCGCGCAATGAAGCATGCTTCCCAGCCCTCGCCTTCCGCATCCACTCGATTAATGAGGTATTTCTGTACAAGTTATTTCAATATTTGCATTTCATTTGACGCTGTGTGAGAGCGGTATCGAAAAATAAAATTGGCGTGCTGTTTGTGAGCTTTACGTGTGTGTATTTAGTTGTGAAATGAACGTCAATTGCTTTTGTTTAGGAGGCAAATATAAACTGGGCCTTCTTATGCCTAACTTCTTTATTTGTTTTCGGTTTCTTCCATGGATAATTTAAGATTTATTAAAAATACATAACACTCGACACTAATTAGCGAATGCTTATCAAATTCTATAATTTAATTTTCTATATAGACAATTTGAGTGAAGATCTGTTCTTGTAAAGAGATGTGTAACTTCTTGGTGTATTTAAGAGTATATTCTATTCTTATCTATTCTGTTAATCAATAGCTAAACAGCTCGGAGTTTTTTTTTTGTTAAGGTCCTATATTTTTATATGAGTAAATTACATTTTTTTCTGGTTGAGCATAACCGGCGAAGTGTAGGGATGGGTATGGGATCTACCTCCTAGTGGTCCATCCCGGGCAACGGCACCACAGGCTTGCCTGTGGTATGGCTGAACGATCCCACTTAAGCGGTGGTAGGCTCCGCAAGGGGCCGCCTAGCTCGCGACCACCATCCCACCGGAGTCCGGCGCCAAGCAGCTTGCTGTGTTCCGTCGGTGTGCCAGTGCCTTTGGGGGAGAAGGAGGATGTCAGTTGCGCTGTTCAGAACCGGTCTTGGTCTCTGGGCAAAACTTGCCGGGTAGATCATTTTTAAAGGTTAGGGGGTTCCGAAGTACGGTGCCAGCCGTTGGCCGACCGCAGTCAGTAGGGGACCCAAGTAGCACGCCAGCCACGTGCCAAAGGCTGCCCCGCCAACTCGCGAAAAGTCCCGGTATGCTCCATAGTGCCAGCTGGCGACTGGATGGGAGGACCCGGTGGCCATATCCGAGGGGGTTCGGGCGACCCCGCTGGAAAGTCTCCAAATGAGTTTCCCATAGGTTGGTTTAGCTCCAGTGTTCCACTTGGTTCACTGAGCAGCGCCTCAATAGTTCAACATTTTCCCCAGCAAACTCAAAAAAAAACATATGACCAAAGCGAAGAAAAATATGGTAAAACAACGGCTGCACTTCGTCCTACTAAAAGTGCACCTCACTAACATCAGGGGTTGCACTCTAATCTCGATCCGGTCTACCACCACCTTGAGACCGAGAAGCCGCATCTGTTTTTCCTAGACGAAGATAACAACCACGTCGGACGTGGCGTACCTCAACTACCCGGCTTACTCTTTTGAACACAAGTTCAAGAAGCAAGCTGGGGTATGTGTGTACGTCCGCGATGACATTTGTTGTCGTCGTCTCCGTTGCTTTGAGAAATCGGGTTTTTCTGCAATATGGCTACTTGTGGACACTGGCGGTGACCAGGAGACGACAGCACTCTTTAATTGCCTTGTGAAGTCGGCTGACGTAGCCCAGCAACGGTACCCAACAACGAAGCTAAATTTTCTAGGGGACTTTAACGCCCATCATAAAGAGTGGTTGTACCCGTACCGGAAAACTGACCCTGCCAGATTAGAGGTGCGCAAATTTTCTCTATCGCTAGATCTAACCCAGCTAGTGAAAGTGGCAACGCGGGTACCGGATGTTGACGGCCACGCATCCAATTGCTTAGACCTTCTGTTGACAACTGATCCGGACAGTCATTCAGTATCGGTCTCAGCCCCGCTGGGAACGTCTGACCACTGTCTGGTGAAATCCGTGTCTACTTGCTCTCCTCAAGATGAGAGTCCTAGAGGCACGAGGCAAGTATGGCAATATGAGTCAGCAGACTGGGACGAGATGCGGCACTTTCTTGCGTCTTATCCTTGGCGGCATGTGTGCTTCTCCTCGGGTGACCCCTCAAGCTGTGCGGACGCAGTTTTAGATGTGATTTGGTAGGGAATGGAGTATTTTATTCCATTCTCCGACATTCCGCTCGGTCACAAAGCCCGACCTTGGTATAATGCAGAATGCGCCCACGCTGAGGCCCGAAAAGAGCCTGCCTAAAAAGTCTGGTTCAGTTTCCGCGTCCGCAAATTTAGAGCGCGTAGGGTTCACGCGAGGAAAGAGCCTTTAATTCTGCCGCCAAGTTCTGCAAGCGGGTTCTACGTCAGGCACGTTTTGACCATATTGGGTGTATTGGGGCCAAGCTGGTATCGTTCCCTCCGGGTAGTAAGCAGTTTTGGTCCCTGTCTAAAGCGGTCAAAACGAATTTCTGTCGTCCCACTTTAATTCCGATGCTGAAACCTGATGGGTCGCTGGCTCACTCTGCAAGTGAGAAAGCATATTTATTTGCATCTCTTTTTGCTAGCAATTCACGCTCCAAGCAACCACCTACTGTACCTCATTGTGACTCTTCGATGCTGGAGATCGCTGTGCACACTAAAGAGGTCCGGCGAGTATTGTGCAGTCTAGACGTGAACAAGGCAAGCGGGCCTGACGGCATTCCAGCGAGAGTGCTGAGGCAGTGTGCGCCTGAACTGTCTCCTGTGTTGACACGCTTGTTTCGCCTCTCTCTTGTAAAAAGAACGGTGCCGAAATCCTGGAAGGTTGCAAATGTGCAACCAGTGCCCAAAAAAGGCAACCGTGCAGACCCTGCCCATTACAGACCGATCGCCATTACCTCCATTCTATGCAAAGTTATGGAAAGGGTACTGAACAGTAAGTTGCTGACCTACCTTGAAGACAATAATCTCCTCAGTGACTGTCAATATGGCTTTCGCCGGGGATAGGTCAACTGGCGATCTCCTAGTGTATGCCACGCACTGCCATGAGAATGCCATCGAATGCCATCGAGAGACACGGCGAAGCACTTGCTGTGTCGCTTGATATCGCGATGGCCTTTGAGTGGCTTACTCAGTAAGCTTCCTGCTTATAGCATCTCCGCTGGTTTTTGTAGCTGAATATCAGACTTCCTTAGTAAGCGGTCGATCCGAATAGTCATTGAAGGCTGCTCCTCTGACCTTATAGCTATTGATGCCGGAGTACCTCAGGGATTTCTCCTCTCTGCAACTCTTTTCCTGCTGCACATCAATGACCTACTTCAGCCTGGTATTGTTGGGTACGCAGATGACAGTACGGTTTCAGAGAGATACTTTTCCAGCGCAAAAACCAGCGTGGATGAAGTTCTTTCCTTGAGAGAGGCTATGGTGGAGCGGACAGATTTGACCTTAAGCCTTGTACCCCAGTGGGGTCATGACGATCTGGTCTCCTTTAACGCTACCAAAACACAGGCGTGTTTTTTTACCGCTAAAAGGAGTCTTTTAATATTCATATACTTTATTGTACACAAAACAAACATATACAAATACAGAAGGACAACTTATGTACAAAGGCGAGCTTAACCCATAATTGAGTTCTCTTACAGCAAACCTCAGTGTTATTCCATCGAACTCCTACTTTTCGGGTGCGTTTGTTCCTGTAACTGATCGGCTCGAGCTCTTAGGCATGGATTTGACATCCAGTCTCAACTTCGGCGCTTCCATTGAGTACAAAGCCCAAATTGCGGCCAAAAAGCTGGGCATCCTAAATAGAGTGAAGCGATACTTTACGCCTGGACAGCTTTAACTCTATACAAAGCGCAAGTCCGTTCCTGCATGGAGTATTGCAGCCACCTTTGGGGTGGCTCAGCTAAGTATCAGCTTGCCACGCTTGGCTCGGTGGAAGGCAGAGCCAATAGGCTCATTGGCGACATTGAACTGGTGGCTGCCAAGCTTCACAGCTTGGCTCATTTCCGCAAGGTTGCCTGCTTGTCGTTCTTCTACAGACTGTACTTCGGTGAGTGTTCTCAAGAAATCCACAACCTGATCCAACCAGCGCCCTTCTACCATCGGACATCTAGATGCACTGCAAGTTACCATCCTTTCCTTGTTTTATGGGGGCTCAGTCACCCACGTCCGTAGGACCTCATTCTGATACCCTACACGTGGTGAAAATCAGATGATACCTACTGGTGGTAGGGTTCGGCCGAAGGCTTGCGACCACCCACCGGGCAAAAACGTACCACCAAGCGGCCTAGCCGTGTTCCGGTACGATGCTCGGTGTAGCCACTAGAGGAGTTGGGTTGAGATAGCTGTTCCACTGCAGGCTGACCAGCCTGACGCGCTCTGTTATGGACATATCGGGAGACTGTTCGGGGAGGGTAGTGGGATCCGAGGCCCGGTGCACCGCTGGCCGACCGCAGGTAGTTGGGGGCCCTAGTAGTGAGCCAGCCACACACGAAAGGCTGCCCTGCCAACTGTCGGAAAATCCCGGAATGCGCCATCGTGCTGGTTGGCGACCAGAAGACATTGCCCGATGGACATTTCCAGGGGGGGCTCGGGCATCCCTTCGGCGTCTCCGAAACCTTGAAAACTCTCGATTCTCAGCGCTCTGGGCCCTGGTGGACACAGGTCTAGATAAGATTATCTACGCTTGTGTCTACCGGTCGCCCAGCGGAGATCGGGACACAACCGGGCTTACACAATACCTATGTGAGGCGGCTGATGAGGCTCAGCAACCGTATCCTGCCGCCCAACTAGTGATACTGGGGGACTTTAATGCCCACCACCAGGAGTGACTCTTACCGTTTCAGTTCACTGATCATGCTGAGCGAGAGACGCAAAAGATTGCGCTAGCGTTAAATGTCACTCAGCTGGTCCAGGGGGCAACGAGATTGCCGGATGTTGATTCGCATACATAAGTGCTTGGAACTTCTGCTGACAACAGATCCAGACCGTTACTCGGTTTCGGTAAACCCGCCTTTGGGAACTTCCGACTACTGTCTGGTCAAGTCTGTATCCGTCTACTCTACGCCCGATCCCAGCCCAAGAGGCACCCAGTGGGTATGGCGGTACAAATCAGCAGATTGGGATGGGATGCGATATTTCTTCGCATCCTATCCTTGGCAGCCTACTTGCTTTTCTTCGGCTGATCCTACGTCGTGCGCAGATAGAGTAACGGACGTATTGCGTCAGGGAATGGAGTACTACATTCAGTTCTTTGAAGTAAAAATATCTAGCCAAGACCGACCTTTGCTTGACGCCGAGGGTAACCGCGCCGATGCGCTTAAACATGAGACGTATCTTGCCTGGGTCGACGCTCGAACGCGCAAGTTAAGTGACGTGAGTCAGAGGAAGAAAGCCTATAACAAGGCTGCCAAGTCCTGCAAGAAAGTGCTGCGAAGGGCTCGGTTCGACCACATTAACCGAATAGGGATCAAACTTGCTTCCTACCCAGCAGGTAGTAAAGCGTTTTGGTCCCTGGCTAAATCGGTTGAAACGAACTTCTGCCGTCCCTCATTACCACCACTGCTGAAACCCGACGGGTCGCTGGCGCGGGGCTGTACGTAGGGTGTTGCGCAACCTCGACGTGAATAAGGCAAGCGGCCCCGACGGTATACCAGCAATAGTTCTTAGAACCTGTGCGCCTGAATTGTCTCCGATCATGACACGCCTGTTTCGCCTTTCGTATGAGGCTGGCAGCAAAAGTGCCGAATTCTTGGCAGCAAGCCAACGTACAGCCCGTACAAGAAGGGCAGTCGAGCTGACCCAGCCAACTACAGACCCATCTCTGTAACTTCTATACTCTGTAAGAGTATGGAACGCGTTTTTAACAGCAAGCTCCTGGCATACCTAGAAGCTAACGACATCCTTAGTGACGCCAATACGGGTTTTTCCGAAATCGGTCGACTGGGGATCTTCTTGCGTATGCTATGCACATAATTATGAAGTGAGGCCATCGAGAGACACGGGGAAGCGCTTGCCGTCTCCCTCGGCATCTCGAAGGCTTTTGATAGGGTCAGGCATGACAGCCTTATTAGTAAGCTTCCTTCATTCGGTCTGCCCGGTGGTCTGTGTGATTGTCGGTCCATTCGAGTAGACATAGATGGCTGCTCATCGGACCAATTGGATATTAATGCCGGGGTCCCTCAGGGGTCGGTACTCTCAGCGACATTATTCTTGCTGCACATAAATGAGCTGCTAAAACCCGGCACCTTTGGGTATGCAGACGACAGCACTGTTGCTGAGAGATACTTGTCGAACGCACGGGCTACTGGGCCTGAGGTCCTGTCTCTTCGCGAGGCCATGGTGGAGCGGTTGAGCTTGTCCTTGGAGGCGGTCTCCGAATGGAGTGATGCCAATCGAGTTCAAGTTCAATGCCGATAAAACACAGGCGTGTCTTTTCTCCGCTAAAAAGAGCCAATTTCATCCGGCTCCATCTTTCCGAGGTATAACCGTGCCGATAACGTACCATCTTGAACTTCTTGGTGTAACGTTGACATTGAAACTCAATTTTGGACCATATATTGAAGCAAAGGCTCAACTGATTGTCAAAAAGTTGGGGATCCTTTGGAAGGTGAGACGGTACTTCACGCCAGAACAGCTAAGGAGTGGAATTTCCTGCCGGAGTCTTTGTATCCTGATAGCTAAAACCTTGTGGTCTTCAAGTCAAGAGTGAATAGGTTACTTCTAGGCAAGCGTGCTTCACCATCGACCACATCATCGCTAACCATCAGTCGCGATAGTGGTCAAACGCGAGCCTATCAATAAATAAAAAAAATAAACAGCTGCTTAAGTTGTATCAAGCGCAAGTTCGATCTTGCATGGAGTACTGTTCTCATCTCTGGGACGAATCTGCCAAATATCAGCTTGATGCACTAGAGTCGATCGAAAAACGGGCCAAGAGGCTTTTTGGCAATGAAGCACTGGTTGAGTCAAAGCGCCAAAGCCTTGAACATCGTCGCCGAGTTGCCAGCTTTTCGGTCTTTTATCGGTTACATTTCGTAGAATGTGCGATGGAATTGCATGATCTAATTCCACCAAGCCCGTTTTATCATCGGACTACAAGACGTACGGCGATGCGCCATCGGTACATGGTGGACATCCCACTCACACGCACTAAAAGTTATGGAAATACTTTCATAATGCGTACAGCTAAGGAGTGGAATTCCTTGCCGGAGTCTGTTTTTCCCTATAGCTACAATCTAGGGGTCTTTATGTCAAGAGTGAATAGGTTACTTCTAGGCAAACCTGCTACACCTTCGACAACATCATCGCTTACCATCAGGTGAGATAGCGGTCAAACGCGAGCCTAAGCAATTCGCACTAAGCGCTTCCAAACATCCTACATAATGCGCACAGTGAATTAATGGAACTCACTACCTGCGTCTGTGTTTCCTAATGCAATCAACCTGAATCTCTTCAAAGTTAGAGTGAACAGGCTTCTTCTGGGTAAACTCACTCCATCTCCGACTCTGTCTCTGTCACCTCTGACCTAGACTAGATTCAAGAGCAAACCCATCTCAAAAAAAAAGGTGTATTATTAGTACATCTCTGCTTATCCTTCGGGAAATATTAGAGTGATGTTAACATATATTATGTTTACAGTCTTAAATGATGTTCATCTTTACATTTGCCACAGCTTCGTTCATAATTAAACTATAAATATCTTTGTCAATCAATATTCTTGTTCGCGTTTTTCCTGAGAGACTTGGTTAATGGAAGTTTTATTTTTTCAGTTCGATAAAAATTTAAACAATGAAACTAAAACACGATCACAGAAACTGTCAACAGTTATGAACGCTTTGGAAACAAGTTTGAAACTGAATTACACGAATGTCGTGTCATTCGATTTGAAGAAACGAAACAATTATGATTTCTTGGAAAAGATGGCAAAAATTATTGGTGAGTAACTTTTTAATTTTGTATTGCTGAAAATAGAAGTTACTTTTATATTAAATGATTTATGAAGTTGTTTTTAAATTTTTCGTTGGTTAATAGACCAATGAGGAATTAAAGCGATAATTTGGTCGCAAGCCCTTATGCTTACAAGGTTCTGGGTTCGAATCTTCTGTCGGAAAAAATATTAACGACTTTTCCAGCTGGGATTTCTATTTTATTAGGCCAATATTACATGACTGTTAAAATATAGGTGTACTATAGAAGGGAATACAGGAATCTTATGTTATGTTATTTTTATTTCAAAACTAGCTTCTGCCAGCGGCATCGCCCACATGGCATTTAGGCCTTTGAAAGGTTCTAGCACGCAAGTCTACTCATCAAGCTTCCTGCTTATGGTATCTTGGCTGGTTTTTATAGCTGGATATCAGACTTCCTTAGTGAACGGTTAATCAGTGTAGTCATTGACAGCTGCTTCTTTGACCGTATGGCTATTGATGGCGGAGTTCCTCAGGGGTATGTGCTCTCAGCAACACTTTTCCTGATGCACATCAATGACCTACTTAGCCTGGTATTGTTGGGTACGCAGATATTAGTACTGTTTCAGAAAGATACTTGTCCAGCGCAAAATTCAGCGTGGATACCATAAGCAGGAAGCTTGATGAGTAGACTTGCGGCCTAAAAGAGTGAAGCGACTCTAAACAAAGCGCAAGTCCGTGCCTGCATGGAGTATTGCAGCCGCCTTTGGGATGCCACAGCTAAAAATCAGCTTGCCGCAGCGCTTGACACGGTAAAACGCAGAGCTAAGAGGCTCATCGGAGACGCTGAACTGGTGGATGCCAAGTTTCACAGCTTGACTCATCGCCGTAAGGTTGCCTGTTTCTCGGTCTTCTACAGACTGTACTTCGGCAAAAGTGCTCGATAATGCCACAACATCAGCCCACTTGTCACTATCATCGGACATCTAGACGCACTGCAAGTTACCATACTCTCCTGGTTACGATACCACTAGTTCGCACCAAGCGCTTCCAAATATGTCATCCTTCATAATGCGCACAGCGAAGGAGTGGAACTCACTGCCTGCGTCTTTGTTTCCAAACGCATTCAACCCGAATCTCTTAAAGTTAGAGTAAACAAGCACCTTCTAGGTAAGCTCACTCTATCGTCAATTTTTTCTCTGTCACCTCCAACCTAAACTAGAGTCAAGAGCAAACTAATCCCAAATAAAAATATAAAAAAAGACGTAAAATTTGAAAATTATCCCGACAGATAAGAACATATTCCCGGGATAAAAAATATCGTATTTGCTATTGCTGACTATAATCTATCTCTGTGCCAAGTCAGATCAAACTTCAATCTTTCGCAATTATAATATTAGTAAGATTTGATACTAAACTTAGAAAACGATTAAATTATTAACAGAATAACTAATTCCCAAGGAGACATACATCACATTACATCATCATCAGCCTATTAATGTTCCCACTGCTGGGACACAGGCCTCTTCTCTGTGAGAGGGAATGGGCCGTTATCAACCACGCGGGCCCAGTGTGGGTTGGTGGATGTCACATGTCTTCGAGATTTTGGTTCTAGGACATGCCGGTTTCCTCAAGAAGTTTTCCTTCGCCGTTTTGAGAGCAGTGGTGATTTATTATGACAAATTAAAGCGCCTACCTGGGCTCAAATCCGCGACCTACATCTTGTAAATCGCGGCCGATACCACTGGGCCACCACTGCTTTCATGGAGACATAGTTATAGTTTATTAGAAAATCAATGTTGTAAAGGAGCAAAATATTGCAGTTTTTTATCACCCACTCAATCGTCTCTTATTTCTTTGTATCCATTGTGTTTCCTATGAAGATATAATAGATTAAATATTTTTCTAATAAAATTGATTTTTTGTATCTAGGAGTGCAACATGTTGACGATATTGGACAAAACCATACTCTGAGCGAACTCTGCTTGGCTGAAACCAGCTTACAAGAAATTAAATTACTTATCAAAAATGTCTATGATATCAACTTTTGTAATGAGAGGGTAGCACAACTGGATGTTGCAAGGTAAGATTTATTTAATCATTCATACTATATATATTTTAATTAACTTTTAGAACAAACCATCTTTTACCTACCTTTTAACTCTAATCAGAAACAAGCTTTAGAAAATTTGCAAGAGTTTCAGTAAATTACAATCTACATATTAGGTACATTATATACAACAAACAACATACATGTAATAAATATTTTATTGCATTTCATACATTATTATACAGTGGTGCGCTTACGATTCCGGTATGAATAAAATATTTATTACATGTAAGTAGTTTATTTAATACTCTATATGTATCGAATAATTTGTACATAACAATTTCAGATGAAAATATTTTCTTGTATCATAATTTTTCGAGTGTGATTTTTCAGTAGTAAGAACTTACATTTATTTCAACACTATTTTTAAAAAAAACTGGCAGAATTAGCTTTACCTTATAGAAACATATTGGGGTCAGCTATCAATTAATTCGAATGCAGCAGAACTTATAAATTGAAAATGAACCATTTCCCTAGAAACACACGATACGTGCACTGATATGAAAAAAAAAGAATATCAAACTTTGCAAACGCCGAAACATAAATTTATATTAAGGCTTACAACTACGTTATTTCGTCTTCCCAGCCTGAAGAGCTTCGGCGCTATAGAGAAGAGAGAAAACACAAAGTTCGACGCTGGTTTGGGAGCGTTCTACACATACAATGATGAAGATGAATGCATGGCTACCGAACCTATGATTCAAATGCCAACTAAACTTAGCAATGGATCTCAGGTTTGTAAATCATTATTCAATATTTGAAAGTCAGATAGAAATTAATATATCTATATCATTAATATATCTATAATTAGTAGCCAACACAAATTCGATATCTTATTTCTTCTTATTTACTGAAGACTTCTGAATTTTGGTATACAAGAAATTGGAATGCTGAATTGTTATCTAAATTTAATATTAAAACTTATTTAAAGATTGTATAGCCGATAAGGCCAAACGATTCTTTAATGGCAACAGCCTACCAGAAGACGTAACATGGCAAGTCCTAGGAAGAACTAGTGACGGTTGCTGAGATCATTGGACGTGACAATCACTAGACCGATCGAACTGGAAATGCTTGGGGTGGTCTACACAAGTCAAAGAGTAAATTATTTCGACTAAGTGATAATGATCTTTTATTTTTAGGAAGAGCAAGAGTTGGATCCAAATGAAACTTACTTGATGCTGATACCAGGTTTTGAAGGCCATCAACAAATTTTCACAAGCGTCTCCGAAAGACTGAAGGTTCGAGCCATGACCTTCCAACTTGGTCCTGATATGACAGAAGACAGCATACAGAAAATGGCTAGCAATATTTTGAAAGTCAGTAATTTTTTACGTTGTTAGTTTTTTTTGCAGCCTAAAATTACGGAAGCATAACTTTAATCTTTAGGGAATCAAAACAAAGTTGAGAAATAAACAATCTTTTAACATTACTTTCAACAATTACTGAAATTGTTAACTTTTCCAATATCCATTGCCCAGTTTAACAGAATATCACAAACAATGCTTCTATTCTCGCAAACGTACATACACTCTTTACATTTCCCAAAGAAAATCCAGCGTCTCGATTCATCTACCATTTCCCGAATATTTATTAAGTATTGAACGTTGTGACCTAGTATTGGGAGCCGTTCGTGCTTGCACGAATTAAGTAAGCGACAACGGAAGAGTTTAAAAATAAACTTTATTTGATCCCAGTTACAGCAAGACGGTAATTAATTCATCTAACAAGATATTGATCTTATATACTAACTTAATTGCTAACGTAGTACATCCACAGCGTGATCAGATTGACGCATGTTCTAGATAATTATAAATGCTGATCGCGCAGTGGGGAAATTGAGAAATAATAATCTAGTAAATACTTATTGTCTGACAAAGCTAATATTGGTAGGTTGGGGTTCCTTAACTCCTCCCTCCCTAAGAGAGAAATTATCCGAAGGTGTCGCAGACGGTTTCGGAGAATTTCGACAAAAGTTTATGAACTGAAATTTATACATTATAAAGATAACTATTGCTATTACAATAACCACATACTCTAAGATGGTCCATATACTAATTTCTATTGTCACTGTTTGTGTCGTATCGTCTATTTCACCAAATTTTGCACTTTGTAACACTTCTTTCACATCACTGAAGTCCACATTTCTTAGATCCACTTTCTTTGATCTTCTCTGGATGTCCTGTTGTAGGTCTGGCATCTGGATCAATGGCAGCTGGAGACTGGAAACTGTAGTGTTTGTGGTGGCGGCAATGATGACTTCGCCTATTTGTGTCTCGCATTGTTGGCCAGGTGTCACGATGTAGGTCCCAAGGATAGTGTACTTCAGGATTTCTGTATTGCAATTCTCGGTGATGATGAGATTTTCCTCTGAGTAAACCAACCATTGGTTGTCGGTTATTTTCTGTATCTTAGTTTTTTCTATTTCAATATGGTTCTGTATGCAGTTTTTGTAGTTGTTCTTCATCAGCATTATTTGTTCAATGCAGGTCTCGGTTGGAAACTGGGCTAAATTAGTTTCAGCGCAAAGGAATTTTCCATTTTCAATCTCAGTACATGGGCTTACCACGGGCATGTATTTCAATCTATTCACCATCAGGTAAGGATATTTGGGTATTATTGTAAAGGTATTTGGAGAATGGAATATAGGGATGGGTATAACCTTGTAATAATTATATGTTTCGTTATTTATTAGGGGAACTTCTAAAACAAAAACTAACTTGTTGTTATTTATATATGATTTAAGTATGATATTACGTTCTAATTTTATTAAATTATGTTTGTTTACTGGGTATATTGTTCTAGCATATCAAATAAATCATTTATGTTGGGCAAGGGGTATTTGTCATCGGTAGTAATTTCATTGAGACGTCTATAATCAACTACCATCCTCCATTTTTGCTGTCCTGATGAATCTAATTTTTTTGGCACTAAATGTACGGGAGCACTCCAGGGGGAGTGTGATTCCTGGATGATATTGTCCCTTAACATTTTATCTACCTGATTCCTAATTTCTTTCGATTGAATGGGAGGTAACCTATGTGCTTTAATATTTATAGGATCTTCATTCCTTGTTCTAATTCTATGTTTTACTTGATTTGTAAACGTTAATGGAATATTCTCACAATAAAATATGTCCTTATAATCATTACATAGCCCTTCGATGGTTTTACGTTCCTCAGAATTCATGTGGTCTAACTGTAATTTTTTTAAATTATCTGTTAGCATCCTATCTATTTCTATGTTATTTTCTGTAAAATTAATGTGAACAGATGGGTTCTGCCTGTAAGGTTCGACCGTAAAAGGTCCTGTTACCACTAAGGTTCTGGTTTCATCCGTATAATTCTGAATAACGGTTGATGCGTAACCTTTAATACACGTAACTAATGCGGCGGGCATTCGAATCCCTTCCGTAAATTGCTTAAAATCTAACACAGCTTCCCCGTTCAGTAAGTTGACTGGGAGTCTTACTCTAAGTTCACTACGAGATGGTAGATTATATACCTCTCTCATAGGCGGTGAATATATGATAGGAATATCAGTATTTTTTAAATGTAATATCTGATTTTCCATATTAATCTTTGCCTGTAATTGCTTCAGCAAATTGCTACCTATTAACCCATCATACCTATCGTCGACACTATAGACATAAAACTTATGGAACTCTTGACTTCCAAAGGTAACCGGTAATGGAATAATAGCCGTTTCACTATGAACACTCGATGCGTGAGTGCTAACAACTTCGAAGGGTTCATACTGTAGATAATTTTTAAAATATTTATTCGCTATATACGGGCTTATAAACGATCTAACACTCCCCGTATCTATCATAAAAACTGCCTTTAATTCTGGTATAACTATATGTGGTAAATTTAAGCGTTTATTACAATTTATTTTTATTCGTTCTCTAGGGTAGAGGCCGTTATGCAAAAATTTCCCGCCCCGGGTTCTTCAGGAGAAAATTCTTGGCACTCATTGTACGAATAACTTGAACTCTGTTCATTATTATTAGAATTATTTATGTAATTAACACGTCGCGACCTTGCAGTACGCATGGTGACATCAGTATTCGCACCCGACGTAGATGCTTGCGCTGCAAAAGACGGCGTGCTCGGTGCATGTGCCGCGAACTGTTGGTTCGGTTGTGCAATCGGAACAAATGACCTACTTGACTGCGGTGACGCATTATTGTTGTTTGTACGATTAAAATTGTCTTGATTTCTTTGAATATTATTATGTTGTTTATAATGTCTGGGCTGATGCGGATTGTTCGGTGTAGATGTGCTGTTTGTAGCACTATTCGGTACATGTGTACTTGATATGCTATGTGAATCTTTCTTTTGATTATTAGATTCAATTGCATTTTGGTTATTAGGCAAATTGGGTCTGTTATTTCTGCTAAAATTACGTCTGTCGTTTGTTTTCGACTCATAGACTGCCTGGAAGTTTTGTTCTTCTAAAACTATTTTTAATGCATCCTCTAACGTTGTGACGTCGCGCAAACGAACTAATCTAACTAAAAATGGCGGTAAATTAAACAAGAAAGCATTCATCGCTCTGTTATTATAAATGATTTGCTTTGCCTTACGTAGAGATTCATCAATGATAGTTTCTGATATTTTAGCAAATAAAACACTTCTCATCCGCTGTATTCTATGGCAAAATTCTAAATAACTTTCACCCTTATTTATTCTACACGATTCTAATTCCATTGCTAAACAATCCTCTGTGCGTGGATCACCGAAGTGTTGGTTTAACAACTTCTTCAGCTCGTCCCACGTACCTATAGCTTCTCTTTCGCCTACCAAACTGGCTGCTTCGCCTGATAACCTACTAGTTACTACATGAAATAAATATTCATTTTGGGCTGCGGTTCCTAAGAACGTAGACAAAATGTATTCACATTTTTTTATAAATAAAGGCAACATTCTAGTGTCGCCGCTGAATATTGGTATGATGTTAACCAATTCCTGTGGGACACGGGTTACGTTTTCCATTGTGAAATGTTATGAAAGGAGCAAACGCGGAGAGAAAAAAAATCACACTAATGTGCTACTAAACTATCACTATTCTAAAATATTAGTACGTTTAAAATCTATGCAAATATTATTACGGCGTTGTCCAATCCCTAATAATACACAAACACATAGACTATTACAAGGTTGGGATATAGATGGAAGAGCTGAGAGGAAGGTGAAAAAGATTTACTCACAATTCCGCAGCTAGCTCCATGCTCCCTGAATTACTGCTTGGCTCCTGGTCCTCTCCTGGCTTGATGTGGCTTCTTAATGTATTTGTTTGTTCGGTGATCTCTGCTGAACCGTTGAAACGGACGTCGGCTGCTTCCCGTAGATGTGGATACGTGACAGACTGACTACAGAGATCCTACCGGCTGCGCCAATTAAGTAAGCGACAACGGAAGAGTTTAAAAATAAACTTTATTTGATCCCAGTTACAGCAAGACGGTAATTAATTCATCTAACAAGATATTGATCTTATATACTAACTTAATTGCTAACGTAGTACATCCACAGCGTGATCAGATTGACGCATGTTCTAGATAATTATAAATGCTGATCGCGCAGTGGGGAAATTGAGAAATAATAATCTAGTAAATACTTATTGTCTGACAAAGCTAATATTGGTAGGTTGGGGTTCCTTAACTCACGCGGCTCATACCTAACAGTAAAGTTGTCGTTCTCTTTAATTATAAAAGATTGAATTAATTTAATTGATATTTTCCTAGGAACAGTGATGCAGAAACTCAGTGGACGTCATAATAAAATAGACCGTGATTGGTGAATAAATTGTGGAAGATTTTGTTTTCGTTGTTCGTCCAACTGGGGCCCCAATTCGTTAAGTTATTCATCACTTCGTTAAATATCCATTTGAACACAGAACTTTTAAATTTAGTCGTCGATCGGGGGCGAAAGGAAAACAGTTGGATTAATTTCAGTGACTCGTGTACATGTTGGAGTGTTTGCCTTTTAGCGATTATTATACTTTCATTCATTTTCGACCCAAAAAGAGGTGGTGAAACCACTTGGGCGCATGGACTTAAAGTACTTTGGTTTAGATTTTTGCTCAGTAGTGGGACAGTATAGCTAAATAAGAAAATACAACTTGTATATGTGAGTCGTATAAAAGCAAAGGCAGCAAATCATTTGTATCAAGTTGGGGATGTAACGGATTTCACACTTTAACATTTTCGTGTTTATACCAAACTTTTTTATTAATGATGTCCGGAAGGACCATTCCAAACACTTTTTTGAAGCCAAAAGGATCAACATTTCGTTAAATATACTGAATTAAAACTCCATGCAATAACACATTCAGTTGGGCTTTTTGAAGTTCAGAACGGAAAGTTCCAAGTCGTCCATATTTTTTGTGTATCAGCTATTTATTTTATCCGTCAGAGCAACGGATTGTTTTTGCTTTTGTAAACGGACCGGAAGGTTCTCTTTTGAGTTTATTTGTAATTAATTTTAACACTTTCTGTTTTACTGGATGTTTTCAGTTGTTTATTTTATTATAATTATGTGAAAGGATTTTTACGTTCGCCATAGAAAATATTGATCCAGTATAATATTGTATCCGGCCGAAAATTATTATTGTCAAATAAATTTAATAACTTCACATGATCACTAATCAGGACGTGGAGTTCTAATACATATTTTCAGAGATTAATCAAAACATTTTTTTTCTAGTTCATGAAGAAGAGGTTCAAGCTAAAATCCAATTTCTACCTACTGGGATATTCATTTGGCGTTAATGTTGCTCTGGAGTTGGCTGCAATGTTTGAAAAAGAAGGTATGTACTCGTATTAATTAAGTTTAATCTCCAACTTAAAATCCAAATTTCTTACTAAATAGATGAATAAAGCGCCTATTAACCGTTCCGTTCCGCATTGGAACCTCTTTGTGGAAAAATTAAAATTTTCTTGAACAAATTTCAATTTCTTTCTGTCGTTTCCTCAGAAAATTATGTTAAAATATTTAGACAACATTTAACAAGAAGGAAGACTTTTATGGATTGAATGCCTTGCGTCACATTATTTCAAAGATTGACTTTTATGGAGCATATTTTAATTTCAGAAAAATCCTCTTGGTTATCTATTAAAACACCGGTTTCCTTCGTTCAGTATCTGGACGATTCCGAGCTCTCATTTTACTTCTTCAGAGTAAAATTTCCATTGGCAAAAAAATCTTGAAGATAATATAATTATTTGAACTTATTTTTTCAGGTCGCGTGGGAACCGTGTACTGCTTGGACAGCAGCCCAGATGCATTAAGAGTTCAACTAGATGCTTATATCGGCAATTTAACTGATATGGAGCTACAGAGTTCAATTGTAGAGCACATGTACCGCCTCATGACTGGGAGGGATAGTGAAGAGCTGAAGAAGGATTTGATGAATTCAGAAAGCTGGTCGGAGAAGGTGGAAGCGTGTGTGAGTAGACTTAGAGAGTTGGTTAGCTACTCGAACCAATACAAAAGATCTATCCTTCAGGCTGCGCACCAAAGAATCATGCTGGCAAGACAATACGAACCGGAATTCAAACTAGAATCAGAACTGATCCTTATCAAGGGCATCCCACACCCAAGAGCAGAAGCTTTAGCTGATGACTACAACCTATCCAAGTACACCAATAAGCCAGTGAAGGTATTCAACATAGAATCCGATCATGCATCAGCACCTTACGATTGCAGAGTATCGAACATCGTGAATAAATTCCTTGGAGCAGAACTCTTGTCGAAATTCGAAAAGGAAGTCCTTTGCGATACGTATTTAGTTGAATCTTTTAAGATGATGTAATTTATTTTTAGTATTATTTAATGTCTGTTCTTGAAACTTTTGAGAAAACATTTCATACAATCTTGTCACAGCTATTTCATGATTTAAGTAAGTCTGTATGAAAAATCAGAACACTATTTTTACTCCATCTTCTTGCTGTTCTCTTAGGATGAGTAATAAAATTGTCATTACCAGTTGCTAAGTTATTATAAATACGGTCATTGATTGATTATTTAAGTTTTAATAAATTATATGAAATTTACTACATTTTTTTATTATACCCTTCCAGATCTTTACAAATTCTGGACGCCCATCAATCATTAATTGACACTCTATCAAAACATTTGGCTATTTTAAATTTATTTAGGCTTTTGAGCCCTAAGTTTCTGCGGAACCAATTTTGATATCTATTAATTATAAAAACATAGCCTTACAAAAAATAACTTATATATAAGTCCTGATTGGATATCAGGGATTTTAATAATTCGGGTGAAGAGACATGATTAGTTCCATCGACTATGAGAAAGTCTATTTTAGCTATGTATTGATGGAAAAATATGGTATTGAATCAAAACTTCGTAAAGATATTGTAGATCTATTAGTTGAACAAAGTGTGAACTGTCCTGCGTTGAGCTGGATAAGCATGTTATAATGTGCGTTTATTTGAGTCAGTGATGTAAGATGTTTTGGCGAAACTAGCAACTGGTAATAAACTAGTCACAACCTGTGGTGACTTTTTTTTTTTAATAATTCAGATAGCAGTAGATTATTAAATTTCTTAAAATCATATGTGTTTCTGGCACCAACACGAACAATTGTGACAACTGGGACATGTATTGATATGTTTTTTGTTGCTGCGACTACTTAGACAAACCCATTATAACTGCCTTCGGATCATAGTGAGTTACTAATCTTCGAGTCCAATATACCAATACAACAAGTGCAGATTCAAATCGGCACAATTTTGTCCAATTCAGCGAGAGACTCAATCCGGTGTCGCGTATCGCCGGAAGCAAGAATATAGACGCAGCCCGCCTTAGTCCAGCTCCTGGAGACGCCAACTCTCTCCCTAGCAGCCAGGAATACATCATGCCGCCCCTTTGTAAGGAACTCGGACATAGTCATGCCCGAGGCCCTCAGTTTGATCTTAGAAAACCAGATCTTGTCCCGAAACGCAAGACTGCGAACTTTAAACAGGATGGGCCTGGTTTTATTGGCCACTGATCGACCCATTCTGTGACATCGGCTTATGTCAGCTACAGTGAAGTCGCTTAACTGTAGTTTATCACTAACCACTTTAGCGATGACCTTGCCAGTGTCCTCTTTCTGCTCCTCACTGACTCCATGCAAAAGCAGAATCTTCCTCCGTCCTCGAGATGCGAGGACGGAGGAAGATTTGATCAACACTACGGGCTAGAAGCTCCACTTGTCACTGAAGGGTATTGAGGGCTTGAGAGATGAATGCCCGGAACATGTTGAATTCAACTGCTAGGCCGGAACTTGTAACCGGTGATGGAGGGGCCTTCTGCAGTTCAGCTTCAAAGATGGACATCCGTGTGTGGAATAACTCCATTAGATCAATCAAAGTGTTAGTCAGTGAATCCATTGTGTTGGTGTGATGTTAACAGTATTTTGTAGTAAATTTTATTGTAAGGATAACGCTTCACCAGCAGGTATAAACTATAAACTTTTAAAATATTTCATAAAATATTATAAAATACTATTGAATTAAATTAAATTAAATTTTAATTACGAGCGTTTTTTATTTAGTGTTAATTGGTACAACTACCCACAACTTTTCTTTTTTACTATGTATCTAACCTAATACATAAGCGTTCCACCAAAAAGTTTTCTCAGTAGTTCAAACAGAGTTCAATAATACTTTTAAGAAGAAAACTATAACTATATGCCCTAAGTTTTTATTCAGTGACTGGGCGACAAAAGGAGTCAGAAAAAGTAAAGAAAGACTTTACGAGTTGTATGGCCTTAAGCCTTTTATTAACACTAAAACTTTTAATAATAGTGAATGGGCTCAACTGGACTTTATAATGAAAGAGTGGATTGTATTAAAATAGGCATATTGCTATAATTACACTATCAACTCAGGTTGAAATACACAAAGAAATGTCCGTAATGGCTGGCGTCTGTGAGCTGAGTGGTGCGGCGGGCGCGCAGGCGACCGTCGCGTCGCGGGTTCAGTACCCCGACACACCGCGCCTGCCCCGCGGACGCCCGCGCATATGTGATGCGCCAACATATTCCCCGGGTTGAAGGGAAGTCTTCAATTGTCGATTGGAAGCGGGCAGATGCAGTTGAAAGCACGATGAATGGTGCCCCGCTTCGTCTTCAGTTCGGCCACTCTCGCGACTCCGTCTACGCCAGGATAGGTCTTCGTGACCCGGCCCAGGGACCAGAGCAGAGGCACCGTTGTTTTGTCCTTTATCAGGACTAGGGAACTAAGCTTCACTTCACCTCTGGAATGAAACCACTTGGATTTGGCCTGTAGCAGAGAAGTATATTCGTTATGAAGCCGTCGCCAGAAATGCTGTCTGATGTGCTGAATTCTCTTCCAGCGATCCAGTCTCGTGATGTTGGCTTCAGTCACCTGAGGATGTGGTACTGATAAGAATGGCCGTCCAATTAGGAAGTGAAAGGGAGTAAGTGCCGAAAAATCGTTAGGGTCTGAAGAAAGAGGAGTAAGAGGGCGTGAGTTAAGAACCGCCTCTATATGAGTCATAAGTCATAAGTCATTTATTTCGTAACAAAAATACATTGTGTCGAAATTTGTGACAAGTAAAAAAACACCACTAAAACATTACAAAAGATCAAATTAAAAACAAATACCCTTTAAATAACAATAATAATTTAATGTAATGTCAAGGATAGAAATTCAATAACAATTAGACAAATGAGATAAAAAAAAAACAATGACAATTATAAAAGATCAATAAATACGTCACATACACAAAAACAAATTAAAAAATAATAATCCTTAAAATAACGTTTACAATTCAGTCAAAGAAAAAAAGTTAATGTCAGGGATAAAATAAACAAAAATTAAAACCAAAAATAATAAAATCAATATTTGTGTAACAAATACCATAAAAAATACAAAATAATAATCCATGGTAGATCAATACTCGTCAAATAAAAAAATTAAAATACAATGTCAGAGCTATAATTACACACAATAACAAATTTAAATTCAATTAATACAATTATAATAATCCATATTCAATTTCAATTAATTATGATTATCACTATAGTTGTCACTTGTCATCCAGGAACTCATTCACACTGTAATAGCCCTTTCTCAATAAATATGTTTTGAGCTTGTTTTTAAACAAGTTAGCGCTATTTATACTTCTAAATTCGGTAACTTATTATATAGGAAGACTGATTGATATCTGGGACTGTGATGAACCACGTTTAATTTCGGTTGGATCACTACCAACCAGTATGATAACTCTTTCCGTCGGGTGTTATCTCTAGCTAATCTTTGCTCATTGGTTTCAAATGTGTGCAGATTCTTGACAAAATGAAAGAAAGAAAGAAAGAAAATATATTTATTTGTGACCCGCACAGGAGACACGAGATAAAAAAATGAGAAAAGAGAAAAAAATGAGATAGCAACACGAGAATATCGAGGAATGGCACTGTCAAAATTTGAAGTCTAGTAAAGTGGTCCCTGCACGATTCCGTCTGCTTCAAGCGGAGCATTATCCTTAAGGCTCTCTTCTGAATGACAAATGCCGAGTGGACGTTGTATCTGTAACTGTTGCCCCAGAACTGAATGCTATATCTGAGCCTAGATTCAACCAGAGCAAAGTAAACCATCCTAAGTTGGGCCAAAGTTAGTTCTTCCCTCAGGCTTCTAATTGCATAGCATGCCGAGCTAACAGAATTTGATACAGACGATGATTCAACCTTCCAGTTCAACAATGCGTCAATGTGAACACCTAAGAATTTAACATGCTCAACCACTTCGACCTTGTTACCACAAGATATAACCTCAATACAAGCATTTTTTCGGACGTTCGACTTGAATAATATACATTTTGTTTTATTAACATTAAGTTTTAAATTATTTGTGCCAAACCAGTGTTCAAAAATGTTCAACATATAATTAAGTATATAATTAAGCTTCTAGATCTTTTAAGTTAACTGCAGACACTATTGAATTGGTGTCATCTGCAAAGATAATTAGAGTTGTATCAGAAATACGTTTTTTCATGTACTCAATTAAGTCATTTAAGAATAAGATGAAGAAAACTGGGCCCAGAACAGATCCCTGGGGGACACCTCGAGAAACAAACATTAGATTAGAGTTGAATACTTTTTCCTCTCCATCCACTACCGACTTAATCTCTACATACTGTTGCCTATTATACAAGTAAGATTTGAAGAGCTTTAGTACGTTGTCCCGTATGCCATAGTGTCCTAGTTTTGCCAGCAAAATGTTATGATCTACTGTATCGAAGGCAGAGCTAAGATCAAGAAAAACACCTGCCACCTTATGCTTGTCATTCAAGTTGGAGACAACCTTATAAATTAATGCTTCAATAGCATCACTGGAACCCAAAGATTTTTGGTACCCAAATTGGCAAGCATTTAAAATTCTGTGCATATTAACGTGTTTCATGAGCCTATCCTTCATTATTTTTTCAAAGATCTTTGACAATATAGGCAATAGGGAAATCGGCCTGTAGTTGCCAGGATCCGTTTTTGAACCCTTCTTAAAAATTGGAAGTACTCGAGCTATCTTAAGCTGATCAGGAAACAGGCCTTCCTCAATACACTCATTATAGAACGATGCTAGTGGAGCCGCCAGTAAGTCAATGTTATCTTTAATAATAGTCAGAGGAATATCGTTATAGCAAGTAGACGATTTATTGACCATCTTATTGACCATGTTGTAAATTTCCAAGGGTGTGACTGCATCAAACCTCACGTTAGAGTCCACTCTACTGACACTTTCTGTTTGATATGTTATTGCCAGTTTTTGGTCACACGCTTTTAGATGGACATTATTATCGAACCTTCTTGAAAAAATGTTAGCTACATCTAAAGTAATATTAATTATTTTATTTTCAATTTTAAGTATAATTTGATTATTTTCAATATTTTTAGAAGTATTGCGCCGCCGATTGACTATTTTCCAGATCATCCTACTAGAATCTGATGCCATCTCTATTTGTTTTCTTACACAATTCCTTTTTGCACAACTTAATACTTTTCTATACGTTCTAATGTACCTATTTCGATATTCAATAACCGAATTGTCGCATTGTGTCTTATCAACTGTGTTAAGGAACCGTTTAACTTTGCTAGCTATCCTAATTCCATTGGTAATCCATATGGAACATTTAGTTCTTTTAACTTTAACCCTCACTTTTTTCTTTTTAAAGCTAGAAGAGTGTATTTCTTTGAATTTACTTATAAATGTGTTGATACCTGTGCTCCAGATAGTCTCTAATATCTTTTTCCTAAAATTAAGTATGTTCTCGTCATTATATTTCCTTCTATAAAGACTAACATAGTTTGCCTGCTTCTTATATTCAACTCTTTCCAGTCGTAGTGTACAAAAAAGACCCGCGTGTCCGTCTGATAGCCCATTGTGATCAACATATGTGCTGTCTATGAGACTTTCAGGCAGGTTAGTTAAAATATTATCGATACAAGATTCTGATTTGTTTCTTTTGAAGGTGGGAGATTTAATTAGATATCTGAAGTTGTAGCACGTCAATAACGATAAAAAAGAATTATGTCTTAAGTCATCTTTTAACACATTAATATTGAAGTCGCAACAAATTATACACAATTTATTGAGAAAGCGCTGTAACAGGCTTTCAAGCCTATTCATAAAGTTACCAAAATTACCGTTTGTAGGAGTCCTATAACAACAAACCACACACAAATTAGTCTGAATATCTTTGACTCCACATACTTCGAAACAATCGGTTTTATATAATTGTTTACACACTTGCAGTTCTTCCAAGTTTCTATTGTCAAGTGTTAAGATCATCGAACCGCCCCTATTTTTTTTAAGTCTAGTGTTGTAAGATCCCATCTTGTAATTCATATAATTAAATTGTTTTGCTACAGTATCATTTAGAAAATGTTCCGATATGCATAAGAAGTCGAGAGTTTTTGGTGATTCACCTACATAAATTTCAAGGTCATCTTTTTTATTATTAATCCCACAGAGATTCTGATGGAAAATATTGATGTTTGTATAAAGTGTGGGTAGTTCATCCACGAAAAAAATTTGGGGATAAATTGTCGTTATGCTCCTGATTGACGGTATTTATAACATAATATTTTAGATTATCAAATATATTCATCATGCCATAATAATTAATTGTTCCATTATTCTTAAACATAGTGCGATCAAATGTCAAATCTAGGTTAGTGTCAAACAGTGTAGCATATTTGTGAGTGTAAATGTCAAGATATAACAAGTTATTAAAAGTTTCAATTCGTGTGTTATACATTATAGTCGAAGGGTCATTTTTATAAGTCGGTAGGCAAATTATGACATTAGTATGTTGAACATTCAGTAACGTCTCTCTAATGTAAATAGTTATGTCAAGATAATTTTTTGTTCGTCCAAAATCTTCATCTCCAATAAAAATTATACAGTAGTCATCTCTAGAGTAGTCGGCTATTTTCATAGTGATGTTACATAACAAATTTTTGATTCCAGCATTAGGCAGATGGAAGTGACATATTTGAGTATCAGCAAATGTGGTTTCAGCAAGTGATAGTACATTATTAGTGTTGTTGCTACTTATAATGCACAATTTTGATTTCTTTTGCACCGGTTTATGAGTGAGACAGGTAGCCATCTCTTCGAAGGTGAAATGAGTAAGATGCAGTAACCGTTATAAATGATGCTTACATGATTTTACAGCAGCTTCAGTCAATGAATTGAAATGGGGGCTGTAAGCAGGCGTGAAAATAAATTCAATACCTGGCTGCGCCATTTCAGATGCAACATTTGATAATTGCAAGAACCTATACATCTCGTTTGATGAGCCTACAAAGTTAGTCCCGTTATCGGACGTGATGCTTCGAGGCTTGCCACGAAGCGCCACGAACCTAGCTCAAGAACAAATCTTGAGTTTCCTTTTTTAAATAGTTATGTTGACTACGCTGGGTCAGTATTGGTGGCCAATAGTGGCGTACATTTGGAGCTCGTCACCTGAGACCACGTACTTATGCTGACGAAAACGTGTTAAAATGGAAAACAGATCGTCTTGAACTACGGGTCCGACCATCTGAATGTCGTTAAGCGACACCCCCGAACTGGTAGGAGCTGATGCGTCGAATACTACGCGTAGCTGTGTAGTGGTGCTAGAACTGCGAATAACTCCATGATGTGGAATGTAATAATTTTTCATGGATTTTTCTGGTGAAGGAGTACAGTTTGAGTCTAACGTCATATAACCTAGGCGCTCATATTCTCTCATGAACTCATTATATTTTTTATGAAATGATGGATCGCGTTTAAATCGTCGTTCAAGGGAGCGAAAAAGATTTCTAGCATTGGTAAATGAATGACCTAATGTACTAGGATCCCCTCTTAAAGGCATTGATACTACGAATCCCCCACCATTATTACGAACGGTGGTTTGAGCAAAAGACTGATCACACATTCTCTCCTCAAGCGAGAGTGAATGTTTTGAAGAAAAATTGTCAAGCTCCCAAAATTGAGTTAGGTCGGGAGTGACATTGGAATTATGGCAAAAATGATTAGCGGAAAAACATGATTGGTGCGAAATACTACCTGAAACTAACCATCTTAACTTGGTCTCGCATAATTTAGGTAGGTTTTCCCCTTAATCTATTGTTTTGCTACCTAAGACATTCCAGAAAATTTCAGCTCCTACCAGGATGTCTACGACCGACGGAACATTAAAGTTCGGGTCTGCTAGTTTAAGACCTGAAGGAATAGGGGCGTGATTGATATGTACGAATGAAGACGGTAGAAATTTTGTGATTTCAGGCAAAATGTGACACTTGATATCTACAGTAAAGGCACAGCATAAAGACTCGATTGTGAGGTGACAAGACTGTGTACTGGTGGATATGTGATTATTAATACCCGTTACCTTGGTGCTCGTACCGTGTCGTAACAAAACCAGCTTCTCTGATAAGCTTTGCGTAACAAAGTTCGCCGTACTGCCGTTGTCCAGCAGTAGGCGCGCGGTGTACTTCTTACCCGTCACGCCAGTCACGTTCACCATAGCTGTGGACAGTAAAACATGCGCAGAAGTAACAGGCTGCATGGAATTGGCTGAAAGCACAACATTTGAAGAAGGAGTAGCAGAAGCAGTGCAGAAGGCGTGGTAGAAGGCAATGGATTGGAAGCAAGTTTGGGCTCGTTATTTTTCATATGCAAAAGCGTATTGTGCTTTGTTTTGCAATATTTGCAATGTGAAAATCTACATTTTGTAGAATTATGTCCAAAGCGTAAGCAATTAATGCAAACATTAAGTTGTGTTGCCTTTTGTTTACGATTTTCTATTGACAAGTTTCTAAAAGATTCACATTTAAATAACGAATGTGCTTGGGAGCAAAGTGGACATTTACTGTTTTTATTAATATTTTCTAATTTTTTATTTATTGTATGCTTAGAATCGGTTTTATTTGAATGACTATTATTTAAGGCGATTATAGCATACGTTTGAGAAAACTAAGATTTGTCTCCACTGATTCTAACCAGTCCGCTTTTCTGCTTAAAAAAGAACAAAATTGTGTTAAAGTAGGATCATCTTTATACGTATTGTTTATATGCTCTTCGGTCACGGCTTCGGGTGGTGCTAATCAGGTGACACTTACTGGTGGTAGGCTTCGGCCGAAGGCTTGTGACCACCCACCGGGCAAAGACGTACCGCCAAGCGGCCTAGCCGTGTTCCGGTACGATGCTCGGTGTAGCCACTAGAGGAGTTGGGTCGAGATAGTTGTTCAGTCTGTCCCAAAACAGCGCGAATCAGGACCAGTCTGATTCGCGCTGTTTTGGGCGTATCGGGAGACTAGTTGCGGAGGGTAGCGGGATCCAAGGCACGGTGCGCCGCTGGCCGACCGCAGGTAGTTGGGGGCCCAAGTAGTGTGCCAGCCACACACGATTTCCTGCTGTGTGAAGTGTTATGAGACAATCTGTCCCAAATTTAGTTTAATGTTTACGATAACCTAATGTTCAGATGCAATCGGTGCCCAATCTGGGGTCACAGAAAACGAAGTTCGTGTTTAGCCCATGTGGTAATGCACTTTCTCTAACTTTTGTGGATATGCATGAGACAATCTGTCCTGAATTTTAGGTTAGTTGTTCAAACAGCAAGCGTCTTATTTGTTAACATGGAAGCTAGTGTATGAATAATTAAATTAAAATTTGGATAACCTTGGTGCCCAATCTAGGGTCATAGAAATTGAATGTGTGTGTGCCTCCAGGTGCATGCCATTTCCTGCTCTGTGAAGTGTTATGAGACAATCTGTCCCAAATTTTAGTTTAATGTTTACGGTATCCTAACGTTCAGATACAATCGGTGCCCAATCTAGGGTCACGGAAAACGGAGTTCGTGTTTAGCCTATGTGGTAATGCACTTTCTCTAACGTTTGTGGATATGCATGAGACAAACTGTCCTGAATTATAGGTTAGTGGTTCAAACAGCAAGCGTCTTATTGTTAACATGGAAGCTAATGTATGAATAATTAAATTAAAATTTGGATAACCTTGGTGCCCAATCTAGGGTCATAGAAATTGAATGTGTGTGTGCCTCTAGGTGCATGCCATTTCCTGCTCTGTGAAGGGTTATGAGACAATCTGTCCCAAATTTAGTTTAATGTTTACGGTATCCTAACGTTCAGATGCAATCGGTGCCCAATCTAGGGTCACAGAAAACGGAGTTCGTGTTTAGCCTATGTGGTAATGCACTTTCTCTAACTTTTGTGGATATGCTTGAGACAAACTGTCCCAAATTTTAGTTTAATGTTTACGGTATTCTAACGTTCAGATGCAATCGGTGCCCAATCTAGGGTCACGGAAAACGGAGTTCGTGTTTAGCCTATGTGGTAATGCACTTTCTCTAACTTTTGTGGATATGCATGAGACAAACTGTCCTGAATTTTAGGTTAGTGGTTCAAACAGCAAGCGTCTTATTTGTTAACACGGAAGCTAGTTTATGAATAATTAAATTAAAATATGGATAACCTTGGTGCCCCATCTAGGGTCATAGAAATTGAATGTGGGTGTGCCTCTAGGTGCATGCCATTTCCTGCCCTGTGAAGTGTTATGAGACAATCTGTCCCAAATTTTAGTTTAATGTTTACAGTATCCTAACGTTCAGATGCAATCGGTGCCCAATCTAGGGTCACAGAAAACGGAGTTCGTGTTTAGCCTATGTGGTAATGCAGTTTCTCTAACTTTTGTGGATATGCATGAGACAAACTGTCCTGAATTTTTGGTTAGTGGTTCAAACAGCAAGCGTCTTATTTGTTAACATGGAAGCTAGTTTATGAATAATTAAATTAAAATTTGGATAACCTTGGTGCCCAATCTAGGGTCATAGAAATTGAATGTGGGTGTGCCTCTAGGTGCATGCCATTTCCTGCTCTGTGAAGTGTTATGAGACAATCTGTCCCAAATTTTAGTTTAATGTTTACGGTATCCTAACGTTCAGATGCAATCGGTGCCCAATCTAGAGTCACAGAAAACAAAGTTCGTGTTTAGCCTATGTGGTAATGCACTTTCTCTAACTTTTGTGGATATGCATGAGACAATCTGTCCTGAATTTTAGGTTAGCGGGGTGCATGAAAGGAGCCTCCTCGTGGCGCACCCTGGAAGCAGCTAGACACGGTATCGCAGTGTCTAGGCTGACTAATCCTTTAACTTGGTAATATTGAATCTAAGAACTAAAAAATAGTCGAACAGGTGTCGAACCAGTATTTTACTGCACAACCAAAAGAGTTTCAAAAAGTGGAGTAGCGTCCAAACCACAAACTTTGTAGATCCATTTATGTTACCTATTATAAATACTAGACCATTTTCCGTTATGTTTAGTTGCGAAAATGAGATTTAAAAGTTAAAGTAGCGCCCAAACCACAAACTTTTTAGATCAATTTATATTATTGGACATTCTAACCGTTTGCCATTCCATTTGCAATCAAACGAAATTTTCAAAGCGTAATGAGATTCAAACCACAAACCTCATTAATATCCTACTGTACCGTTCTTTGTAAAACACAGTATAGTAAAAGGTTTTAACCTTTAGTTATATAACAATAAACGGTAGGTTTGTAGGGACGATTCAATCGCAACCAAACGAGATTTTAAAATTAGAATAGAGCTTAAACAACTAACTGTGTAAATCCGTTTATGATATTGAACATTCTAAACCATTTTCCGTTCCATTTGCAACCAAACGATTTTAAAAGTGGAATAAGACTCAAACCGCAAACCTCCTAAATATTTATTTATTCAAAGACAAAGATATTTTATTCCAAGCGGCACTTTTGAACGTGAGGTACATTAAAATTTACAAGTTATAAAAGTTGATTCTACCACGCATTCGGAAAGTAGCTTGTTATGTCTCCATGAATGCACAAAAACTCCAAACTTACTCTTTTAAAAAAAATGATTTTTTTACAATGTTTAGTTACATAAGTACATACATTAATAAATTCATATATGTGAGGACAATGAACCTGCATATTTAAACTTCATGTACAATAGTGGTATATAGGCGGACTTAATGCCACAAGGCATTCTCTACTAGTCAACCTTTGAAATATCGTACCGTACCGTACTTTGTAAAACACAGTACAGTAAAAGGGTTTAACCTTTAGTTACATAACGGTAAATGGTAGGTTTGCAGAGTCAACCGAATCGCAACCAAATGAGATTATAAAAGTAGAATAGGACTTCAAACACAAACTTTGTAGATCCATTTATGTAATTGAGAATTCTAGAAAACATTTCGTTCCGATAAATCTAAACGAGATTTAAAAAGTGGAATAACGCCCAAACCACAAACTTTGTAGATCCATTAATGTTATTGAACATTCTAAACCATTTTCCGTTCCATTTGTAACCAAACGAAATTTTAAAAGCGGAATAAGACTGAAACCACAAACCTCATAAATATCGTACCGTACCGTACTTTGTAAAACACAGTACAGTAAAAGAGTTTATCCTTTAGTTATATAACGGTAAACGGTAGGTTTGCAGAGTCGACCGAATCGCAACCAAACGCGATTATAAAATTAGAATAGCACTTCAACCACAACTATGTAGGACCATTTATCTTATTGGGTATTCTAGAAAACATTCCGTTCCAATCGAAACCACACGAGATTCAAAAAGTGGAATAGCGCCCAAACCACACACTGAAAAATTATTAAACATATAAAAATAATTATTGAACATATTGAGTTTTAGAACTAAAAAATTGTGGAATAGGCGCCGAACCACTATTTTAATGCACTCTGTAAGATTTCATTTATATTTAAGCCATCGATAAACTTTTCGTTCCAATCGTAACCAAACGAGTATTTCATTTATATTATTGGGCATTCTATTCCACCGCGACGAAGGCGAACGAAGTGAGCCGTAGGAAGCGACAGGTGGACTCTTAGCAACAGTGCTGTCGTCTGCGTACCCAAAGGTGCCGGGTTTTAGCAAATCATTAATGTGCAGCAAGAATAATGTTGCCGAGAGCACTGACCCCTGAGGGACTCCGGCGTTGATATCTAACTGACCGGACGAGCAGCCGTCGATAACCACTCGGATGGAGCGATCCCTTAGGAAGTCCCCTATCCAATCACACAGACCACTAGGCAGACCGAAGGAAGGAAGCTTACCAATGAGGCTTTCGTGCCAGACCCTGTCGAAAGCCTTTGAGATGTCGAGGGAGACGGCTAGCGCTTCCCCGTGTCTCTCGATGGCCTCACTCCAGATGTGAATGGCATACGCTAGAAGATCCCCAGTGGACCGATTTCGGTGGAAGCCGTATTGGCGGTCACTGAGGATGTCGTTCGCTTCTAGGTATGCCAGAAGCTTACCGTTGAGTACACGTTCCATACTCTTACAGAGGATGGACGTTACAGATATGGGTCTGTAGTTGGCCGGGTCAGCTCGACTGCACTTCTTGGGCACGGGCTGTACGTTGGCTTGCTTCCAAGCCTTCGGCACTTTTCCAGTTCCTATCGAAAGGCTATACAGGCGTGTCAAGATCGGAGACAATTCAGGCGCACAGGTTTTAAGTACAATTGCTGGTATCCCGTCGGGGCCACTCGCTTTGTTCACATCGAGGCTACGCAGAACCCTACGGACGTCCTTTTGATGGATGCGGATGTCTGACATACTCGTCACACAGCCATCAGGAGAGGGAGGAGGCTGCGCGCCATCAGAATTCAGATGCGAAGATTCCGCAAAAAGGGAGGCAAACAAGTTTGCCTTCTCCTCAGCGGAGTGGGCCAGTGACCCGTCAGGTTTCAGCAGTGGTGGTAGTGAGGGGCGACAGAAATTTGATTCAACCGACTTAGCCAGGGACCAAAACGCTTTGCTACCCGCTGGATATGAAGCAAGTTTGTTCCCGATTCTGCTAATGTGGTCAAACCGTGCTCTTCGCATCACCTTTTTGCAGGACTTGGCAGCCGTGTTGAAGGCTCTCTTTTTCTGACTCACGTCATTTGCCTTGCGCGTTCGAGCGACGACCCATGCTTGGTAGGCCTTGTGTTTAACCGCGTTGGCGTGGTGACACTCGGCCCCAAACCATGGTCGGTTGTCGTTAGATATTGCTACGTCAGAGAATGGAATATAGTACTCCATCCCCCGACGCAACACATCAGTTACAGCGTCAGCGCATGACGATGGATCGTCCGAAGCGAAGCAAGTGGGCTGCCAAGGATAGCATGCGAAAAAAGATCGCATCCCATCCCAATCTGCTGACCTGTACCGCCATACCCGCCGGGTGCCTCTTAGGCTGGGATCGGGCGGGGAGTAGACGGACACAGACTTCACCAGACAGTGGTCGGAACTACCCAACGGTGAAGATATCGACACTGAGTATCGGTTTGGATCTGTTGTCAGCAGAAGGTCCAAGCAATTGGCTGTGTGCGAATCAACATCTGGCACCCTCGTTGCCCCCTGGACCAGCTGGGTGAGATTTAACGCTAGCGCAAGTTTGCGCGTCTCTCGTCCAGCATGATCAGTGCACTGGTATGGGAAGAGCCACTCCTGGTGGTGGGCATTAAAGTCCCCCAGTAGCACTAATTGGGCGGAAGGGTACCGTTGCTGTGCCGCATCAGCCGCCTCACTGAGGTACTCTGTGAGCCTGGTTGTCTCCTGATCTCCGCTGTGCGAGCGGTAGACACAGGCGTAGATAATCTTATCCAGCCCTGTGTCCACCAGAGCCCACAGCACTGAGAACCTGGAGTCTTCAAGATTACGGAGACGCCGATAGCAAGTGACGTCTCGGGCATGCATGTACCCGCGCGTGGTTTGAAATTGTGCTCCAGGGTAAACCCTGGGTAAGATAAGTACGACACGTCAGACGGACTTCCTATCTGCGTCTCCGTAAGGAAAAACAGTGCTGGCTTTTCAGTCTCCAGGTGATGTTGGACTGAGGTGAGATTGGAGTGCAGACCTCTAATATTGGTGAGGTGCACTTTGTGTGGGAGGGGGTGCAGCCGCTGTTTTACTCCAGTTTTCTTTTTATTACCTGCCATTCAAAGATTCAAAAGAGTGAAAGGAGAGGAGAAGGAAGTGAGATGAGGTTCCACGCTACTAACCTACAGACACGCACTGAAAGGACGCCATCATTGGGGCACTAGTCCGGAGACTGCGGGGACGCCCGAGCCCCCCCGGAGATGTCCATCGAGCCCTCCCATCTGGTCGCCAACCAGCACGATGGCGCATTCCGGGATTTTTCGACAGTTGGCGGGGCAGCCTTTCGTGTGTGGCTGGCACACTACTTGGGCCCCCAACTACCTGCGGTCGGCCAGCGGCGCACCGTGCCTTGGATCCCGCTACCCTCCGCAACTAGTCTCCCGATACGCCCAAAACAGCGCGAATCAGACTGGTCAGCATGCAGCGGAACAACTATCTCGACCCAACTCCTCTAGTGGCTACACCGAGCATCGTACCGGAACACGGCTAGGCCGCTTGGCGGTACGTCTTTGCCCGGTGGGTGGTCACAAGCCTTCGGCCGAAGCCTACCACCAGTAAGTGTCACCTGATTAGCACCACCCGGGGACCACGTGTAGGGTAACAACAATAGGGGTAACTCTCCTACGGACGCGGGTGACTCAGCCCCCAAAAAGTGCCATCAACAAGTTCTACTATCTGCGAGCTTCACTCCAGGGGAATGCAGCTTTAATTATAAAAAAACATTGACTTTAAAGCTGATCATTATATTCTAGCGTGGGACCTGTTGTGCGAACGTTACAATAAAAATCGACTTCTAGTGAAAAATCATTTACAAGCTTTATTTGATGTTGAATCAATTACAAAAGAGTCAAGTGTTTTCATTAGAAACCTTGTTGATGTTATTAATAAAAATATTAGGGCACTAACTTCATTAAAAAGGCCCACTCAATATTGGGATGATATTATTATTCATTTTATGATTAAAAAAAATTATTTAACAACAAGCCGTGACCGAAGAGCATATAAACAATACGTATAAAGATGATCCTACTTTAACACAATTTTGTTCTTTTTTAAGCAGAAAAGCGGACTGGTTAGAATCAGTGGAGACAAATCTTAGTTTTCTCAAACGTATGCTATAATCGCCTTAAATAATAGTCATTCAAATAAAACCGATTCTAAGCATACAATAAATAAAAAATTAGAAAATATTAATAAAAACAGTAAATGTCCACTTTGCTCCCAAGCACATTCGTTATTTAAATGTGAATCTTTTAGAAACTTGTCAATAGAAAATCGTAAACAAAAGGCAACACAACTTAATGTTTGCATTAATTGCTTACGCTTTGGACATAATTCTACAAAATGTAGATTTTCACATTGCAAATATTGCAAAACAAAGCACAATACGCTTTTGCATATGAAAAATAACGAGCCCAAACTTGCTTCCAATCCATTGCCTTCTACCACGCCTTCTGCACTGCTTCTGCTACTCCTTCTTCAAATGTTGTGCTTTCAGCCAATTCCATGCAGCCTGTTACTTCTGCGCATGTTTTACTGTCCACAGCTATGGTGAACGTGACTGGCGTGACGGGTAAGAAGTACACCGCGCGCCTACTGCTGGACAACGGCAGTACGGCGAACTTTGTTACGCAAAGCTTATCAGAGAAGCTGGTTTTGTTACGACACGGTACGAGCACCAAGGTAACGGGTATTAATAATCACATATCCACCAGTACACAGTCTTGTCACCTCACAATCGAGTCTTTATGCTGTGCCTTTACTGTAGATATCAAGTGTCACATTTTGCCTGAAATCACAAAATTTCTACCGTCTTCATTCGTACATATCAATCACGCCCCTATTCCTTCAGGTCTTAAACTAGCAGACCCGAACTTTAATGTTCCGTCGGTCGTAGACATCCTGGTAGGAGCTGAAATTTTCTGGAATGTCTTAGGTAGCAAAACAATAGATTAAGGGGAAAACCTACCTAAATTATGCGAGACCAAGTTAAGATGGTTAGTTTCAGGTAGTATTTCGCACCAATCATGTTTTTCCGCTAATCATTTTTGCCATAATTCCAATGTCACTCCCGACCTAACTCAATTTTGGGAGCTTGACAATTTTTCTTCAAAACATTCACTCTCGCTTGAGGAGAGAATGTGTGATCAGTCTTTTGCTCAAACCACCGTTCGTAATAATGGTGGGGGATTCGTAGTATCAATGCCTTTAAGAGGGGATCCTAGTACATTAGGTCATTCATTTACCAATGCTAGAAATCTTTTTCGCTCCCTTGAACGACGATTTAAACGCGATCCATCATTTCATAAAAAATATAATGAGTTCATGAGAGAATATGAGCGCCTATGACGTTAGACTCAAACTGTACTCCTTCACCAGAAAAATCCATGAAAAATTATTACATTCCACATCATGGAGTTATTCGCAGTTCTAGCACCACTACACAGCTACGCGTAGTATTCGACGCATCAGCTCCTACCAGTTCGGGGGTGTCGCTTAACGACATTCAGATGGTCGGACCCGTAGTTCAAGACGATCTGTTTTCCATTTTAACACGTTTTCGTCAGCATAAGTACGTGGTCTCAGGTGACGAGCTCCAAATGTACGCCACTATTGGCCACCAATACTGACCCAGCGTAGTCAACATAACTATTTAAAAAAGGAAACTCAAGATTTGTTCTTGAGCTAGGTTCGTGGCGCTTCGTGGCAAGCCTCGAAGCATCACGTCCGATTTTCCGTTCCATTTTCAACAAAACGAGATTTTAAAAGTGGAATAAGATTCAAACTACAAACCTCGTAAATATCGTACTGTACCGTACTTTGTAAAACACAGTACAGTAAAAGGGTTTAACCTTTAGTTATATAACGGTAAACGGTAGGTTTGAAGGGACGATCCAATCGCAACCAAACAAGATTTTAAAAGTTGAATAGAGCTTGAATCACAAACTGTGTAGATACGTTTGTGTTATTGAACGTTCTAAACCATTTTCCGTTCCATTTGCAACCAAACGAGATTTTAAAAGTGGAATAAGATTCAAACTACAAACCTCGTCAATATCGTACTGTACCGTACTTTGTAAAACACAGTACAGTAAAAGGGTTTAACCTTTAGTTACATAACGGTAAACGGTAGGTTTGCAGGGACGATCCAATCGCAAACAAACAAGATTTTAAAAGTAGAATAGAGCTTAAATCACAAACTGTGTAGATCCGTTTATGTTATTGAATATTCTTAACCATTTTCCGTTCCATTTGCAACCAAATAAGATTTTAAAAGTGTAATAAGATTCAAACCACAAACCTCGTAAATATCGTACCGTACCGTACTTTGTAAAACACAGTACAGTAAAAGGGTTTATCCTTTAGTTATTTAACGATAAACGGTAGGTTTTTCAGAGTCCACCGAATCGCAACCAAACGAGATTATAAAAGTAGAATAGGACTTCAACCACAAGCTTTGTAGATCCAATTATTTTATTGGGTATTCCAGAAAACATTCCGTTCCGTTTCCTTAGTTATGAACAAACTGAGTAACTTCTACACCCAGTTACATAATAAACTAATGGAGGGAATTACGCTCTCACACACCAACACATGTGTATGACACACACACTCACACTGACACTCCACAAGTCTAGTTTAGTTTTATAGTCTGCACCTACTTTGTTTTATATTTAATGGTATTGTATTGCTTGATTATTATTTTTATCTAATCCAATTTCATTCTTATTTAAACCAATTATAATTTAATTTAATTAATTTTAATTATTGTAAGTTTTATTTTTTCTATTTTTTTTTTGTTGATAGGCTCGCGTAATTATTTAATTTCTAATTTTATGTAAACCAATTTTAATTTAATTTTCATGTTAGGTTGATTATGATTATGTTGTTAACAGGGTCTTTAAGTAATGTATGGATATGGAAGAGAGAGGTCCCTTGGTACAGGTCTATGCATACCTAAAAGAAGTCCTCTACAATGTAAAACCTGTTGATTGTGAAATAAAATAATTTAATTTATTTATTATATACTTTACTGTACAACACAAAAAACATAAAGGACAAATGTTTAAATATACAAGTGTACAATGGGCGGTCTTATTACACTAGGCAATATCTTACAGACAACCTTTGGATGGACTGAAAGACAGAAGAAGAATTTAGGGCTTTCAGTGTACAAAATATCAAAAATAATATTACTTAGACTTAATAACATACAATACACACTGAGAGAGAGGCCTTTTCTACAGACAGGAGGCCTGTGTCCCAGCAGTGGCAACATTAATAGACTGATGATGTGAATACATACTGTGGTATTCTGCTATACAGAACCACATGTTTTAGTCTTTTTATGTTTTTATAAACACTATACAAACCACACCTTTTATTTTTAATTGTATCAACTAATTTTACTCATTTTTATGTATTCTTGATTGATTTAATATCTAAATTATTTAAATTATTATTATTTGTAAATGTATTTATTTATAATATAACCGACGTGTGTTATGGACTAGAATTATGAATGTGAGTGAAGCAAAAGAAGTATGTAAGGATCGTAGCAGGTGGCGTTCTGTAATTTCTGCCTACCCCCATGGAAAAAAGGCATGAGTTTATGTATGTAGGTATTTATTTAAACATAATTTTATGTAGATTTAAATATAGTGTATGTTTATACATATTTTGTTTATATGTATATATGTGTGTTAGGTAGAGTGTAGGTTTTTTAAATGTTATCCTATAATATATAATGTACTTAAGTGTATTATTATATAAATTATCATATATGACTAATTGTTTAATAAAGATATTTTGAATTGTATGTGTGTTAAAATGTAAATTAGTAATTGGTACCACTTACTTCCGCAACTTAATATTAAGCTCTTATGAATGAAAAATCCTTTAATTATAGATGAGGTCTGCTTAAAACTTAAAATCATTCTTCAAAGATTACTGAGCTAAGAATATTGTATGGCATCGAACACGCAAGACAAAAAGAAAAACGAATTTATGCCAATAACTTATTAAAATTAACCGATGTTATGCAGGTTCCTTAATGACTCCGTTGTTAATACCAATTAAGTAAATTCTTATCTCAAGAGGCTACCACGTTGCATTTTATTAAAATTAGCAATTTTCCTTGTAACGAAATGAAATTTTAAATGACCTCGAAACCGCTGAAGCCACTTTACCTTCATTTTAAGAAGAGAAATTTTGATGAACGTAAAATATCGTGCATTTTCTCTTGTGATTCTTGAGATAAAACGGGCTCGAGCTACTTGTGGCTTCTGAGAATTTAAAGAGGAAATCTGTACATTAATCTGGGAAGGTATCTGTTTTGTATAATGGTAGGTAATAATTATACATTCGGATAATTAAGTAAGTTGTCAGTGTCATGCATACCAAAAAGCATTATCCTGTGAAGCGATAACCAGCAGACACAATAGAAATTACCTATTTATCAAAACACACTACAGATAGTTATTAAAATAAAAAATAAAAAAAAATATTATGCACCCTATCGGGCATAGCACACAAATCTATACTATAATATTATAAAGAGGAAATATTTTATTGTTTGTTTGTTTGTACCGAATTGGCTCCGAAACTACTGGACCGATTAAAAAAATTCTTTCACCAATAGAAAGCTACATTATTCCTGAGCGAAAAACGGGTCTTGTGGGGTGGTCCACGGAAGCGAAGCCGCGGCAAACAGCTAGTTTTAAATAAATCGCAAAGAGGATCCCATCAAAAAAGGACAACACGGCGTGAGCATAATTCAGCTTAATTATAATGTTCCCACTACTTCATGGGCATGGACATGGGCTTCCTCTGGTGTTTTCGAATGTTCGGTTCTAAGACATTCCAGTTACATCACCAAATAGTAAAATGAATAATAATCACAACAATGACAACACAACTTCACCTAACCATCAAATAACTGATGGATCAATTACTTTTCCTCAGCAATTCAAGTAAATCGGTCCAAAGATCTAAATATTTTCTTCTTTAATTAGCCCACATTTCCAAACCAGGTCACCCAGTAAGGTATTTTAATATTTTCGAAATCTTTCAAGTTTCTAAAATCCACGAGCTGCGATCTTAGCGCAGATAATATCATAAAACTGGGAGAACTTAAGTAACTTTGTGGACTTATCTGTACGATTTAAAGGCACCCAGCAGATTTATAAGGAAAACCTTTGGAGTGGAAACTTTGATCGTATTTTCTTTTATTTACTTTTTATTCAGGTATTTTCGGTGTGTAACTTTTGGGGCGTAAACAAAAATATAATGATGATGAGAAACTCTTTGCTCGTACTGGCATAAACTAAATGAAAAAAGCTGATGCCTGGTATTTATTAGTCAGTCAGTGTGGATAAAATATGCACTGCCTTTCTTAACCTGCCATCATTGCCTGGCATCCTATCCAACTTCATATCTTCAGATTTCGGCGTTTGGAACTCGGTTTAACAGCCTTTTATGACAAGCATGGGCTCCATTGCTCTCTGTGCATATTATATTTGCTAGATCTAGGCATATAGAATAGTGTTTTGACCTACATATTGACACACAGGAATCAATCAGATTATAGTAAAAATTTGGGATACGCGTAAAAAAGAGAAATGTCTCCGGAAACTTCTACACAGTTTATTCGTTAAAGATTCAATTATTATCACTTAGTTACCAAGTATAACTCTGAACTTAAAAGGAAATACCGAGCAGTTCCTATGCCAGTATATTATGTCGCGGCAATGTCCGAACGATCATTGCCGCTCCAAGAAACATCTGGAAACCATACCCGACTCTAGACCAAACAAAGTTACTTGTGTCTCATTTTAAGTAAACAAAACATGACAGGATCCGACATATTCATGATGTTCAATGAAAATGCCTACTAAAACTGCGAATCATGAAGCATTTATATCTTTATAACAAAAACGGATTTTTGCAGAAAAAGAAAATGTACTTCAAATTAATAATGAGATTCTCTTTTGAAAAATTCATCATAATCTTGCAAGGGTCTTAGTACAATAAATATTAAATATAACATCGTATTTAAATATAAAGGGGTTTTTAAAACGAGATGCAGGTAAGTAATTGATGTGAAACAATTTATTATTTAGATGTGTTTTTGAGAACCGCACGAACGTTGTTGCACCTGTATCATAAATAAGAAAGGCCTTTTGTTTCGCAGATTTTAATTATAATGAATCGTTTTTCATCTTGAAATATTCGTAAAAATAGGTAGCAGTATCTTCTTGAATAAAGTAAAAAACTTATCTTTAATCACCAAACTTTGCGACGTTCCTGATTATACAACGCGATTCGATTTATATCACACTGATAAGGGATTTTACCAAGCCTTATTAGTTATTAATTAGGCTTGGTAAAATTTTAATTACCAAGCCTAATTAATTTTAAATTATTTACACACAAATATTTTCTTCTCGTACTTTTAATATTTGTTATTTAGCCTTCTGCCTGAGCTCATCTCTTTCTACAATAAAGCTGTCCTTTTCTTCTTCCTGCAGCAACTCATAAATGTTGACATCTTCTTTGATCTTAATTTTCACACCAACTAGACGTTCATGTGGTGTTGTACCTGTACTCCTCTGATAAATGCTATTGATAGCACACGACTAACGTGCCGGTAACACAATATAGGGTTTTCTATACACAGCTTAGACAGGACTGAAATAATTATTCTATGTATACGCTCAACTTGTCCATAATGTCTTGGCATTCCTGTGGTTATTTTCAAACTATACTTTAGCTTAAAAGCCGCACGGGTCGATCATCAAGGTTAAGCAACGCTTGACGAGGTCGGTCCGTGAATGGGTGACCATTTCAACATACCGAGTTTCCTCCTTGCCTCGGCAAGCACGTTAAGCCGTTGGTCCCGGCTGTTATTTGAAGATCTTTGACAGTTGTTACGAGTAGTCAGAAGCTTGAGATCTGACACCAGTCTTGGCAAGGGGTACCGTGTTATCCAGTTACTGGGCTGTGGAGGTCAGATAGGCAGTCGCTCCATGTAAAACACTGGTACTTAGCTGAATCCGGTAAGACTGGAAGCCGACCCCAATATAGTTGGGAAAAAGCTAGCGGGCAGATGATGACTTTAGCTTAAAAACCTTCCAAAATTTGGCATTAAAGGACGGTTTGACACTTTCTTAATTATTAACATTCTTATGTTTACATTTTTTTTTATGAAAATTGTTTATTTGTAAATTTTTACATTACATTAAAATTATTCAATACACAGTTTGTAAAATAATAAATGTTGTACAAGAGAAAAAAACAAGGGCGAACTGATGCCTCCTAAACTAGACCAGGGGACTGTGTTTTAGGAGCCAATGTTCCTCCAGAAATAATTATACAACACCGCCGTTTACCACAGCCGGAGGGATTGGGAAGAAACCCGAAATTATTCTAAACTTTGAATTATTAAAGTTAATTACAATTAATTATCCTAGAAATGTCCATCCCAAGTCGAGGTTGGAACATGGAATGGTTACAACTACTAACTACAACTAGCCAAACTACAAATGTCCATTCCAAGCCGATGTTATGATATGGAATGGTTACAATAGTTAAATAGATTACCTAAAACTAACTAGCCTACGAATATCCATCCTACTCAAAGTAGGAATATGGAATGCCTCCTTCTAACAAGAAATGTTCTAAAATATATTGATTGATTCCTTGACGTCAAGGCTGCATCGGTTTCAAGGTAATTGCATCGTCAATAAACTTCCTATATTGACGCTACGTAGTTTCTGTGTCAGCAAATGCCTAGCTACATGCATCGGCTTCAAGGTAACTGCACCGTCGTCGTCAAGGTCTATGAATACTTAGTTTCCGCAATGTCAGCAAATTCCTAGGCATACGTAACATGCAAGTACCTACACAAAACATTATAAACGATTAAGGATACAATTAAGTAATACATTGAATATTAATAACAACAATAAATTTAATACCACATTGGATATTAAATTGAATAAGATATAGAACATTAAATTGAATTGAATAATATATTGAGCATTAAATTGAATACTACATTGAACATCAAATTTAATAAAAAATTGAAAAATTTGGATATTAAATTAGTAAAACATTGAAATTAAATTTTAATTTTTACATTTTCTTTACGGATTATTCATTTATTTACACAATTTGATTCATTTCTTCGTTCGAATTCAGAAACCCGACCTCTGTGAATATCTAGTTCCTATACGATGATAATGTATATATATATGTATGATATAATATATATATATATATTAAAATAAATACGGGAACTTAAAGCTTATTATGATTCATATAACAATGACATGCGAGCTGAAGTTATGGGATAATGTTTACACTGCCATAAAAATAATGCCAACATTAATAATTTTATTGAATGTTGCACATTAAAAACACAGGATTTACAAGGTGTTAAATGTAAATTATCATTATTGAAACATTTATCAGTTGATAATTGCATTGTGAGGACGTTAATAACGAACAAAAGTGTATGTAATTGTTTAATGAATATTCATTATAACAAGGCTTGGTTTGTAATATGTTTCGGTATGTTATTTTGCTTATGGGTTTTATCTTAAAAGTGAGGGATTTAATTTGCGTATTTTGGCGCAAAGTCAAATACTTTGGACACGTCTCCAGGTGCGAGAGTGACTCCATCGAGCACCTTGCCCTACAGGCAAAAGTGGTGGACACCAGAAGGCTGTAACTGACAGAAAGGTGTGACAGACCGGCACAGAGGGGCTGATCGTGAGTTGAATAATTGTTACCTCTACAGAAGCCGCTACATGATGATCACCACCCTCGGTCAAAAATGTTACGATAAAGAAGAAGAAGGGATTTAAAGATTGTTAAAAACTGTCATAAATAAAGAAAGAAAGAAAGAAAAAATATTTATTTGTGACCCGCACAGGAGACACGAGAAAAAGCATTTAATTAAACAATAATAATAATAAAAGCTCCGTGCGAGACCAAAAAGGCTCCTATCTCAGCATATGCAGCGATATTCGAAAAAGAAATAACGCTGCGTTGATGTTAGGGATAAATTACCCAGTACTCAAAGCTTATTATTATACGAGTAAGTTTGTGATTCGTGATCTATGGTCTCACCTCTCTCTTCTCTCTGCTACCCTGTACTGTAAACAATGTCGTGTCTTTAATACTAATAAATATTAATTACTACCAAAGTCTTCTTTACTGCTTTGCTGCCCTCATATATAAACCTATCAGGTTATGGGCTACTCAAAACAAGTGAGGGAAAAGTTTGAAGCACGACAATCTAAAAATAATTAGAAGAAGTGTGCACGGCGAAACGTGGTCGATACAAAAAATGGCTACCGCTCAAGAAAAAATTCCCCAACTGAAGCCAGATAATTTCAACAACGGGATATTCAGAGTTCAATGCATACTGGACGAAAAACAATTATTGCATACCATAAAAATAGGTGAAATAAAACATGAAGATGAAAATTTCATGAAAGCAAATGCTAAAGCAAAAAGCATCATAGTTCAATGCGTTCCAGATAAGTACTTGAATATTATAAAGTCATGCGAAACTGCAAAAGACATGATCGACATCCTCAAAAATATGTTTGAAAGAAAAAGTATAATTTCAATAATTCACCTAAGAAGAAAATTATTAAACTTGAAACAATCATCCAATGAGAAACTAGAGGATTACTTTGAAAAGTTTGAAAATATAGTAAGGGAACTAGAATGTAATCAAGAAAAACTAAGCGACAGAGATAAAATTGCTTGCTTGTTGACTGGTCTAGACACCAAATATGATACAGTAATAACTGCCATCGAGTGCAACAGTGATATGTCAGGCATCACTCCAGACCTAAAATTAGATTTTGTGAAACAGCGTCTCTTGGATGAAGAATTAAAAATCTTTGAGAAGAACAGTTCTACAGCAAATGATGAAACGGCTTTCTACACTTGTCACATATGTAACAAACAAGGGCATACAGCAAAATACTGCCGATCAAATCGAGGTCATCATAGAGGAAGAGCACGAGGCAGTGGATATCGAGGACACCGTGGGTCACAACCTCAAATGCAACCCAGTCAGGATAACTCAACAGAAACTAACGTAGCTGTAAGTCAAAGCGCATTTACATTTATTTCTACAATCAACTATAATAATAATGTTAGTGAAAATAATAATTGTCATTTTGTAAAAACAAATGCTAACCAAATTGAGATTGATTGGATTATAGACTCAGGTTGTACAGAGCATTTAATTAATGAAAATATGAACAATACATGTATAATATTCAAAAACTACAAACTCCATTGAAAATTTATGTTGCAAATGGTGATTATATTTTAAGTGAAAAGAAAGGTTCTATTAAAATGTCATATAGAAATTCAGAAATTAATTTAGAAGCATTAATTGTACAAAAACTAACTTTTAATCTACTTTCAGTAAAACAGCTGGTCAACAAAAATTATAATGTGAATTTTAATAAAAATAATGTAATTATTCAGAAGCAAAATGCTAAAAACTATGTAAAAGGATTACTTGAAGGTAAATTGTTCAAATTGAAATTGGAGGTTCATTTCAGTGTTTCATGTAATAGTGCTTTATCTTCAAAAGATTTGTGGCATAAAAGGCTTGGTCATTTAAATAGAAGAAGTTTACACAGTATGGGATTACCAGTCAGCGACACAACCTGTACACCCTGCATGTTAGGTAAATCTACAAGGCTACCCTTTGTTCCTGTCAAGAGGCCTAGATCAACATGTATAGGTGAGTTAATGCATACAGATATAGCTGGACCATGTCGAATACCTGGAATTAATGGTGAGTTATATTATCAAGTTAATATTGATGATTATTCACACTTTTGTGTAACATTTTTGCTGAAAAATAAAAGTGAAGCTACTCAAAATGTCATAAATTATATAAAACAATTTGAAACTCAAACAAATACTAAAATTAAAAATATTAGGTGTGATAATGGACGTGAATTTAAAAATCATACATTTGAGAATTTTTGTATACAAAAAGGTATAATAATTCAATATACTCAACCTTATTCGCCTCAACAAAACGGTGTATCGGAGCGAATGAACCGTACATTGTATAATAGAACACGCACACTATTATTGGAAACTGGACTTCCAAAGCACTTATGGTGTGAGCTATAGCATGTTCTACCTATCAGCTCAATCGTTGTCCATCATCTGCTATAAATTATAAAACTCCAGCAGAAATAATGTATGGTAAAAAGGATTTATCAAAATTAAGAGTATTTGGAAGTAAGTCATGGGTAGTAACAATGCCAAAAGGAGATAAACTTGATCAAAGAGCAAAATAAATGTATATGGTAGGATATTCCCCAAATGGATATCGCCTGTGGAATCCTGAAACAAATAAAATATTAGTATCACGTGATGTAAGAATGAATGAAAATGACATAAGCTACAAAGAAAATAATGAAGCAGTAAAACATTACGAGTTTTTAGAAGAAGATGAAGAAGAAGAACTGGAGAAAAATGTAAAAACGAATAAAGAACAAAAGGGAAAAGAAATAAAAGAGAATAACGAAGAAAAACAACTTGAAGTTAATAGAGAAGAACAAGAATCTGAAACAGATGGAGAGGAAAATGAAAACACAAAAGTTCAAACAAATACACATGAACAACAAAGTTTAAGAAAATCAGAAAGAAACAAAAAGTTACCTCAACACCTACAAGACTATATTCTAGAAGATCAAGAAGATATATCAAACATAGCATACTGTTTACTAGTGGACTCAGATCCAATAACATATGCGCAAGCTATAAATAAAGGAGAATAATGGAATAAAGCAATAGAAGTAGAACTCAAATCACTGGAAGAACTGGATACCTGGAAAGAAGCAGATCTACCAAAAAGCGAAAAAGCTATTGATACTAGATGGGTATTCCGAACAAAACAAGATGGGAAAAAAAAGGCTAGATTAGTGGCCAAAGGATATCAAATAAACAATGCATACAATGTGTATTCACCAGTAGCAAGAATGTCTACAATTCGATTAATGTTTAGCTATGCAGTACAAGAAAAACTTTCAATGAAACAGTTGGATGTGCCAACAGCTTTTTTAAATGGTCAACTCAATGATGATATTTTTATAAAACCACCAGAAGGAGTACCAGTACAAAAAGGAAAAGTTTTAAAGCTCAACAAAGCTTTATAAGGTCTTAGAGAAGCTCCAAAATTTTGGAACAACAGATTTCATAAATATATAACCAAACAAGGATATGAACAATCTAAATATGATTTTTGTTATACATGAAAGATAAAACTTTACTTTTGATATGGGTTGATGATATTTTGATTATAGGTAAAAATAAAGAAACTTTGGAAATAATAGAAAAACTAAAAAACGAATTTAAAATTAGGGATTTAGGAGAAGTAAAGGAGTATCTTGGAATGGAAATTATCAGAGAAAACGGAAAACTTCAGATAAGTCAACAGAAATTAATAGAAAAAGTCTTACAAAAATTTGCAATCCAAGATTGTAAAGGTGTACATACGCCTATGGAACATGGAATGTCAATAACAGATGAAGAAATTATAACCAATGTACCATATCGTGAATTAATAGGTTGTCTAACATATATTTCTACTACTTCAAGACCTGATATTACTTTTACCACATCATATCTCAGTAAGTATTTAGATAAGCCAACTAAAACTCTATGGACAGCAGCTAAGAGAGTATTAAGATACCTTAAACAAACTTCAAGTAAGTATCTAACATATACAAAGTCAGAAGATAAGCAGACATCTCTAGTAGCTTACACAGACGCAGATTGGGCGAGCGACAAGGAGGATAGGAGAAGTGTAAGTGGTTGTGCTATTTATCATAATAATAATTGGAGTTTCTTGCCCGTTCTTCTCCATAGAGATCTACGCCTTGGAATGGGCATCTACGGTACTTTCACAGTTATTATGTCTTGTGACTGGGACTGTAGCACCATAATTTTGTAATATTTTATTTTGTCTTTTGACAATTCAAAAGTGCCTGTAACTGGCCTACTTGAAATAAAGTGCTTTGACTTTGGCTTTGACTTTGACTTTGAATTTAGTCTCATGGTTCTCCAAAAAGCAGCAAACAGTGTCATTGTCTTCAGCAGAGGCAGAATATGTAGCAGCTGCAATGGTATCTTCTGAACTACTATATCTAAAAGGTATACTCACAAATTTTAATTGTCTCACAGATACATATCTTCTGATAGATAACCAAAGTGCCATACAAATGATTCAATGTAACGAAAATGGTAAAAGAACAAAACACATAGACATAAAATTTCACTTTATTAAAGATTGTATAAATAAAAATATGTTTACTATTTCTTATGTGAATGAAAATGTTGCTGATATTTTTACTAAGCCATTGTTGTCAGTAAAACATAATTATTTTGTAAGTAAACTTAAGATTGTATTGTAAACAATATTTAAACTAAATATTGAGAGGGGGTGTTAGGGATAAATTACCCAGTACTCAAAGCTTATTATTATACGAGTAAGTTTGTGATTCGTGATCTATGGTCTCACCTCTCTCTTCTCTCTGCTACCCTGTACTGTAAACAATGTCGTGTCTTTAATACTAATAAATATTAATTACTACCAAAGTCTTCTTTACTGCTTTGCTGCCCTCATATATAAACCTATCAGTTGATATTCTGATAGGGCCCACTGTTGATGCCACGGACACACTTACGGAGATGGAAAATACTGAAATAATCAAATGAAATAGAGTATATTAATAACAAACAAAATAGAATAAACACAGAAGGTGGGTGAAAGTATGTATAATTATGTGTAAGTATAATACAAATGTATAAATAAATCATTAAATGTAGGTATACCTGAGTAGACCGACGTCCGCAACGCTTATTATCATTTGTCGAAACCAAAGACAAACGACAGAGCGCGCGGACCAAAGAGTAATTAATTAAATAAAGAAAAAATTGTTTTTTTCTGTATTTAATATATTACTCTCGGTCGGCTGTCAAAATAAATATGTTATGAGCGGTGTAAATAAATAAGTGTTAAAATAAACCAGCCGAAAATAATACATAGAATAATTATTTGCAAGTATCAGACAAAACAGAGTGGTGTGGATGTTATAATGTGTGGTGCGGTGTTCGCAAGAAAGTTTAAAATAAAGAAAATTGATTAAGGGCAGTAATACTAACTGCGTGCAAACCTCGGGTAAGCTATCATCCGGATTGCTTTTGCTTGAGTAATAAGTACTGCTTGAATTTAGTACTCAATGTTCCAATCGTTTTTATAGCGCGAAACGGCGGAGGAAGATCATTCCAGATACGAGAGGCAGCGAATTTGGGCGCACGGTTGGCGCAGTGGTTGAGCGATTGACTGCTGCGCTGCATGTCGCGGGTTCGATTCCAGCACGGAACAAATATTTGTATGACCTACAGAAAATTATGTGAGTTTATATGTTTGTAAACGCTCCCACGATACAGGAAGAAATTCCTAGTGTGGGGCAACGTTTTATTTTTTAATAAAAATAAAAAAGAACTGCCGCGAAATGCAGCAGTTCAGTGTTAACGTCACACAAGTGACGTTAACAACAGGTAGGCAGAAGCACTCGTTTGGACTTTATTTACATCACGCGACCAGTTCAATTTACTGAACAGATTATAGTCTGGTGTGAGAATTGTGCCAAATAGCAGGGTATCCAAATGCAGCTTTCAACGATCTGACATTCTCATCAAATTACCCTTATTTAAAAAAGGAGTTACGTGAGGTCTAGGAGGAATGGTAAAACAAAATCTCGCACAAACATTCTGTACTCGCTGAATCAACCTTTCGCTGCAACCTAAAATAAAAAAATAAAAGATTTATCTATCTATCTATCTACCTAGAATGCACGCCTCATACACAGTGTAAAAAAAAACGCGAGTCGGACTCGCGCACGAAGGGTTCCGTTCCATTATCGCAACATGGTAAAAAATCACGTTTGTTGTTTGGGAGCCGCACTTAAATATTTATTTTATTCTGTTTTTAGTATTTGTTGTTATAGCGGCAACAGAAATACATCATCTGTGAAAATTTCAACTGTCTAGCTATCACCGTTCATAAGATACAGCCCGGTGACAGACGGACTTTGGGTACGGAACCCTAAAAACGACTCCATTCAATAAGTACAGGTTCATTTGTATTATGCGAATGAAATAAAAGGAGGCTATAATGTATCGTTCTTATACTGACAATGCGGCCATCGAATCAAGCTTCGGTCCAAGTATAATCTGCCGTATTATACTTGGACCGTTTAGTGAAGTTTTGAGACTACTTAAATCAAAATCACATATTGCTTTCTAATTAAGCCATAAAAACCATAAACACAAGTCAATAAACTCTTTAATTTACCGGTAACACGATAACCCATCCTTTTTTAATGTATATATCGGAAACATGAGGGCTATCTTGGATAAACCCTCGGTCTTGTGGGCTTTCATGCTCACTTATCATCATCAGCTAACTTATGCCGTTTTAGAGATAGTCCTTGTTTCAATTTTATCAAAGCAGCAAATTCGGCCACCAATCTTTTCGCTTTCTTTCAACAAAAACACACTTTTTCAAGTTTATACACGCCACTTTAGGCCACCTGTCAACTATTTTTCTCACAACTCTTTTTCAACTCCGAAAATGCGCGCCCGCGCGTTCCTTTTTTTTCTAACTTCACGAAAACATAGCGGGAAACATCGCTCAGGTCGCCATTATTATTGGCTACCCTGCTTTCATTGGTGTAAGAACACCAAGAGCACACACGCAAAGTTCACAGCTTTTAACATCCAATCCAAATCGAGTATTTTGACATACGCAAAATAAAGTGTTGTCAATCGAATAAAATCGAACTGAGATTGAATCGAAGACTAAATGTTGCCAATTAAACAAAACTGAATTAATAAGTTTACAAGCGATATTTCTTTATTCCTGATTATTAATCAGATACCTTCCTCCGATATATATAACTTTCTTAACGAATGTTTCGTTTTTTTTAACGTGCGTGCAGAGACGCGAGCGACGCGAGACTATACAAAAGGCACGCACAATTTAAAAATGAGCGCTCATTTTATGCGAACGGCTTTTATACGCTGATTGTGCATCTTGGGTTTTTAATATATCAATGATGACCACGCATATCTTTTTAAAAGGCGGACTGACTTCAAAAATATTTTTTAATAATATTCGTCCCTAATGAGGAAAATAAAGTATTTATTGATTATCAACTGAATTTGCAATATTGAACCGATTCTGTTGAAATTAATTAAACTGAAGAGGGAAAAAATCTCTTGAACCGACGAATTAACGAACCCAAAAAAAAAAAAAAAACTTTTAGTCTAGGTTTTTGAGTTGGCGTCAAACAAACAAACACGCAAATTAATTACCTAAAAAGCAGAATGATCATAGCTAGGTTGATCTTCGTTGATTGTTTATTTGGCGCCACCTCAAAATGCCGGACCTTAGGTTAGGCTTTTTTCATTAAATCTTGGACATGTTTATCGTACAATTCCTCGCGCCTCTATCTTTCAGTTTAAATCCTCCCATTTTAAAATTTCCTTCAAACTATTTTAGAAACCGGAGTGCTATTTACAACTGGGGTAAAGCGGATAACATGAAAAATTCAGTCGTACTTCACTGGATTAGGTAAATGCCTCGAGAGGATGCATGAACATTGAGCACATAGAAAACCTTCGTACTAGGTTCTATTGAACCTGATTTACGTTTAGTGTGTGCACACGAACCGTTTTGGCCGTGTATAAGGACTCTCGCGGTGGCTTGTGGCTTGTTAAATAATAGCAACGCAGAAAAAAGCCCGTCTGATTGGAAATCGGTGAAACATGTTCTTAAAATTCAAAAGATTCCGCAGATAGGAAACAACGTTAAATAGGACTTATCGATCTGCTTAGCCTTTTACCAATTACGTTGCGGTTGACTTGCAGTCTATCCGGATGCAGCTATGAACAAGTTTTTTGTATGGAACGACTGCTACCTAACCTTGGGAACCCAGTAACTGAAGAACATGACATCTCTTGGGAAGACTGGTGTAAGATTTTCTTTGTCTGAGTACCGTAACGACTGTCAAAGATCTTAATGACAGCTGGGATCAAAATATAGCTTCAATGTTCCCCGGAGCAAGAAACTTAGTACTTCATTTGTATTTCATTTTTGGTTTCATTCTAGCACAAAAAGGGTTGTGGTTTTTAATGCAGGTAATCAAATTTCTGGAGAAACTAATTGTTATGGCAACAGAACTGTTTGTTTAGCTTTATGGTTCACAAACCTTGATATTCTACGTTGAATGCGACGTCTGTATTACAGCTATATATTTTTATTTATATAAAACCTACACATTGGTTTTAAACATTAATTATTAGAATAAATATATGTTATGAAGATTTGGTTTTAACTTCAGGAAAGCTATGAGAGGACCCAATATATGAAACAGTTAAAGTAGGTATTTTCTTCCTGAGTGACATAAGCTATTTTTTATCCCGGAAACTGGTCCTGTGGGATTGGGCCACGGGAAAGAAGGCGCGGGGAAAAGCTAGTCTGCTATAATTTACGTTTTATTTTAATCATAAAATAAGCAAACAAAAGAAACACAGCTTTCAGCGCCAGACCTTGGAGGTATTTACAATTATGTGGGAAGAGAAATGTATGTTGACATCGATATTTTGATAAAAATGAATACATAAATTTGATTTCTTTGATGTAAAAACAGAAAGATTCATGTAACTTTCTCACAGAAAAAAAGGTAAGAACATTCATTTTCAAGTTTCAGGACGAAAATAGCGACTGTAATTAATAGAGCTTCAATAAAAATGATATCATCATTTTATAATAATGAATCCACTTGAACGAAATTAACACTGCCACTTTAATTTTCAGGAAAGCGGACGTTGAAGTGGACATGAAACTCATCTGATAATGATTCTGTGATTTAAACGCACGCAGCACGCACGCAGGTCATATTGTGCTTAGCGTCTCGCCCAGTATCTGGCAACGAGCAACAGCAAAGGGTTGGGTTTACATTGACCTTCAAAGAGTCAGGGCCGAAGATCAGAGCCCACTCGTTCAATGCTCGCTCTGCTTAGGATACGGACACAGTCGCCGTCTCTGCACAAAGACAACAGAGAGGTGCAGCCATTGTGCTGGGCCGCACTTAAAAAAGGACTGCGCGGACTGGCTAGCAGGCTCGATTCCAGTATGCTGCAACTGTATGCATGGGAAGCTGGAGAAGACGGATCATAACGCTTTCAGCAATGACTGTGCTGTTATGAAAAGATGGGACGAGATAGCGAGGACAGCAGTAGCGTACTGCTAAGGTGGTCCCGAGGAATACTCCCGCGTCGGGAAATGCAAGACCATACCGAGTGGTCCAAGCGAACCTTCAACGCAAGGAACTGGCGACCACCGAACTCTTTCTAGAGGCCAGTGAACGTAAGATCTCGTGGGCACTGATCCAGGAGCCGTATGTGGGGGGGGCGAGGAGTATGAGGAGCTACCGAGGTTCGCGAATCTATCAGTGCGAGGTTGATGGAAGTGGGAGGGTAAAGGCGGCAATTGCCGTCTTTGATGATGACCTGGATGTCATCCCCTACCCGAAACTCACCACAAACAACATCGTTGTGGTGACAATCCGGACCAAAGCCTGGGAGATCGCAGTAGTCTCTTACTACTTCGAGCCAGACCAACCCATGGGGCCATACCTGGACCAGTTGACCCAGATCAAAAGGGAAGTGGCCACCGGTAGGTTGCTTAAAGGGGGCGACGCAAACGCGAAGAGTCCATGGTGGGGCAGCACTCTAGAGGACCCCAGGGGAGTCGAGATGTCCGGGAACCTGGAGGAACTACAACTTCAGGTGCTGAATACCGGAGATACGCCTACGTTCGACACCATTAGAGGTGGTAGAGCGTTGAAGAGCCACGTAGATGTCACGGCCTGTTCGCTGGACCTGTTTGACTTGGTGGATGGATGGCGGGTCGACACTGGTGCAACGAGCTCGGACCACAACACAATCTTTTTCAATGTTGCTATTGTAAGGGAAAAAGGGACATGCATTATAAGATCAACGAGAATGTATAATACTAAAAAGGCAGATTGGGATAAATTTAGACAAACATTACAAAACATTAAATTAGAAAACAATATTCAGTTAGAAAACATAAATAACATAGTAAATAAACAAGACTTAGAAGACTTAGTAATTAAATATAAAAATGCAATTAAGAGTGCTTGCGAAAGCGCTATCCCAACCATTAATAATAAAGTAAAGCTTGCCATCCCGTGGTGGTCCGAGGAACTAGCTGCGTTGAAGAAGGATGTTGCCAGGAAGAAGAACCGCATCCGCAACGCCGCACCGGTCCGAAGAGCGAACACGTACCTGAAAGCGAAAGAACTGTATGAGTGCAAGGCAAAAGAAGCCCAGACCACCAGCTGGAAGGAATTCTGTAGAAAACAGGACCGCGAGGGAGTATGGGAGGGGATATACCGGATCATTAGAAGGACCACCAGGAGAAAGGAAGATCAGACCCTAATTAAGGATGGTGCATTCTTAAAACCAAAGGAGTCGGCAGCCCTACTAGCAGACACATTCTATCCTAGGGACACAGCAGAAGAGGACAACGCGGACCACAGGCTCACCAGGGAAGCTGCCAGTCGAGTAAACGAGTGGCAGCATGGTGAATATCATGACCCGCCGTTTACGTGGCTGGAGCTCACCACAGCCGTGGAGCGTTTTAATCCGAAGAAAGCCCCCGGAGCGGATGGATTTACGGCCGATATCTGTAGTCGAGCGATCTACCAGGACCCGGACACTTTCCTTGCCCTGTATAACAAATGCCTAGAGTTGGCGGACATCTGGAAGGAGGCTACGGTGGTCGTCCTCAGAAAACCGGGCTAGGATAACTACATGAACCCCAAGTCATACAGATCGATTGGCCTACTGCCGGTCTTGGGGAAGGTCCTGGAGAGGATGATAGTGGCACGGATTAAATGGCAGCTTGTGCCGCGGCTCAGTACTCGTCAGTTTGGCTTTATGCCCCAGAAGAGCACCGAGGACGCCCTCTATACGCTGGTGAAACACGTGCAGCACAAGTTAAGGCTGAAGAAGCTAATTGTCCTTGTGTCATTAGATATAGAGGGCGCCTTCGATAGTGCATGGTGGCCAGCTATCAAAGTCAGACTGGCTGAGGAAAAGTAGAACACTAGAAGGCTACTAGATAGTTACCTCGACAACAGATAAGTTAGGGTAAGATATGCCGGGGAAGAAACCACAAGAGAAACAAATAAAGGCTGTGTTCAAGGGTCTATTGGCGGTCCAATATTGTGGAATCTTGTTTTGGATACTTTGCCCAAGGAATTAGACCGAGAGGGAAACTTTGTCCAGGCATTTGCCGACGATATCGTGTTGGTGGTGGATGGCGACACGGCTGGGGAAGTCACCAGGATAGCCAATGCAGCCATCGCCCGTGTTCAGGACTGGGGTGTCCGAAATAAACTTAAGTTTGCACCTCATAAAACCTTTGCGATGGTGATAACAAACAAGCTGAAGTACTTTCATTGTGCGTACAGCTAAGGAGTGAAATTCCCTTCCGGGGTCTTTGTTCCCTGATAGCTACAACCCTGGGGTCTTTAAGTCAAGAGTGAATAGGTTTCTTCTAGGCAAGCGTGCTTCACCGTAGACCACGTCATCGCTTAACATCAGGCGAGATAGTGGTCAAACGCGAGCCTACAGATTATAAAAAAAAAAAAACCTTATCGCAGTTTTCAGTAATTGATATCAAGCTTAAAGTTTTCGGGCAAGTGAGTACTGTATGCGCGCACAAAAAGAAGCCATCGGACTCCACTTTTGGGTGTTTTTTTTATTTTTATTATTTGTTGCAAGGTTGCTTGCTCGATTGAAGCCATTGCATGAATTGACATCACATAGAACCTCTCCCGTTCAGCAGTTTTACAGCGGAGCCACTGTATTCTTAACAGGACGCTCCGGGTACCTAGGCAAGCGCCTTATTGAAAAACTGTGCAGGTATGTTAACGAAAATATATACTCTGATATAGTATGAGATCCCACTGCAAAAATATGCAACTATTATATATAATACCTATTGTTTTTGATGATACTTGATTTTTATGAATGACTAGCTTTCGCCAGCGACATTGCCCGCGTGAATGTCGAAAATTATCCTGAGGGAAGATATTCCCGGGTTAAAAAGTATTCTATGTGCTATTCATGACTATAAACTATCTCTGTGCCAAAATAATTTTATCCAGATCCATTCAGCCGTTTGAGCATGAAGCATTCGAGCGCCCAAATCACCGAATTGGCGAAAGTCAATTTTGGCGCATGTGTGCCCAAACCGAATCGTTGAATTTGGTGAATTAGGCCCGCCACTCGATTTTTTAATTAATTTGTATTTAAAAAGGCGCATATTCTCGATAGATCACTATTCCAACCTATAGATTCAAAGTCAAAGTCAAAGCACTTTATTTCAAGTAGGCCAGTTACAGGCACTTTTGAATTGTCAAAAAACAAAATAAAATATTACAAAATTATGGTGCTACAGTCCCAGTCACAAGACATAATAACTGTGAAAGTACCGTAGATGCCCATTCCAAGGCGTAGATCTCTATGGAGAAGAACGGGCAAGAAACTCCATGGACACTCTTTTTCAATTAGGTAATTATTACAAATCATTTGTTACATCATTCATGTTGAGATTACACATTATGTGAGAACGATGTAGAAAGTTAAAAGTGTCCATAGTAAATATAAAAAGATAATTCAGAAATAAAATTAGAATCAATTAAAATAAACCATGGCAGCTAAGAGATGACCAGTCCCAACCGACAGCGCCCGTTCACGAACATGACACATGTATCAGCACCATTCAGCTCAACCATTTTGAAGGGAGCTAAATGATCCGACACACGTGCCACCATCGGCGAGACATTTGAGTGGGCATGACATACTCTCAACCACCGGAGTCATTCAAGTCAATAGAAGACGTAGGTATCTAGACAATGATAGCTCTGAAGTACATGGTACTCACACAATGCTGGCTATGCTGCTATATAATACTAGAAAGATTAACTCTATATAATGCAAAGATAGTAGCAATCTTCATCAGCTCCGACAATAACAGTAAACGATACCTACGACAGTCTTACCAAAAAATGAAATTTAAAAAATACACATAAAAACGAAATAAAAAAATAATAATATTTAACCTGACAGCAAGCTAATTTTGGTAAAAGAACACGAACATTGTCTTGAGTTCAACACAGCGACCATCTATGCTTATCATCTAAATAATCATTTATAGAATAGTATGCCTTAGAACAGAGATTAGCTTTTACCTTTGCTTTAAATGCGTTAAATGGCAAATCTAGAAAAGAAGACGGTAACTTGTTGGAAAAAGTTATACCAACCCCAACGAATGAACTATGCACCTTATGAAGTCGATGAAAGGGAGCTCGTAATTTGTCCTTATTTCTGGTGTTAAAGTTGTGAATATCACTATTGTTACTGTACAAATGAGTGTTCTGCCTAATATATAAAATGTTGGCGAATATGTACTGTGAAGCCGCTGTGAGAATACCAATCTCTTTAAAAAAATCTCTTAGAGAAACACGCGCACCTAATTGGTAAATGGCACGAACAGCTCGTTTTTGAAGCACAAATATATTTTGAATATCAGCGGCTCTGCCCCACAGTAGAATACCGTAGGACATGATACTGTGAAAATAACTAAAGTAGACCAACCTTGCTGTATCAACGTCAGTGTATTGTGTAACCTTTCTGACGGCGTAGGCGGCCGAGCTAAACCTACCCGCTAGGCTTAATATATGTGGTGGATTAATAGACAAGTATGAAAAAAGATCACCCCGGTAGTCTTTGGATCCGCCCGACGCTGTCATATTTATTGCCAAAGTCAATGCACGCCCGGACAAGTACCCGTACGCAAGAATCTAAAGCTTGTGGTATGAAAAAAATGTATGAGGAGGTGTCATTGATTATTACATTACGTATAATAAAATAAAAACTTTATGTAATAATGGTTTACACATTTTTTTTTTTTTCACAAAACTGCGACAATTTCCCTCACGCTGACTTTACACAAGAATAAACGATACATTACAAGGTAAAACTGGATTAATCCATTTCAAATGTAATAGCTTATTTCTTGTTGCTTCATCATATTCGGTTAACTATTCGAGATATCTTATACCAGTGACATAATTAGCATTAAGGTATTCCAGTGGCCATCTGTGGTCTTCTTCATCAGTTCCACTTCACCAAATGATACTTTCTGAGTGCAAATGATTACATTGTTGATGAAAATACCAAAATCACTATATGTTTACCTATAATATTTGAAGATTTCCCCTTAATAATTTATCCAGGATACCATCCTATCATCCTGACCCAGTGACCATGGGACCACCTGGGCTGTATTCCATTTCAAACAAAAGAAGAATTTTCCAAATCAGTCCAAGTGTCTTTGAGTAATCGGGGAACATAAATAAAAACAAATTAAAAAAAATTGCCGACGATTTGAGAACTTCTTCCTTTTTTTGAAGTCGGTTAAAAATAGACAACTGCATGGTTGCCTGGTTGCATCTTGCCGCAAACAGTTTTTTCTTTCTTTAACTTTGCCCAACACTATGAATTTATCCTGTATCGTGGGTGCGTATGGAACAACATCTCGCTCTCAGCTAGCCGCCTTTCACGTGTAAGCAGGTTTAGCATGTAACAGTTTACATGCTAAACCTGCTTACACGTGAAAGGCGGCTAGCTGAGCCAGTGGCAACCCACAGGTTGTGGGTAACTGAGAGCTGGCAACCTTATATTTCCTACTAGCTTTTGCCCGCGACTTCGTCCGCGAGTCTGCTGGATCTGAAGAGCAGAAGACTGGTCGGGTTTTTTGAGACGAATAATTTCGGGTGGACCAATTACTTTAGTATGAAAACTAATGCTGTGTAAATTACGCGACACAACACAAAAATCTAATACAGCGTAAATTATGCGACACTAAAACGTCACTCACAACTATGTTTACCTGAGACAAACAGTTTGGTAACAGTTTGGTAGTTCCAAATCGATGTAGAGGTCCTCGTCTTAGAGCCATTTGATTCTTCATAAAAACTTTGACATCCCCAAATCGTCTACTGGTAATACGGGTAATTCCGAACTAATGATGCAATCCTTTATTATTATGCCAAAAGAATAAGATTTTTCATACCAATAAATGTCTCCCTTTTAACCCCTTAAAAAGTTGAATTTCCAAAAATCTCTCCTAAGTGCTCCCTTACATCATAAAAAAGAAGCTATGTGCAGTAAACGTAATCTAAAGTCTTTCCCTCCCCGAAATCGTATTTTAAGGGTCGTTTCGAAAACTAATGCCTAAAAGCCTTGAACATCGTCGTCGAGTTGCCAGCTTGTCGGTTTTTTATCGGTTGCATTTCGGGGAGTGTGCGATGGAATTGCATAATCTAATTCCGCCCAGCCCGTTTCATCATCGGACTACCAGACGTACGGCAATGCGCCATCGGTACATGGTGGACATCCCACCCATACGCACTAAACGTTTTGGAAATACTTTCATTATGCGTACAGCTAAGGAGTGGAATTCCCTGCCGGAGTCTGTGTTTCCAGATAGCTACAACCTCGGGGTCTTTAAGTCAAGAGTGAATAGGTTACTTCTAGGCAAGCGTGTAACACCGTCGACCACATCATCGCTTACCATCAGGTGAGATAGTGGTCAAGCGCGAGCCTATCTATAATAAAAAAAAAAAAAAAAAAAAAAACTAATAATTAAACTTTTATTGTTTGTTTAGGTTGGTATTTATGTCAAGTTTCATGTTTATTGACCCAAGAAATCAGATTCTTCCATAAAAACTTCAACACCCCCTAAATCATCATTTGGGGGAGTTTCGAAAAACTAAAAACGACAAAATTTATTGTTTACTTAGGATGGTTTTTATGTCAACTTTCAAATGTATTAAACCCAAGAAATAAGATTTTTCAAAAACACTGTAATAGCCCCTAAATCATCTTTTGGGGGTAGCTGCAAAAAACTAATAATGACAACCTTTATTGTTTATTTAGGATGGTATTTATGACAACTTTCAAATTTATTAACCCAAGAAATAAGATTTTTCAAAAACACTTTAACACCTCCTAAATCATCTTTTGGAGGTACTTTCGAAAAACTAATAATGAAAACCTTTATTGTTTATTTAGTTTGGTATTTATGTCAAGTATCATGTTTATTTACCCAAGAAAGCAGATTCTTCCATACAAACTTCAACACCCCCTTACAACTAAATCATCATTTGGGGGAGTTTCAAAAAACTAATAATGACAACCTTTATTGTGTAGGATGGTATTTATGTCAACTTTCAAATCTATTAACCCAAGAAATAAGATTCTTCAAAAACACTTTAAAACCCCCGAAATCATCTTTTGGGGGTAGTTGCGTAAAACTAATAATAACAAACTTTATTGTTTATTGAAGTTGGTGTTTATGTCAAGTTTCATGTTTATTAACCCAACATATATGATTAAAAAAAAAAAATGCATACCCTAAATCATCTTTTGGGGGTAGTTTCGAAAAACTAACAATGAAAACCTTTATTGTTTAATTAGATTGGTATTTATTTTAAGTTTCAAGTTTATTAACTGAAGTAATAAGATTCTTCAAAAAACTTTAACACCCTAAATTGTCTTTTGGGAGTAGTTTCAAAAAATAATAATAATAACCTTTATCATTAATTTAGTTTAGTATTTGTGGCAAGTTTCAAGTTTATTGACCCAAGAAAAAAGATTTTTCCATACAAAATTCAATACCCCCTAAATCATCATTTGGGGGTAGTTTCGAAAAACTAATAATGTCAATCTTTATAATTTACTTAGAATACTAAATTTGTGCTAAGTTTCAAGAATTTTGGCCGAAAGAATTAAATTTTTCATACAAACTTTCAAACCCCTTTTTACTCCCTTAGGGGTGGAATTTCCGAAAATCCTTTCTTAGTGCACACTTACGTCATTTGCGGAATTTTTCTGCCAAATTTCATGCTTCTAGGCTTAGCAGATTTGGCTGTGCGTTGATTGATCAGTCAGTCAGTCAGTCACCTTTCGCTTTTATAGATATAGATTATAGATATAGAATATAGATGAGATAGATAGAAGATAGATAAAGATAGATTTAGTTTGGTATTTATGTCAAGTATCAGGTTTATTCATCCAAGAAATCAGAATCTTCCATACAAACTTCAACACCCCCTAAATCATCATTTGGGGGAGTTTAGAAAAACTAATAACGACAAAATTTATTGTTTACTTAGGATGGTATTTATGTCAACTTTCAAATGTATTAACCCAAGAATTAAGATTCTTCAAAAACACTTTAATACCCCCTAAATCATCATTTGGGGGTAGTTGCGAAAAAACTAATAATGACAACCTTTATTGTTTATTTAGATTGGTATTTATTTTAAGTTTCAAGTTTATTAACTGAAGTAATAAGATTCTTCAAAAAAACTTTAACATCCCTAAATTGTCTTTTGGGGGTAGTTTCAAAAAATAATAATAACAACCTTTATCATTCATTTAGTTTAGTATTTGTGGCAAATTTCAAGTTTATTGACCCAAGAAATCAGATTTTTTCATACAAAATTCAATATCCCCTAAATCATCATTTGGGGGTAGTTTCGAAAAACTAATAATGTCAATCTTTATCATTTACTTAGAATACTATTTGTGCTAAGTTTCAAGAATTTTGGCCGAAAGAATTAGATTTTTCATACAAACTTTCAAACCCCTTTTTACCCCCTTAGGGGTGGAATTTCCAAAAATCCTTTCTTAGTGCACACCTACGTCACTTGAGGAACCTTTCTGCCAAATTTCATACTTCTAGGCTTAGCAGTTTTGGCTGTGCGTTGATTGATCAGTCAGTCAGTCAGTCAGTCACCTTTCGCTTTTTAACCGACTTTCGAAAAAGGAGGAGGTTCTATGTTCGACTTCTTGTATGTATTTTTTTTTTTTTTTTTTTTTTTTTTTTATGTATGTTCACCGATATCTCCGTCAATTGTGGACCGATTTTAAAAATTCTTTTTTTGTTTGAAAGAGTATGTTTCGAAATTGGTCCCATTTAAATTTGGTGAAGATCTGATGAAGAACTTCGAAGATATACAACAGAACTCTTCAATAAATAACGGAAAATCTCTCGGGACTGCTGCAATCGCATGTCTGTTTATTGTTTATACCATTTCATAACATAACATCACGCCAGTACCTACGCTCTTAAGGGGTACGCAGATTTCTCATTTGATCAGTTTTGTTCAAGTTTCATGAAATCGGGTAATCTATTCTGGCGTTATAGGAAACTTACTAAACAACTTGCCTATTAGGTAGGTACAACTAAAAAGTGAAAAATAAAAAAACTTTTTTACAAAAAAATACTACCGACTTCCAAATAAGAAAACTACAAAGTGAAAAATAACTTTATTTTTGGAAGTCGGTGTCCATAACGCAAAGAAATGGTACCTACGAAAGACACCGACTTCCAAAAATAAAGTTATTTTTCACTTTGTAGTTTTCTTATTTGGAAGTCGGTAGTATTTTTTTGTAAAAAAGTTTTTTTATAGATATAGATTTGCTCACCACTTTCTATCAAATGACATTGGGTTCAGTTGAAAATCTTATATACTTATGGTTAACTATCAAACATAAATTTTAATTTATTCAATTAAGTTACTTGCGCCTAGATATTTTCAGGCAACCCTGCAGCAATCCAATATACTATCAGGCAACAATAAAAAAAAAACGATAATTCTTTTTCCTGTAGATTTCTGCAGTCTGATCTTAGGTTAATAGATTATTGATCTGATAATTAGCTAGTAAAGGTTTACACGTGTTTCAAACATATTTTTTTTCTTCCTACATAACCAGCTCATGAATGAATATTTATTTTCAGAGCGACTAAAATATCCAAAATAATTTTCTTACTAAGAAGCAAAAAACGAAAATCCATGCAAGATTTTATTAAATAGTCTATACTAATCTATACTTCTATACTAATATTATAAAGAGGTAAAATTTGTAAGTTTGCAAGTTTGTATATCTGTAAGTTTGTGTTGAATCTCAAGAACTACTGGTTGGAATTGAAAAAATCTTTTTGTGTTAGATAGTCCATTTATCGAGGAAGGTTATAAGCTACATAACATCACGCTACGACCAATAGGAGCGGAGCATAAATGAAAAATGTTGCAAAAACGGGAAAGAATATTACTTTTTGAGGGCTTCCTTTGCGTGCGCTGCGTAAACGGTTTCAGTTATGCAATCATGTATGTAGGATAGGTAGGGTAGGTGTAGGGTAGGTGTAGGGTAGGCGTAGGGTAGGCGTAGGGTAGGTGTAGGGTAGGTGTAGGGTAGGCGTAGGGTAGGTGTAGGGTAGGTGTAGGGTAGGCGTAGGGTAGGCGTAGGGTAGGCGTAGGGTAGGCGTAGGGTAGGCGTAGGGTAGGCGTAGGGTAGGTATAGGGTAGGTGTAGGGTAGGTGTAGGGTAGGTGTAGGGTTGGTGTAGGGTAGGTTTTTCATCTCGCAGCCACAACAAGATTCGATGAGCCGCTCCGCATGGCGACTTTGATCAACATACGAGGCACTAAGAAAAGAAAGAAAGAAAACAATTTTATTTGGCACACACGGATACACACAAATAAACGGGAACGGGAACGGGAACGGGTCTAAGGAAACGCTTAGACTAGGAAAGGCCTGCAAAAACTTAAGGTACTTAATCTTAATTTTGAAAAATATTTAATACACATCATGTAACAGAAAGAAAGCCTAAAATGAAGTCTCACTGCCGGCAAATGTTTGCATAACTCGATAAAATAAACTGAACAGCTGATCTTTTTTCACGATTTCAGATTTAGTCCCTTACAAAAGTTGTTCATTATGATGAGTACAACGACCCCCTTTTAAGTTTAGCGTTTATTATGTTACACGTTGTTTAATGTGTAGTTAAAAATATAGAAATAAAATAAATTCATTTCTTCTTGAGATCTTTTGTTTACGTTTCAACAGCGTACTCACATGCTTCCGCGGACCGTATAAATACTGAAGTATCTGAGAAATTTTACAAAAGTCCAATAAGTCCTGACATTATGATTGAGATAGCTGAAACTGTCGAAGAAGGAAGGATAAATTATATTACAGAGAGGTGAGATCTAATAATCTATATACTTTTGTTTTCATGGAAGATGGGTAGGCATTTATTGTAGGCCGTGACTTGTGTCGATACTCTCACGCCATACAATATTCCTAGCTAGTCGAACTGTGATGACGCTGCCGCTGCGGCTGTAAAGAACCTCTAGCGGCGGCAATAAACCTTAATTCTTACTAATATTATAAACGCGAAACTATGGATGTGAGATGAGATGTATGTTTGTTACTCAATCACACCAAAAAAGCTAAATGGATCGGAATGAAATTTGGCACAGAGATAGATTATATTTTGGAATAGCATATAGGCTACTATTTATCCCTGTATAATGTTCCCTTGGGATGATAAGACACTTTTCACGCGGGCAATGCCGCTGGCAAAAGCTAGTATGTTATATTTTCGAGCCGGGTTGAAACTCATGGTCCAAGTGCTCACGCATTATTCAAAAATCTACGTAAACGCCTAGTTGACACTTCGTGTGCCCTTCGTGTGGCTGAGTTTTACGCTAACTTAGTTTGTGGCTTTATCTTGGTCAGAGGATAAGCAATGCCATCCAACGTGGCAATGCTGGCAGTCTTTTGGGCACAATATCTGTGGACAGCGATGTGGGGGAGTTTTTCGACGCCATATTTTAGACATGTTTATTTTTAGGCTTAGTTAGCTATATTAGTTTTTGATTTAAATGTTTATATGTCGTGGCCAGATCTTAGAATAGACCACTTCATGATGTAGCCAACCATTTTATGAAATGGTTGCATTTCATGAAAAAGAAAATACCCGCTGGCCACATTGTGATTATGGTCTGGCGAGATCAATCAATAATCAGCGTTTGATGATATGAACAGCTAAATGCACGGCTACAATTTCATGATCTTATCTTATCTTATGGAGGGGCCGAGAAATACCTCGGACACTTCGACCCATTGGGATCTTTTGTGGTCCCCTAGATAACTTACTCCTCCTCATTCTCGTTGAAAACTGTTTTCATGAGTTTTACAACGAGACTAGGAGATATGAGCCTATAATCTTCTGGTTTTGGGTATCCAACCCCTAGGAGACTCATTCGCTTACCAGCCAGTGCATCGCATGTGCACAGTAGGTGCTCCATGCGTTCCGTATGTTCCCCACACAACCTGCACATGGGTGTCGCGGTTAGACCCATCTTCATGAGCATGTCGTTGGTTCCAAAGTGCCCAGTAAAGGCCCCAAGCAGGTAGCGGATTTGCCCCCTGCTCATGTTCCAAATGCAATCCCGGGCTTTGAATGTGGAGCCCAGGAATCTCTTGGAGTGTTGTAGACCGGTAGTAGACAGCCAACAAGTTCGTTGTCTGTGATCTGCAAACTCCCTAAATGCGGCTTTTACGAGACACGTCGAGATGCCTACACATGGTTCTGGACCCACAAAATCATTCGCTGAGCCCTCCCTTGCCAGTTCATCAGCCACTTCGTTACCATGGAATCCTTTGTGCCCAGGGACCCACATCAGTCTTACCCTGTTGTGCTTCCCAAGCCTGTTTAGGGTTTGGATAGCATCCAGAATAAGTCCGGAGTCCACTTTGTAGGATGCCATGGCTTTGATTGCAGCCTGACTGTCACTAAGAATATATATGGATTTACCTTTGGTCCCTCTATCTATATTCTCTTGAGCACAGGTTATAATGGCATATGTTTCCGCTTGGAATACAGTTGCCATCTTCCCTAAGCTTTTGCTACATTTGTAGCCTTTGGCGTATATTCCCGCTCCTGTACCTGATTCCATTTTGGATCCATCAGTGTACCACACCAGACTATCTTGTTCTGGTGGATCAAGTCCCTTCGTCCAGTCCTCTATTGTAGGGATTTGGACCTTGAAAGACCTCTCAAACACAAACATAGTTTGCATTTTATCGGATAACATGCTTGTTACCCGATCCAGGTTTTCATTCTCATCGAACTTTGTATGGTTAGTCTTTGGCTTAGAGGCATCCCATAGTCCAGCGACAGCGAGACGATGTAATGTCTTCCTTGCCTCGAATTCAACCATCATATGCAGAGGAGGGATATTGAGGTATCTCTCAATCGCTGCCGTAGGTGTTGTCCTGAAAGCACCCATGATGCCGAGACACACTGTTCTTTGTAACCTGTGATTCAGTTGTTAGAATCCTTCACTTGTTCGTGATTAGTCTATGGCCCTCGCTTTAAATCCGTCCTTTATTTACTAGTTGCATAACATACTATTTATCATTCAAGTGCGGAAGGAAGGTGTTTTCTGATGAGTGGTATTTTTATTCACAAGCGAGCGAAGCGAGTGAGTGGATAAATTGACACGAGTCGGAGTCTGTGTTTCCAGATAGCTACAACCTCGGGGTCTTTAAGTCAAGAGTGAATAGGTTACTTCTAGGCAAGCGTGTTACACCGTCGACCACATCATCGCTTACCATCAGGTGAGATAATGGTCAAGCGCGAGCCTATCTATAATAAAAAAAAACATCATCTTACGTACGTATATACGTTATTACGTACACGTATATTGTTATACGTTGTACGATACAAAATTTTACTATGCATTGTGCAAGGAAATAAAAAAAAAATCTGAACCAAGCAAGAAATTAATAAAATGGCGGGCTTATTCAAGCGCGCTCAGCATATCCACAGATTAACTTTTTTTTTTCAAATCAAATCAATCAAATCAAATATTTTTATTGACAAATAAATTGTTTACACCAAAATAATTGAAGCCCTGACTTCTGAGCTAGGCAAAAACTTGTGTTACAGAAGTCAGTCCCATTGTTGACGCTTGTTTACAATATTAGTGACAAAATAAATATATTAAAATCATGCTTAAACTAAGATTAAAATAAAATGAAAAATAAATTAAATCTGAAAAAAGTGAAGTCAGAGTAAATTCCAAATTGCTATAAAGTCAAATAAAACTAAAATCAATATAAATTCAAAATTACAATAAAATTAAAATAAAATAAATACAAAATTGCAATCAAATAATATAAAATAAACTGAAATTGATTCCTAATTGCAATTACATGAAAAAAAGTTAAAATCACAACATAATGTCAAAAATTCAAATATTCAATAAAAAAATAAAAATAATAATATCATAATATTAAATAAAATAAACTCAAAATCAAAATATAATAAAATCAAAATTACAATAAATCCAAAATTATGTTTAAAATTCTGAAGAAAGTTTGTGAGTGTTTGTGTGTGTGTTTGATGGTGTTTGTGTGTCAGGTTGGAGATAGGTAGTATTCATCGTGTTACTGTAGGACTTTCTCAGTCTGCTCGTAATCTAGTGTTTGAAGCCAAGTTTTTATTTTCTGTTTAAATTTGTTATGTGGTAGTGGGTTAATGTTCATTAGTGTGTTAACTTTATTGTATATTTTTATGCCTAAAAACATGTGCTGGCGTCTTGCTGATGCAGTGTTACATTTAGTAGACTGACAAACATCGCGTATCGTACGTCTGCTTATTGCATGCTTGTTGTAAGGAGTAACACGATGCTGTTGTATGAGGAGATTTAGTAGATATAATTGTCTCACTGTTAGAACTTGACAGCTTCGGTACAGAGTCACCGTTGGAAACCGGTATGGCCTAAAAGTCATGACTTTGAGGAGTGATCTTTGGGCTCTTTCCATATTAATCATGTAGGACTTACATGCTTTACCCGAGACCGTGTTACAGTAACCCAGTACCGACTGCGCTGGCGCGCAGTATAGTGTCGTAACTTTTTGAACGCCCAGATTAACTTTCTTGTGCGTGTTGTAATTAAGTCTATGTGAAGGTGCCAGTCGAATTTGCTATCCAAGAGTACTCCCAGGTATTTGGTAGAGGAAGACTCTTTTAGGGACAGGCATAAGCAGTGTTCGGTATTACCTGGATAGTTGCAGGAGTGGACCTTAATTGATACTTCAGGTAATTTGGTTTTATAAAAGGCAAACTTTACGAAAGTTGTTTTCGAAAGATTGAGGGTTAGCAGATTTGCTTCTAGCCAATATTGAATTTTATGTAGGCCCATTTCTGCATGTTGTTGTGCCTCTTCCCAAGTCCCTCCATGAAAAATCAATGCTGTGTCATCGGCATAAGAGAAGATTCTTCCGTTTGTTAGAACTTGCTGACACAGGTCATTAATATAAATCAGGAAGAGACTCGGGGCAAGGACACTTCCCTGCGGCACGCCGAAACTGATTGGTGATTCGGAGCTTATGTTTTCACCTATCTTTACTCTTTGCGTACGGCCACACAGAAAATCCTCAAACAGTTTTAGGGCGTTACCTCGGATTCCCGCGTGTTCTAGCTTATGCGCAAGGATTGAAATACTGATGGTGTCGAAGGCCTTGGCGAGATCAAGAAATACACCCAGACATTTTTGTTTTGCGTCTACTTTTGCTGTCACATAATCTGCCAAGTGGTTTACAGCGTCTTCTGTGCTCTTTCCCGATCTAAACTCGAATTGCGATTCAGACAAGATACTATTGTGGTCTAGAATTTTTTTGAGTCTATTATTCAAAACCTTTTCTAAGATCTTTGACAACACTGAGATTGGCCTATAATTTTTGTAATCGGTCCGATTTCCACCCTTGTGCACTGGTATTATGAGAGATTTTATTAAATCTTGCGGAAATATTCCTTGTGCAAAGCACAGCTCCACTAGCTTCGTAAGTGGTGGAACTATAGTAGCTTTGCCAAGCTTTAAAAACCGTACAGAGATAGCGTCCCACCCAGTAGCACAATCATTTTTTAAGTTCATGATCAGTGTTTCTATCTCTGATTCATCAGGTGGGATTAACACAATAGAGTTGTGATTAGGTGGCATTTCAAACTTATATGGGGGTGGTTGAGAGCAAGAAAGTATTATTTTGTCTGCTAGGTCTTTTCCTACGTTGCTAAAGTACACATTTATTGCGTCTATCGTTTTTGAGACATTTTCAGTTGAATGTAAAAGGTCTTCTGCCGGTTGTTTTTTATTTTGAAAATCCAATATAGTTTTGACTGCATTCCAGGTGTCTTTAGTGTTATTTGAGGCAGTTAATAGCGATTTCTCGTAGTTAAATTCTAGCTAACTGGGCTTGCAGGTTATCTAGGTTTCTATAGATGCTACGTATATTTTGTACCACTATTCTTAGTGATGGTTTTGAGGTCACTATTATAGAGTTACATGTGTCTGTGTCACAGTGATAGGCCGTTCCTACTGAGATATTGTCTATGTTTATTGAGATGAAGTCCTCCGGATTAGCCATTTGATAAAATAGTCAATTTACTGGACCGTAATGGGGTGGCTAGGTTAGTTAAATGAGGTAGGTCAATTCGTTTTAACATTATATGTGTGATAGATGTATACTGTAAATTGTTGATCATTAGATTGGGGGATTGTTTGTGTGTTTGTGGAAGGTGAGTGCAGTGTGTGTAACTGGTGTGATTTTTATTTGTAATTAAATAATTTTTTGTAATTAAAATACGCGGAGATGTTGTAAAATGTGGCCGAAATAGCGATAAAGTCCAGATGATAGCACTAGTTAATCAGTTTTTACAAGGTCTGTATAATAAATAACTTATCTACAGAATTCTTTCCGATTCTTAAGAGCGCCTGCAGTTGGGTCCTCGGATCTTTAACCAAAAGAACAATGGAAACAGGCTCAATACACATCATTTAAACCTGGCGGGAGCTGCAAATTCTGTCTATCTTTCAGAAAGCCTGACTCCAAAATCACAACGGCTATTTTATCTGGCACGAAAATTTGCCACAGAAAATAACTTCAGGTTCTGCTGGACCTCACTAGGCTCAGTATTTATTCGTCAAGCCCAAGGGAAAAAACATTCTTTGATTAAAAAAACGAAGCGAATCTCACTAAAATTGAACTTGATAAATGACTAGATATTGTATTGTATGTATATAAACTACCCGTTATCTTATCATTGTTAATCTCATTTCTAATGCTTTTGTATTCAATTTATATTTTTACATTCTTTTTGTATTGTAACCTTATGATAATCAGAAAACCAGACATAAAAAATCTTAAAAATCACACCGGTTACACACACTGCACTCACCTTCCACAAACACACAAACAATCCCCCAATCTAATGATCAACAATTTACAGTATACATCTATCACACATATAATGTTAAAACGAATTGACCTACCTCATTTAACTAACCTAGCCACCCCATTACGGTCCAGTAAATTGACTATTTTATAAAATGGCTAATCCGGAGGACTTCATCTCAATAAACGTAAACAACATCTCAGTAGGAACGGCCTATCACTGTGACACAGACACATGTAACTCTATAATAAAATAAAATAAATAAAAATAGCCTTTATTTCCCTATAATTTACAATTCTAAATATTTTTTTTTTTTTTTTTTTTTTTAATTTTTAATCTATTAAGGGGTCATCCATTTCTGGATGAAGGCCTCCTCCATCTGTTTCCATCTCAATCTATTCTGGGCCGTTCTGGTCCACTCTATCCCTGCCAGTGCTACGATGTCATCTCGCCATCATCGTTGCAATGGTCTGCCGCGGCGCCTGTTTCCGTTTCGTGGGTACCAGTGCAGGACGCGCTCGCTCCACCTGTTGTCGGCGGTCCTCGCGGTGTGGCCCGCCCAGTTCCACTTCAGTTTTTCGGCCATAAGCAAAACATCGGTGACTTTGGTCCTTGCCCTTATGACACTGCTCCTTATACGGTCGCTTATTTTTACGCCAAGCATGCTTCTTTCTACAGCTCGTTGAAATGATCTTAATTTTATTTTCATTGCATCTGTTGTAGTCCAAGTTTGGCATCCGTATAAAAGAGTTGGCAGTATATTTGAGTCAAATAGTTTCCGTTTGATGTCGTTTGAGAAATTTCCTTTAAATATTTCTTTAAGTGACCAGTATCTTTTCCATGCAATAGTTATCCTTCGTTTTATTTCTTTTGCAGTCCTATCAGTAAAACATATATTTTGCCCCAAATATATATAGCTATCAACGTATTCGACGTGTTGGTTATCAACAATTATTGGTATTTCTTCTCCGTTGGTCATTACTTTCGTTTTTTCGTAGTTCATTTTCAGTCCACATTTCATACTCTCTATATTGAGATCTTTGATCATTTCTTGTAATTCTGAATGGCTTTCTGAAAGTATGATTATATCGTCTGCAAATCGTAAGTGTGACAGGTATTCGCCATTTATGTTGATACCACTTTTGTCCCATGTTAGTTTTTTAAATATGTGTTCCAATAGAGCTATGAATATTTTGGGCGACACAGTGTCACCTTGTCTTACACCTTTCTCAATACAGAATACCTCGCCTTCTTTTTCTAATTTAACTCGAGCATTGCATTCCTTGTAGATTTTATATATTATAGTTAGATAGTTTTGGTTGATTCCTCATTCAGCTAGAGCAGTCCAGAGGGATTCATGCTTTATGGAGTCGAAGGCTTTACTATAATCGATGAATGCTATATATATTGTTTTCCCGTATTCTACGTATTTTTCCATTATTTGAGTAAGTGTGAATATATGGTCAATAGTTGAATATTTTTTCTTGAAGCCCGCTTGTTCTCTAGATTGGTTTTCATCTATTTGCTTTGATATTCTGTTTAAGAGTACTGATGTAAATGTTTTATATAAGCTTGAGAGAAGGCTTATAGGTCTATAGTTATTTATATTCTTTGGGTCTCCTCTCTTGTATATAAGATAAATTTTACATGTTTTCCATGGCGTAGGTATGTGTCGTTGTAATAATTTGGTTGAAGAGATTTGTAAGAATAGGTACTATTGCATCATCAAAAGCTTTAATAATATCGTTTGTAATATGGTCTTCTCCTGGGCTCTTGTTTGTCTTCATTTTATGTATGGCAGTTCTCACTTCTGACTGTATAAAGGGTGGTATAGGGTCTTTGTCATATGCCAAATCAAGGGGTTCGGGGGTAGTTTGTGCATCAATATTTTTGTACAGCTCTATATAAAATTTTGTGGCAACTTCCAGTATTTCTTGTCTTGATGTTACTGATTTATTGTAACTCTATAATAGCGACCTCAAAATCATCACTAAGAATAGCGGTACAAAATATACGTAGTATCTATAGAAACCTAGATAACCTGCAAGCCCAGTTAGCTAGAATTTCGTGTGACTTGGACGTCATAATTCTGACGGAGTGTTGGCTGAATGAAAATAAACAGATACCTCGCTTGGAAAACTACATAACATATTCCTCTGAAACTTATCTTAACCAGAACGATGGAATAGTAATATACGTGAAAGAACACATCAAATGTACAGTGGAAAAACCGGAACCAATAGGGGCTTACTTTCTTCTTTTGAAAATACATCCGGACGTCGTTATACTGGCTGTTTATAGATCCCAATCCATACACTGCACGGATACATTTCTTTCCTCACTCGAAAACATAATAGGAACCCTAAATACAACCAATGTGATCCTTGCTGGAGACATAAACATAGTCATTAAACCTAACACTAACGACAGAAACAGTGCATAGTATTTAAATTTTACTGCTGAATTGGGACTTCTGCCTGGTCATACGTACCCAACTAGGATCAACAGTTGTCTGGATCATATAATGCTTAATACTTCCCGACAGGCGACCGTACTGGTGGTGGATTCTACGGTCACCGACCATGCATTGGTACTCCTAAACCTTTCGTTCGGAACTCAATAACGGGTAAATAAACGAAAGTCCGTAACTAGGATCGATTATCCCGCTGCCCTAGAGCAGTTAAAAAACATAGATTTTTCTTTCATTAAAGTAGACTCTGACACAAATGCAGCGACTTCACTATTTGTTAAGATACTGTCCTCAGTCATAGCTAATCATTCAATAGCTACTCGTGTGTCCTGTAAGACGAGTCCCGAAGCCCTGGTTAGCACCTGGCCTACTCCGATGTATACGCCACAGGGATAAATTGCACAAAAAGTCATTGTATGATCCAGATAACTATATTATAAAAACTACATACAAGAGATACCGCAATTAATGTAACACACTACTTAGGAAATTGAAAACTAACTACGAGAAATCGCTATTAACTGCCTCAAATAACACTAAAGACACCTGGAATGCAGTCAAAACTATATTGGATTTTCAAAATAAAAAACAACCGGCAGAAGACCTTTTACATTCAACTGAAAATGTCTCAAAAACGATAGACGCAATAAACGTGTACTTTAGCAACGTAGGAAAATACCTAGCAGACAAAATAATACTTTCTTGCTCTCAACCACCCCCATATAAGTTGGAAATTCCACCTAATCTCAACTCTATTGTGTTAATCCCACCTGATGTATCAGAGATAGAAACACTGATCATGAACTTAAAAAATGATTGTGCTACTGGGTGGAACGCTATCTCTGCACGGTTTTTAAAGCTTGGCAAAGCTACTATAGTTCCACCACTTACGAAGCTAGTGGAGCTGTGCTTTGCACAAGGAATATTTCCGCAAGATTTAAAAAAATCTCTCATAACACCAGTGCACAAGGGTGGAAATCGGACCGATTACAAAAATTATAGGCCAATCTCAATGTTGTCAAAGATCTTAGAAAAGGTTTTGAATAATAGACTCAAAAAATTTCTAGACCACAATAGTATCTTATCTGAATCGCAATTCGGGTTTAGATCGGGAAAGAGCACAGAAGACGCTGTTAACCACTTGGCAGATTATGTGACAGCAAAAGTAGACGCAAAACAAAAATGTCTGGGTGTATTTCTTGATCTCGCCAAGGCCTTCGACACCGTCAGTATTTCAATCCTTGCGGATAAGCTAGAACGCGCGGGAATCCGAGGTAACGCCCTAAAACTGTTTGAGGATTTTCGGTGTGGCCGTACGCAAAGAGATAGGTGAAAACATAAGCTCCGAATCACCAATCAGTTTCGGCGTGCCGCAGGGAAGTGTCCTTGCCCCGAGCCTCTTCCTGATTTATATTAATGACCTATGTCAGCAAGTTCTAACAAACGGAAGAATCTTCTCTTATGCCGATGACACAGCATTGATTTTTCATGGAGGGACTTGGGAAGAGGCACAACAACATGCAGAAATTGGCCTTCATAAAATTAAATATTGGCTAGAAGCAAATCTGCTAACCCTCAATCTTTCGAAAACAACTTTCGTAAAGTTTGCCTTTTCTAAAACCAAATTACCCGAAGTATCAATTAAGGTCCACTCCTGTAACTATCCAGGTAATACCGAACACTGCTTATGCCTGTCCCTAAAAGAGTCTTCCTCTACCAAATACCTGGGAGTACTCTTGGATAGCAAATTCAACTGGCACCTTCACATAGACTTAATTACAACACGCACAAGAAAGTTAATCTGGGCGTTCAAAAAGTTACGACACGTTGCTGATCTGGGGTTGCTTCGGGCGGTATACTGCGCGCCAGCGCAGTCGGTACTGGGTTACTGTAACACGGTCTGGGGTGGAGCATGTAAGTCCTACATGATTAATTTGGAAAGAGCCCAAAGATCACTCCTCAAAGTCATGACTTTTAGGCCATACTGGTTTCCAACGGTGACTCTGTACCAAAGCTGTCAAGTTCTAACAGTGAGATAATTATATCTACTGAATCTGTTCCCTAGATAATAACTTAACTATCATTGCCTTATATAGACCACCATCTCAGAGAAATATTGACCCATTCTTAGACAGCCTAAACAATGTTATCCTCAACCATAAAAATCACAATCACATCACAATTATTGGAGATGTAAACATCAATATCAGCCCTGATAACAATGACCCACGCTCTTATCAGTATTTAAACATGACGGCATCTCATGGATTTCTCCCAGCCTACCTTCTTCCTACTCGCCTGCACAACTGTATAGATCATATCAAATTAAAAACCAACAACAAAGCGACCACTTTAATATTAAAAACGTCAATCATAGACCACTCTGCAGTCTTGCTAAATCTCGAAAATAGTAAACCTAAACCTAACAACAGTAAAATCCATACGGCTTGCCTTAATCTCGCAAGCGCTATCTCTGACATCGAAAACAGTAACTTCTCTATTTTAGATACAATATTTGACCCCAACCAAGCTACCAACGAATTTCCAATTTAATTAAATATAATTTCCCCCATACTAATTAAAAACACTATTTCTAGAACAATCCTAAAGATAAAGATAAGATAAAGATAAAGATATTTTATTTGCTTAAAACATGGTATAAAAGGTGTTATTGAAAATAGATAGATCAAACATGTTTTGCTTAAAACTAAGCGTGCAAACTTATTCACTAAAATATTATGTCAAAATTGAAATTAATTACATTAAAAATTCATTTTAAGTCATTAATACTATAACAATTAAGAAAAAATCATTTTAAGTCATTAATACTATAACAATTAAGAAAAAATCATTTTAAAAAGTCATTAATATTATAACAATTATTAGAAATTCATTTTAAAAAGTCATTAATACTGTAATAATTATTATTATTGAGCCATTCATACAGTTGCATTTTGAATAGCTTACAAATTAATGTTCTAAAAACACCTGGTAATTTATTATACAGTCGTATACACATAGCCAAACAATTTTTATTATATTTTGCTGATCTTGGTAGCTCTTCCAGCACGAGCCTATATTGGTCACGTCGACTTCGAGAGCTTGTAAATAGTTCTTCTGCTGTTCTAAATAATTCCAAGTGCTTCCGAACAAACATACATGCCTCATATATATATAATGAAGGTAACGGTAGCAAACCAAGTTCCTTAAATATTGGTTGACATGATTCGTCCGATGGAATCTCGTATACAGCTCTGAGACATTTCTTTTGGGCAACAAATGCTCTATTACGATCAGTACTATTTCCCCACATAATTAGTCCATATCGAAGTGAGGACTCCACATATGCGCGGTATGTCATCACAGCCGTTTTTATATTAGTCACTTTTTTTATTTGTCTCAAAGCATACACAAACTTATTTATTTTATTGCATACAGTATCTACCTGTGCTTTCCAGTCTAAGTGTTCGTCAATTACTACTCCTAGAAATTTAGTTTTTGTCACTTGTGTAATTTTCGGAATATCCATTTTAAAATTAAATGTATTATTATAAGATTGATTAAATTGTATATATACTGATTTATTTAGATTAATTGATAAATTATTATTATTTAGCCAGTCAATTAGATTATCTATTGTATTATTTATGTCCGCTTCATGATCCTTAATTGATTTATATTTTTTATCGGTGGTAACGATTATGGAAATGTCATCGGCAAAAAGAAAGCATTGATGATCAGTTACATTAACTATGTCATTTATATAGAGTAGGAATAAGATAGGGCCCAATATGCTACCCTGGGGGACGCCCCGTTTTATATTTCTATATTCAGACGAATATTCTGTCATGTTCCTACTTTCATTTAGTATAGTAACAGTAACTTTCTGTTGTCTGCTAGTTAAATACGACGATATCCATTGTAGTGGCAGTCCTCTAATACCAATAGCCTCAAGTTTTTTTAATAGTCCTTCATGTGAAACGAGGTCAAATGCCTTAGACAAATCAAAGAATAGCCCTGTTGTTAGCTGTTTGTTGTTGATATTAGTCAATACCGCTTTCAGAAGTGAAAAGATGGCAAGAGATGTGGACTTGTGTTTCTGAAACCCAAATTGTTCTTTTTTTATAATATTGTACTTTGCGCAGTAATCGACTATTCTTTGATACATGCACTTTTCGTAGATTTTTGACATGATGGGTATCAATGTTATGGGGCGATAATTATTCATGTCATATTTTTCTCCCTTTTTAAATATCGGTTTGACAACAGATATCTTTAAAGCGTCAGGAAAGACTCCTTGTGAAAAGGAGAGGTTAATGAGATGGGTCAATACTTCGCTTATTTCATTAACACATGTCTTAATAATTCGGGTACTGAGTCCGTCATAACCTACAGAATTGGTATTTTTTAATGACAAAATGTGTTTTCGTACCTCATTTTCGCTCATAGGTGTAAGGAACATAGAGTTAGCAATCAAGGTATCACTGCGATAACTATTTGTACAATTTTGAGTAGGAATAGAATTTGTAAAATAATCATTGAAGGCAGAAGCTATTTCTACTGGTTTGGTAAGTACCGCATTATCAATTTTAATACATTCAATGTGGTCTTTGGGGTCCGAGTTAAGTATTTCATTTTTTACGACTGTCCATGCGGCTTTACATTTATTTTCATTATTATCCAAAAACTTTATGTTAGCATTTCGTTTAGCCTTGTAGATACACTTTTGTAATAATTTTGAATATGTGATATATCTACTCTTGTTCATTATATTTTTATTTTTGTAATATTGGTATCGTAAGAAACGCTTTGTTTTAGAACTTTGTTTGAGCCCCTTACTTATCCACGTCCGTTTTTTATTGTTTAAATTTATCTTAACCCTAACTTTTGGAAAACAGAGATAAAAAAATAAACATATTAATTCATGGAAAACGCTGAATACTGTATTTGCATCGCTTTCCTTAAAAATATCTATCCAGGATAGATTTTGTAAGCATTCCCTAAATTTACGCATATTATCTAGACTGTAGTCTCTTTTGTAAATATGGTATAATGCGGTCTTTGCTGTTTGAAGTGTTAAAGGAAAGCTTAGCATTTGTGCTGTGTCGTGGTCAGAGAGGTGTAGTGGTAGTACTGTTGGGATTGCATTAGGTATGTTGCTCAATATATGGTCTATACAAGAAAGTTTCCGAGTAGCCACCTCAATATGAATTTTCATATTGTGATTATTTGACAGGTCTTGAAATTCTTGAGTGATTTTACTTCTTTTTAAGGTATTAATATTGAAGTCACCAGTCAAGACTATACGTGTGCTAGATTTGTATTTCTTGTGTAAATCCTGCAAGACTCTATCCAGCTTAATCAAAAATTGATTAGGGTCCGACTGAGGTGTTCGATATAAGCAAACAATCACTAATTTTTTATTTTCTATTTCTATACCACATGCTTCGAACGTATTTACCGATGCACATGCTTTAATAAACTGTAATTCTTTGTAGTGTAAACCCTTTCTGACTAGAATGCAAGTGCCACCTCTATTTTTATCCCTGCAAAAACTTGTAGCCATTTCGAAATTTAATAACTTAATATAGTTCTCTTGACCTTTTTTAATGAAAGTTACCTATGCAATCAAAGAATTATAAAGCCATGGATAACTACGGGACTTCTGAGATGCATACGTAATAGGGACAAAATACACTATGCAACAAATAAAGATCCAAATAATCATATTTTAAAATTAATCTATTTACGATATCGCAATTTTTATAACAATTTATTAAAAAAGATAAAATCGGAGTATGAAGAAAAGGAATTTCAAAAAGCAAAAAATAACCCAAAAAAAATGTGGGAAACTATCCGCAGTGTAACTGACACTAAAATAATACGCTCGACATCAACAGAACTCCTATCAATTGAAAATTGCCCTACTAAGTCTGTCAAAACAATTAACACTTTCTTCGCAAATGTTGGTATAAATCTTGCTAACAATATACCTAATCGAAATCCCACCCAGTCTTTTAATATCGGTGGATAAACAAAGTATAGCCAACTCAATGGTTCTTCTGGAAACAGACGAAGAGGAAGTTAATTCGATTATAAACAGCCTCCAAATTGACAGTGCTACCGGCTGGGACGGCGTCCCACCATAATTGCTAAAACACGCTAGCCACATTCTGGTCCCACCTATCACACGTATATGCAACCTGGCGATATCTACTGGAATATTCCCCAGTGCTCTAAAAAAAACTATCGTACATCCAATATTCAAGTCGGGTGATAAAAACAGGGTCACGAACTATCGCCCAATTTCAGTCCTTCCAGAAATTTCCAAAATTCTAGAGAGAATAATGTATAAACGCCAAAACAATTTCCTAAACAAACAAAAAATTATCTCCCAAAACCAGTTTGGCTTTAGACGCGGATTGTCCACAGAGGACGCGGTGACAGGACTTTTTAGTTGACAAAATCCATAAGTTCAAGTGTTTAGGTATCTTCCTAGACCTATCGAAGGCGTTCGATACTGTGTCTGTTCCTCTACTTCTCTCTAAACTAGAACGCCATCGGCGTCCGTGGTATCGCTCACAGCCTATTTAAAAGTTTTCTCACTGATAGGATGCAGCTTGTTAGGATTGGAGTTGGAGAGTACGTTAGCGAAGCAAATCCTGTAGTTGTCGGAGTCCCACAAGGAAGTTTGCTCAGTCCTCTTCTTTTCCAGATCTACGTTAATGAACTCTGTCAGCTATGAGGGATAAAAATAATAGCGTACGCTAATGACACGGCACTCCTATCCTATGGCCATGATTGGACCTCAGCTAAAGAGACTGCTGAAAAGGGACTTGCCGAAGTGATGTTATGTCTAGAACAAAACAGTCTCACATTAAATGTTGCAAAAACTAACTTCATCACTTTTGGCCTAAGACGCTCTGCCCTACCTCAAGATGGTTCATTACATATCAAAGCTCATAAATGCTCCAACCTTTTCCCCCACTGCACATGCTCCGCTGTAACTAGAGCACCAGTTGTCTGTCATCTCGGTGTTCAACTAGATTCCTGCCTATCCTGGAAAACACACATACAAACAGTATCCAATCGAATTTGTAAACTTATTTTTCTTTTCAAGAAGCTAAGGGTATCCGCAAACAGCGTAATCCTCCAAATAGTTTACTCAGCACTAGGCGAATCAGTTTTGAGCTATTGCATCACAGCTTGGGGAGGTGCTGCTAAGACCGATATGATTCAAGTAGAACGAGCTCAGAGAGCGGTCATTAAAATTATTTTAAAAAGACCTTTTAGATTTCCAACGCGACAACTATACACAGATTTCAGTACATTAACGGTTCGACAACTGTATATTCTCCGCACAATCATGCGTAAACACGCAACTCTTCCCTACAGTGAAAATAACAGCCCGACAGTAAGAAGAAGACCCAAACTGGTCTGTCCCACAACACATACAAAAACTACATTTGCTAGACGCCACTACCCCTACCTAAGTGCCCTTATTTATAACAAAATAAATCAAAAATTTAATATTACACCTTTTGTGTTTGTTTAGTGTATGTATATTAAAAAAATAACTAAAGAATACCTCCTTACCCTAGATTATAGTGAAACAGAAGCACTGATTTAACCGCCATGCCAATAAATAATTACTAGTGTCGGCTTTAACTCAAAAGACTAAAATCTTGTGTGGGTATTTTGGCGGGGATGGCGATGTAAATAAAAATGCTTAGAAAGGGTTTACTCACCCAGTGTATTCTCATATCAAATAAACAGTCACACAGAACACAGTTTATGGAAAATAATTTATAGAACATGGTTTATAGAACATAGTTTATAGAACACAGTTTATAGAATACAGTTTATAAAGCACTTACCCTAATACTTATTAATGTAGCCTCGATCAAAAATAGACTGCCTTTGATGGCAAGAGCTACAATATTTATATTCTCGAAATGGGCGGGAAACGAGAAGTGCAAGCTTGTCGTTTACCAACCTGACAAAAAACAGTCCATCTTTGTTGCAAGCATAAAAATATCAAACAAATTATTGCCAACATAGAAAAATCACTTAGTGTGCTCAATTAAATATAAAGATCGCTAACAGTCGGCCATCCGTTTATTAAGTACGACCTCGTACGTGACAAATAACAACAAGAAAGAAAAACTAAATATAAGCTTATTAGTAATAACATGTAAACAACATTAAAATCTACACACATAGAACACATTTAACAAATCTTTATAGATTATACTTTAAAGGCCTGAAACCTCTTTTGGCCTGACTATTCATTTCATTTATATATTTCCAAAAAATATTATGTATTACAAAACAATCAAAATATATTGATTAATCAACCAAATTACTATATCAACTATTTATTACTTTTATAATATTCAAATATCTCTATAAAATGTAGCATCCAATTATAATCAGGTATATATACAATGCGACTTGCAAGACATCGTGGTCACCATCAGTCATTATCAAAATTGTCTACCAGATTCTCTACAATTTCAGTCAAATTCATCAACTGCTGGTGAGATATCGGACACCAAATAAAATCTAGCTGCGCATGCTAATTTCATTGCGGTAAGATAAAACTAATCACACACGGCAAGTTACAGAATTATTAAATTTTATATAATTCGATAGGCATCTTTACACCTGCTAAGACAATAGTGCTACTTTTAAATAGACAATTCTTAGCCTCAAATTCAGGATCACTAGAATTTCAAGTTGCATCGTTATCAACTATTGCATTGTAATGACAAGTCTCATACAGAGTGCTGGTTTTTTTTTATCAAATTAACTTTTCTCTAATAAACTAAAATAATCTCAACGCCATAGCGTTGAGATTATTTTAGTTTATTAGAGAAAAGTTCATAACCAAAGGTAAAATCATTTCTTGTATACCATTCTGATAGTAACTGACATTAAACACACAACAATACATAAACACCAAAGTGGTATTTATTAAACTGCTGTGTAAAAACAGTCTTGAGACTTAAACCAATATCTAGTAGCTGGTCATTAAAACCCTAACATCTGAAACCTGGTCATAATTCTAATTGATTCTAACATACACACATTTATTTATTATATGCTTTATTTTACATTTTTCATTCTCTTTATCCCTAAAATCTAACTCTGTATATCATAATCTGTATCAAACCATGTATACGTTCGTATAATAAACTCTCTACATATTATCTATTTAAATAAATCAAACCCTATCTCTATGTATCAATCCATCTCTATGTATCAATCCATCTCTATGTATCAATCCATCTCTATGTATCAATCCATCTCTATGTATCAATCCATCTCTATGTATCAATCTATCTCTATGTATCAATCTATCTCTATGTATCAATCTATCTCTATGTATCAATCTATCTCTATGTATCAATCTATCTCTATGTATCAATCCATTTCTATGTATCAATCCATCTCTATGTATCAAACCATCTCTATGTATCAAACCATCTCTATGTATCAAACCATCTCTATTTATCAAACCATCTCTATGTAGCAATCCATCTCTATGTATCAAACCATCTCTATGTATCAAACCATCTCTATGTATCAAACCACCTCTATGTATCGAACCATCTCTATATATCAAACTAACTCTATACATCTCTATCTATCAATCTCTATCTCTATTTCTATCAATCTCTCTATCTCTATCTATCAATCTCTCTATCTCTATCTATCAATCTCTCTATCTCTATCTATCAATCACTCTATCTCTATCTATCAATCTCTCTATCTCTATCTATCAATCTCTCTATCTCTATCTACCAATCTCTCTATCTCTATCTATCAATCACTCTATCTCTATCTATCAATCTCTCTATCTCTATCTATCAATCTCTCTATCTCTATCTATCAATCTCTCCATCTCTATCTATCAATCTCTCTATCTCTATCTATCAATCTCTCTATCTCTACCTCTATCTATCAATCACTCTATCTCTACCTCTATCTATCAATCACTCTATCTACCTCTATCTATCAATCACTCTATCTACCTCTATCTATCAATCACTCTATCTCTACCTCAATCTATCAATTTCTCTACCTCTATCTATCAATCTCTCTACCTCTATCTATCAATCTCTCTACCTCTATCTATCAATCTCTATACCTCTATCTATCAATCTCTCTACCTCTATCTATCAATCTCTCTACCTCTATCTATCAATCTCTCTACCTCTATCTATCAATCTCTCTACCTCTATCTATCAATCTCTCTATCTCTATCTATCAATCTCTCTATCTCTATCTATCAATCTCTCTATCTCTATCTATCTATCTATCAATCTCTCTATCTCTATCTATCTATCAATCACTCTACCTCTATCTATCAACCTCTCTACCTCTATCTATCAACCTCTCTACCTCTATCTATCAACCTCTCTACCTCTATCTATCAACCTCTCTACAATCAATATCAAACTCAATTAATATCAAACTCAATCAATATCAAACTCAAACAATCTGTATTTATCAAACTCAATCTATATATATCAAATTCACTATCTATATATATCAAACTCACTATCTAAATATACATCAATGATCAAACTCGCTATCTATATAATATCAAACTCACTATCTATATATCAAACAAACATTTTTCTTTTTTTTTATACTTGTTCTATCTCTTCTAACTCTAATGCTGTTTCCAACTCTTCTAACTCAACATCAAACTCATCATCAAACTCATTATCAAACTAATCATCAAACTCATCATCAAACTAATCATCAAACTCAACATCAAACTCAACATCAAACTCAACATCAAACTCAACATCAAACTCATCATCAAACTCAACATCAAACTCATCATCAAACTCATCATCAAACTCATCATCAAACTCATCATCAAACTAATCATCAAACTCAACATCAAACTCATCATCAAACTCATCATCAAACTCATCATCAAACTCATCATCAAACTCATCATCAAACTCATCATCAAACTAATCATCAAACTCAACATCAAACTCAACATCAAACTCAACATCAAACTCAACATCAAACTCAACATCAAACTCAACATCAAACTCAACATCAAACTCAACATCAAACTCAACATCAAACTCAACATAAGAATTCAAATACGAATCCAAATCCAAACGCAATAATCCATTCCAATCAGACCATCTAAAAGGTACCTACTTTTTGGCCTTATTTATTTAAACACCCCGTAACTAAATATTGAAATAATTCCAACAGTATCCAAGAAATGGCAAGGTTATAAAGTTTATGTTAATTGATATTTTAAACTAATAACCAAGATGAGAACCTTAGCAAATCGACATAATCTATACACATCCTCGAAAGTAGGGCTATAAACCTCTACGAACGAAATGTCAAGGATCGATAGGTACGGTTTGATTAATTTATGACCCACCATGAGCAAATTTTTCCTACAGACATTCCTTTAGCAAAAAAAATCGATATAATAAATGTCTTTTTTATTTTAATGTTTTCAATATCTAATTACTTAATAATAAGCTTCTGTAACCGACATTAGGTTCTGTACTTCCTTCCATAACTAAACAACGTTGAACGACAATTAATTTGAATCTTCATTTCTTGTAAAATGAACTCTAATTTTTGATTTATAATAAACATTAATATTTCTAAGGTGTTCTTAAAATGTAGCATCACCCACATTCTTGAAATCGAATACCTAATCGAAGTGTGGGGATCAGCCGCTAAATCTAATCTAAACCCACTACGAAGAACGCAAAATCAAAATTTCTAAGTGAGACTATTAAAAATTCTAATAACAAAGTAAAAGCCACTTGGAAAATCATAAACAACGAAACGGGTAAATCGGTTAAAAAAGAAAATCAACTCGAGATCATGGTTGATAACAAATTAGTTAATAAACCAGCTGACATAGCTGAGGCGTTTAATGAGTTTTTTACGAGCATACCTGCAACGACGACTTGCTCCTTAAGTTCGTCGCCGTCTAAGGCTGAAAACCTATTGCATAGTAGCGTCCCTAAATGTAGTTATGTATTGAGATTCGAGCATGTAACGCCTCGTGATGTAGTTAATGTTTTTAATTCTCTTAAGTCTAAAAACACGGGTGATTACTGGGGCATATCTACCAAACTTTTGGGCAATATAATTGATTAATCAGACGAACTTACCTTAAGTGAAGTCCGATTACAATTTCATGAAGGATGAACTGAAATATAATTGATTACAGAGTAGTTCCCAATTCGCTAGTATTTGGCATCGCAGTTTTAGAGAAAATAAAAGTAAAACTTTTCTCTATGGATTGGTAACCCTGATTTGACACTCTTTAGAGATAGCGTTGCTCTGTTGGCCCGTTCGACAAGGGACTGATCCTAAAAAGGATGGGTTGGGTGGGTAATTATATTTCAGTTCATCCTTCATGAAATTGTAATCGGACTTCACTTAAGGTAAGTTCGTCTGATTAATCAATTTCATTTCATGATGAACTGAAATATAATTGATTACAGGGTAGCTGTTTAGAGTCAAAGTCGATATGGGCCACTATTTTGAAAAGATACATATCAAAACAACCATATATGAATCAAATTTATTTGAGACTTATATACTCAAACAACAGTAACCTAGTACATACTTACTTAGGTATGTAACATCAATAATCTTATGATATTTAAAATGTTAGAATAAGAAAAAAGTCAAACAGAAATGACAATTTGCTACTAGTATTTTCATGACAATAAAATTGCAATGAAAATACTAGCAGCAACAATAACATAACATAAGTACTATTAATATCAGTCTTGTATCTTAATCAGATAAAATTAGTAACAATAAATGCTATAGTGAAACATCCTTGACTGACCCTTAGCAATATAACCAAAATATGACTCTAATGACAGTGTATAAATAACATAAATAATCATTGACCATTTATTAATTTTATAAAAGAGAGAATAAAAATAATTACATCCTCAAGTTGGCATTAAAGACAGCATTAATAAAGCTGTCATGTGGGGCATTAACATTCACTGGTACATCATAAAACCTGGCAAATGTAAGAGAGCTATCTGACCAGCCAGCAGTTTTCCTAATCACATCTAATGATACCCTATGAGCTAGATATTTTGGTATCAATACCACTTTCCTTTATAACTGATTTAATCCATCTACTAATTGTTTGGTTTGATGCTCTTTTATAAGGTTTCCTACTAGTCAATAGCAAGTATTGTTCATCAATCCTTAGAGATGATGTTAGCTCAACATATTATGTTATGTTTTTATAGCTAAACATATTATGATTTTATAGCTCTAGCTGGGCAAACATTGGGGTTCTGATCAAAAAACGGTAGTTTAATTAATGTTTCAGTTCTTGATGACAGTGATGTTTTTATAAGATCTGTAATGATAATATGTATTTTGTCTTGTGACATGGATATATCTTGTATTTTAATTACTGATATAGTCTGTACTCTTTAAGCAGTAGCAAGAGCTAATAAGGTGACAAGATTTTTACTTAACATAGCCAAATTTAAATTTTTATCATCACCCCAATTAGACAGAAATCTTAGCACTATTAAAGGATCCCAAGTATTAACATACTTTCGTAAAGCAGGTTTAATTCTGTATAAACCCTTAAAAAAAACGTTTGATGTGATCATCCCTGCCAATTCTTTCATTTAACAGAAGGGAAAGTGCAGATCTCGCTGTATTTAACAAGCTGTAGCCAACATTCATTTTATGTATTTCAGTTAGGTACTGTATTACATCTGGTATTGAAGCTGTATAAACATCTACACTGTGGTTTTGACAGAATAACCACCAACTCTTATAAGTAGTACTTATAAGAGTTGGTGGTTACTACTATACTGCTTTAGCGTACCTGGTGAAATGGATGATAACATAATATTTAGTGAGCTCTCTGGCAAACCTCTACGTCTGAATGCTTCCCGCAAAAGATGCTCGCTGCCAGGGTAAGCTGGTTGCTTAATGGGTGTTCCATGCTGAAAGGAGATTGTAATAAATTCTTATTAGGATAGAATATGATTGGTTTTGTTACCATCAACATTGTTGCCAAAATATACCATGGCTGACAAGTCCACAGTGGGTATACTAGGATTCCCTTCACCCCATCGTTTTTAATTTTTTGCAGACATTTTGTAATTAATGCTAATGGTGGGAATGCATAAAAAAAATAGGAGATCCAGTCAGATGTAAAGGCATCTATTTCAAATGCATATGGGTCTCTATGCCATGACACATATTATGTTTTACATTTTGCATTATTTCTGGTAACAAATAAATCAATACTAGGCTTGCCAAACTCTTTTTCAATTCTATTGAAAGCATCTATTGATAATCCCCACTCTGTGTCAATGTTAGTATTCCTTGATTCCTCATCTGCCAAGTTATCTTTAGATTTTATGTAAGATGCCTGGACATTAATGAACCTAGATTCACACCAATCCCATATCATTCTACTAACATCATTGAGGTGCGGAAATTGAACACTACTCATCTTGTTAATACAGGCAATGGCAGTATTGTTGTCAATTCGAAGAAGAATATTACAATTATTTTTTAAATTTGCAAAGCATTTAAACCAAAAAATGCTGCCATTAGTTCTAACTGGTTTATGTGATACTTTTGTTCTGATAATGACCACAGGCCTCCAACACTCTCACCATTGCAATAAGCAACCCAACCTGTCAGGGAAGCATCTGTATATACTTGTAAATCAAATTTTCTTGACTTATATGTTTTGCTGTTATGCATTATGTTATGTTTCCACCATTGAAAGTCTGACTGTAATAGTATAGGTAAGGTCATGGATGCATAATAATTGTCCTATGATATCAGTAATGATAAATACCTAACATGTTCCATTTGCTTTGTATGTACTATGCCATATGGTATAGCTGGACATGCTGCTACTAATGTACCTGACAATCTAGCAAATTCTCTAATCTTAAGTTTTTTTAAATTTCAGGAATTTATCAATCATACTCTTAATTGTATTTCTTTTTTCTAAAGGTAGCTCAATAGCTCAAGGCACATTGATGTGGAGTTAATCATGAACCCCAAAAATTTGCAATATATACTAGGCACTAGGTTGCTTTTTTCAAAATTAATAATAAAGCCTAAGCCCTTTAACACACCAATTGCTGTTTCCATGTTCTGTAAACACTCATTATAAGTTTGGCTAAGACATAAAAGATCATAAATGTATATTGTGGATAGGAGGCCTAAATTTCTGAGATAACCAACCACAGGATTTAACAATTTGGTAAACAAACTAGGTGCAGTACATAATCCATATGGCAATGCTGTAAATTCATATAAGGTTCCATCAAATTCAAAATGGAGGTACTTTCTGTGTTCAGATGCTATAGGTACTAATAAGTATGATTCCTTAAGGTCTATGCAACACATATAATAATGTTTATCAATTAACCTTACTGCAGTGCGAATATCTTCCATCTTAAAGTGACTAACTTTTATAAACATGTTCAAAGGTTTTAGATTTAAAATGAATCTTTGCTTGCCGTTAGGTTTTGGAACAAGGAAAACCTTTGGAGATGAATTCTCCCTTTGAATGACAACATGGTGTTATAGCTCCTAATTGTGAAAGGTTAACAATAGCTTCCTGCATAAGTGGAATTTCCCAATCAGGTAAATTATTTTTAGAGACTATACTTTGGTAAACCGAGACATGAAAGGAATATGATATCCTTTAATCCACTGCAATATAATGGGATCATTTGTTAATGACAACCAACAAGCAAAGTAGTTTTTTAAATTGCCAGCATGTACCTTATTTATTTCCTGTTGTTGTAGTGGGCACCCCGGGTTCTCTCGGAACGCTGGCTGTGGGTTGAAGGATGTCCTGTGTTGTGATGGCTGTGGTCGAGTCCGTGGTCCACCTCGTGCCATCCCCTTGGTTGGTTGACTCTGGTTCAACTGTCGTGGTGGACCGTTCCTTTTTCCCATATATTTGTTATTTGTGTTCTTAGCAGAGATTGCTGGCTTTGGTGCAGTCTTCTTAATAGAGTTTGAACTCTGTTGTATTATCCATATAAAATAATATAGATAAATTGTCTCCATATAAAAATTCATTTCGGGTAGTATTTTGAGTCATTTCTAAGAAATGTTTGTCCAGTTGGGGAGACACTAGTGACCTTCTGGTTTTGTTTGTTGATGATGGTGGTCACACACCAACTTTGATGCTTCACTGAGTGATTTTAACATAGTTATTTTATCTGGTGGGTTGTTAATTATATGAGACATAACTTTGCCTATTATTGTAAGTGCTGTGCCCATCTGTCTTTGCTGGTAGGCAATACACTTGTCTCTAGTTATGCCCGTTTCAGAGATCACTGCCTTCACTTCTTCGTTCAAGATTGGGGCATCTAAGAGTTGGCAGTTTTCAGGCAAACTGTGACATTTAAGGTTCATCCTCAGGGATTTGGACATTATGAGCGTCAGATTGTTCTTCAAGACCGACGAAATTTGAGGATAAATTTCACTCTGTTCGATGATTTCTTCTGAAATATGAGAAAAAACCCTTAGGTAAGGTTTCTCAACAGCACTTTAATAGCACTAAACAGTATCTCGTACTGAAAGCACATGCTGGTTTTGACCAAATCGGCATCACGTGCCGGAAACAGAAATCTGTTTTATATCAAAGTTGATATCTCGTATCAAAGTAATTGATCTTCGTGTTTAAGTATCTCGTACTAACACGGTAGGTATGTTATACTCGAACATTCACTAAACAGTATCTCGTACTGAAAGCACATGCTGGTTTTGACCAAATCGGCATCACGTGCCGGAAACAGAAATCTGTTTTATATCAAAGTTGATATCTCGTATCAAAGTTGATCTTCGTGTTTAAGTATCTCGTACTAACACGGTAGGTATATTATACTCGACCATTGTAGCCAGCCACGTGTTTAGACTAAGCTGTACCTAAATCAAAGCTTACCTTCGTTATCCAGTGTACTGGCGCGCAAAGGGCTCCGGTCACGTTCGACACTTTGCCGCCGATTTGAACTGAGGCTGCGCCCGCGTACACTATCATGTCTCCGTCTTTTCCTTCGACGGAGACGTTCCAACTTTTTATTATATTTCCGTATTTTTCGAAGTAATTTATCTTCCGAAACCATTTTTGCATGCGATGCCGGTAAACGCGCGAAAAAGAAGTGTCAAATCAGGGTTACCAATCCATAGAGAAAATTTTACTTTTATTTTCTCTAAAACTGCGATGCCAAATACTAGCGAATTGGGAACTACTCTGTAATCAATTATATTTCAGTTCATCATGAAATGAAATAGACATTGTGGCCCCCTATCTTGCTGTTACGTTTAACAAATGCATTGATTTGGGTACTTTTCCTGATCTCATGAAGAGCAGTAAAGTCATCCCTCTATTTAAATCCGGTAGCAAAAATGATATTGGTAATTTCAGACCAATCTCTATTTTGCCTGCATTCAGCAAAATATTTGAAAAGTTAATTCTTAAGCAGTTACTCAGACATTTTAACTTACATAGCCTCCTTCACAATGACCAATATGAGTTTACGAAGGGTCGCTCGACTACAGATGCGGGTGTTGCTTTGTTGAAGCACATATTTGACGCATGGGAGAAGTCGCGAAATGCAATTGGTGTTTTCTGCGATCTTTCTAAAGCCTTCGATTGCATTCACCATGATACGCTTTTGCGTAAACTACGCCATTACGGTGTTCAAAACGAAGCCCTAAATGTAATTGAGTCATATTTACTTAATAGATACCAGTGCGTAGACGTTAATGGCGCTAAATCTTCCAGGTTACCTGTTGAGCTGGGTGTACCTCAAGGCTCAATACTGGGTCCGTTTTTATTCCTGGTTTATATTAACGATCTGCCATTCTATTTAAAGGATGTTTGTGACGTTGTACTGTTTGCAGATGATACTTCTCTGATCTTTAAAGTAGATAGGAATAGACAAGTTTTTGATGACGTGAATAACGCACTATCAATGGTCACAGATTGGTTTACAACAAATAATCTTGTTCTTAATGCCAAGAAGACTAAATGCATAAAGTTCGCTTTGCCCAATGTTAGAGATCTGGGTCCCAACATTGTGCTCGGCAATGAGAAGCTCGAAACTGTTGATTCAGCTGTGTTTCTGGGTATAACAGTAGACTCAAAAATTCAATGGGGGCCACATATATCAAGCCTAGCGGGTAGGCTTAGCTCGGCCGCCTACGCCGTCAGAAAGGTTAGACAATACACTGACGTTGATACAGCAAGGTTGGTCTACTTTAGTTATTTTCACAGTATCATGTCCTACGGTATTCTACTGTGGGGCAGAGCCGCTGATATTCAAAATATATTTGTGCTTCAAAAACGAGCTGTTCGTGCCATTTACCAATTAGGTGCGCGTGTTTCTCTAAGAGATTTTTTTAAATAGATTGGTATTCTCACAGCGGCTTCACAGTACATATTCGCCAACATTTTATATATTAGGCAGAACATTCATTTGTACAGTAACAATAGTGATATTCACAACTTTAACACCAGAAATAAGGACAAATTACGAGCTCCCTTTCATCGACTTCATAAGGTGCATAGTTCATTCGTTGGGGTTGGTATCACTTTTTACAACAAGTTACCGTCTTCTTTTCTAGATTTGCCATTTAACGCATTTAAAGCAAAGGTAAAAGCTAATCTCTGTTCTAAGGCATACTATTCTATTAATGATTATTTAGATGATAAGCATAGTTGGTCGCTGTGTTGAACTCAAGACAATGTTCGTGTTCTTTTACCAAAATTAGCTTGCTGTCAAGTTAAATATTATTATTTTTTAATTTCGTTTTTATGTGTATTTTTTAAATTTTATTTTTTGGTAAGACTGTCGTAGGTATTGTTTACTGTTATTGTCGGAGCTGATGAAGATTGCTACTATCTTTGCATTATATAGAGTTAATCTTTCTAGTATTATATAGCAGCATAGCCAGCATTGTGTGAGTACCATGTACTTCAGAGCTATCATTGCCTAGATACCTACGTCTTCTATTGACTTGAATGACTCCGGTGGTTGAGAGTATGTCATGCCCACTCAAATGTCTCGCCGATGGTGGCGCGTGTGTCGGATCATTTAGCTCCCTTCAAAATGGTTGAGCTGAATGGTGCTGATACATGTGTCATGTTCGTGAACGGGCGCTGTCGGTTGGGACTGGTCATCTCTTAGCTGCCATGGTTTATTTTAATTGATTTTAATTTTATTTCTGAATTGTCTTTTTATATTAACTATGGACACTTTTAACTTTCTACATCGTTCTCACATAATGTGTAATCTCAACATGAATGATGTAACAAATGATTTGTAATAATTACCTAATTGAAAAAGAGTGTCCATGGAGTTTCTTGCCCGTTCTTCTCCATAGAGATCTACGCCTTGGAATGGGCATCTACGGTACTTTCACAGTTATTATGTCTTGTGACTGGGACTGTAGCACCATAATTTTGTAATATTTTATTTTGTCTTTTGACAATTCAAAAGTGCCTGTAACTGGCCTACTTGAAATAAAGTGCTTTGACTTTGACTTTGACTTTTGACTTTAGAACACAAAACAAAATTATTAAAGTATTATTTCACTACCACTATCTATATCCAACAAAAAAAACTATACGAAAAAACGAACCTCCTAAATCTCACACAACTTTACACATATTACACCTGCATTCTCATTAAAAAAAATCAACAAGAAGTAAAAACAAATTCCAACTAGCTTAGTATCTCATCATACTTACTATGGCTGCTGGGGCAGCTTACAACTGCGAAGCGTAAAGCCCGGCCATAAAAAGAATTAATTCTCTAATTTTCTTTTTCTTTTTTTTTTTAGTAAATACAAATCGCTATTTCGTTTACGAAACTAACAGGGCAAAGCTCTTTTTTTTTTATTGTATACGAAACATAAAAACTAAAATACTTGGCTTGTAAAATATAAACTTAAAAAACAACGAATACCTTACTTCACACGAATATTTAGCAGTAGACGGTACCTACCAACAAGTTTTATTCTCTAATTTTATTGAGGTACCCTACTTCAATAATTATTTTCTAACATGAGCCTAATAGTAAAGATGAGTACATGTCATCACCATACCCGCACAGATTCTTACTTTTTAATTTACTAGATAGTCAAAGTTTTGCACCTTCAAATACCTTATAGAAGCTTATGAGTACGTAACCATACTTGTAGCAAAAATTAAAAAATTTAGATACGATTTCACAGATACAATACGACCAAGACATATCCCGCGCCATTAGAGGGCAGCCCCGATCAAGCACACGATAAATCCAGTCGCAGTGTACATCATTTCGCGCTATGGTACTGCCAAAGAGTAGCCTCAGCCAAGCACTCACAAAAGGCTATACACCTGTGTATTTTACCACACATCTTCAGGGAGTTACCCTGACTTAATATGCGGCACCCACATCAGTACCGAGAAATCATATTTATCGGCTGAACTTGGCCAGACTAAAAATTCTGCGATATTGGAAGGTAGCCCCAATAAAGCACAGAATATATTCGCCTAGAATGTGCAATGATCTGCGTTATAGTACTACCCACACAGAATTACACACTATCTACACAAAACTACACATTCTCAGGGAGTAGTGCAATGTCATGCAGCGAACATAACAATATCAAACAAATTGTCTCTATTCGTACTCATATTCCCCATTATAAAACCTTGAAAGTGAGCGTTTAGCAACCGTGTTATGTACAAATCACACAAAAAAAAAAAATTGGGCTCATCCAACTTTTGAAATGTCGGCTTTTACTTAAAAGACTAAAATCTTGTGTGGGTATTTTGGCGGGGATGGCGATGTAAATAAAAATGCTTGGAAAGGGTTTACTCACCCAGTGTATTCTCATATCAAATAAACAGTCACACAGAACACAGTTTATGGAAAATAATTTATAGAACATGGTTTATAGAACATAGTTTATAGAACACAGTTTATAGAATACAGTTTATAAAGCACTTACCCTAATATTTATTAATGTAGCCTCGATCAAAAATTGCCTTTGATGGCAAGAGCTACAATATTTATATTCTCGAAATGGGCGGGAAACGAGAAGTGCAAGCTTGTCGTTTACCAACCTGACAAAAAACAGTCCATCTTTGTTGCAAGCATAAAAATATCACACAAATTATTGCCAACATAGAAAAATCACTTAGTGTGCTCAATTAAATATAAAGATCGCTAACAAATATAATATGCGAGAAAACTCATACAGCACAGCACTACGGTCACTTCATACAGTGGTATCGTTTAACTTTAAAATATTCACCGTACCACCGGGGTTCGGCCAGGAGTACGGTGGGTCTGCAGTGTCGAAACAAATATTCCACCTTAAGACATCATAGGTATTGTCTAGAAACTACTTAAAGTATTTTGTACTTGCTTGTACCAATGTATGCAGAAAATTATTACTTTAAAATCTTTTTAATTACACACTGACTAAATCTGTGACTTGGCGACTAATTTCGACTAATTAGCGACTAAATCTGGGCGAAAACAGATCTTCGTTAGGTGCCCTAGTTTTTGGGATATAAATGTAGCCAAGCCGGGGAGAGTCTCTCCAGATCGGCCACCGATAAACCATTCTAACTTTTGAATCAGTGATCGACTAATTTTGATATTTGGCGAATAATTTCGACAAATTAGCGACTAAATCTGGGTGAAAACAGATCTTCGCTAGGTGCCCTAGTTTTTGAGATATAAATTTGGCCAAGCTGGGGAGAGTCTCTCTAGATCGGCCACCTAACAACCCTTCTAACTTTTGAACCAGTGACCGACTAAATCTGATATTTAACGACTAATTTTGACTAAATAGCGATTAAATATTTGTGTTACAGAGTCGAGATTAGTGGTAACTTCATTTTTGCAAGTATCCGTAATTGCGTCTAATATATTTCGGGCGTGGTCTGGTGCACAGCAATGCCGTCCTATTCTCATTATTGAATTATAGGCGTCCAAGGTTATTGATGTGTTACATTATTTCTGATGGCAGCATCTCCAGTTGGTAGTACCTGCTTTGTTTTTTATATTATAATTATACTTGTAACCTGCGTGCAGAAGTACTGGTTTGCTTCTTTCACTTTTTATAAATTTTACGTCACTCATGTCCATTTTAAATTCAATCAAACTTTAATTAAAATAAAATCAATTTCACAATAATGGTAAATTTATTACTGAAAAGTAGGAATTTATCTCATTATGGCAGTGTTACACTGACCTCTATCATACAAGTACGCTGGACTACATATATTAGATGAAATGACAGTTGATTTTTGTGCCGAATCAAAGCGCCCCACTCGAGGTTCTCAGGAACTAAAATTGACACATTTAGAGATAGGTTAATACCGATATTTCTCAAGATTAGGTGATACTAATATATTCGCCTGGAAGTATTATATTATTTTGACTAATACGAGTATATGAGTATTAGTAATATTTTTAAATTACACTAATACCAAAATAGTAGACTTGGCAAGGCGTATCACTCATCTACTGTATTGACTTCTCATAATATGTTGCAACTAAATGTCTCATATTGGTATTTGTGATGATTGTTATATGAATGCCTAATAATCAGTAATAATATGTTAAAAAGCAATGTGTAATACTAAATTCTGGAATCATCATCATGATCATCCACAGTCCGACTTCGCCCACTGCTGAGCACAGGCCTCTCTCTTCTTGTATCAATCACCTCGTTCCTGTCTGGAATTAATTCTGGAATAATATCATGATAATTATAATTGTATTAACAAATGTTTTTAAGTCAAACAATTTATATCTGCATCTGAAACAGAGTTGAAAACTGATATAAGTCTTCACGTCGCTGGAATGCGATGTCACTCTTATTTGCACCTTAACAGTACAGAGACAGGATTTCAGCGTATCGATCGTCATCCATCTCATTCGTACGCAAATATTTGTATGAATTATGTTCCAACCGAGTGAATCCAAAGTATTGTAAATGTAAGTATTAACTAACTAGTATACTTGAGCGAGCAGATACTTGCTCAAATATACTAGTTTTAAGGATAAATTGTTAGCCTATCCCCATATTTAAATCTCACTGATCTGACAGTAATGCGCTATAACTTTAGTAGCACGCTATCCACTAGTTTATAGCTTGCAATCTGATTGAAAGTATTTTTCAGTTAACCTTTACAGCAAGTTTTCTATTACTTAGAAATGAATCCCAATTAAAATAATTGGGATTTTCTTGTTCTCCTAAGTATTAAATTATTCTCACGTATTTTTATACCGAAGGCTATGTCCCATCTCTAATATGAGTTCCATGGAATCTCACGTTAAGTCACGTTGCTATCAGCGCCAAAATGGCGAAAATCAAATGTCTTAATTTTGTCATCGATAATATGAAGTCCAGCGTACTTGTATATTAGAGGTCAGTGCAGTGTTATAATCCGTCATTAATATTGCATGTCAATAAGGCAAATAACTAGCCAGTTATCTACAAAATATATTACGGACTTATTTCAGCATTTAAAACAACGTACCTATTGCAAATCGTAAACAATTTGTTACTTATCTGTACAACATTTGGTGAATTAAGATTCTGGTGAGTAGAGAGTCTGATAATTTAATAATCTGGTGAGTAGAGAATCCGGTGTGTTGAGAATTTGGTCAATTCAGAATCTGGTAAATTGAGAACCAGGCAGATTAAGAATCTGTTGAACTGCTCATGAGCCAATTTTTCGACTAGTGTAACCTTAATGAGGCAGAGCTCTTAAACTATGTAGGTTGTATAAAGGCTCGTACCGAATAGGAGATTATTTGATGTACATTACGTAATTAAAAAAAATTGTAGACTATTTAGGGACATGTAAATACAAGGTACATGTAAATAGATTAAAACCTTTTAATGTTAGAGTAGAATAAGAGATAGGTTTAAATAGATAAGAATAGGTGAAGATTATTAAGGTTTCCATAAAGGAATCGACCCGCGACCGAAAATGAAAATATATATAAAAAGAATAGGAATGTCAACTGTCAATTTGACACATTGAAGTTAATAGGGATGGGGGAGTAGGATAATGTATCGATAGTTTTCTTGTTGACATTTCCAAATAGTATCGATCATCATCATCATCATCATATCAGCTGGAAGACGTCCACTGCTGGACATAGGCCTCCCCCAAGCGTCGCCACATTGACCGGTCCCGTGCGTCCCGCAACCAGCGGATTCCTGCAACCTTCACCAGGTCATCGGTCCACCTGGTGGGAGGCCTTCCAACGCAACGTCTTCCGGTTCGCGGTCACCACTCCAGAACCTTTCTGCCCCATCGGCCATCCGTTCTGCGAGCAATGTGCCCTGCCCACTGCCACTTAAGTTTGGCAATAGTATCGATATATAATATATATTATAATTAATGTAATTTTCTCTTTTGCATATACTGATGGATTGTATGCCGCTGGGCGAAGAAGAGGCTGGCAACATTAACTATGCAACGAAGAAATGTATTCATATATAAGCAAGTATAAGCAAGTTCGTATAGGAGGAATTACCACCAGGGTTATTGATAAAATACAATCCTTTGGTGGAAGAAGAGGAATGGTTGTAACTGAAACCGACTTTGCTAACGGGGCATAGCCTTTGCAAAGGATATCGAGTTGACATCAACGGTCCAGTTAATGACTTTTGTACTTTTGTTTAATTAATTAAAAAAGTAAGTGGTAATATAATAATAAACCCTGGTGCAGGTTCTATGAGTAGAATTTAAATTCGATGCGATCCAGTTTTTCCTTCTCTGGCCTGATAAACGCACGAGATCGAAAAAAAATATCATATCTGAATTTTTTGAAATTTAATCCCCATCCGGGTCGATGTGAGTTGACGCATCATTTTGTTAGTGTCAGGAGGACGCCTTGTTCCTTTGCCAGGGGTTTTGGGTAAGGAGGTTCAAGCATGATGGCGTAGATTTGTAAGTGCGTATGCGTACGTCAGCCGAAGTTAAAAGCACATATCGGAGCATCCGATAACTCGTTTGTCATGACTTAAGCCTTCCCCTTTTAAGGGTCGTACCTCAATTGTAAATGTGGTTCCCCTGTTAGGTAAATGTTCGGGTTAGTATAAGGTAGGATTGTTGTTACCTTTCAAAACTTCATAAGATTCTGCGCGCCTATTCGTAGGGGCGTAGCTCATGTAAGGACTCTGCCTAAAAGGCTTTTCACGCTTAAACCACTCAACCGATTTAAAAGAAATTTGGTAAGAAGATAGACTGAGACCATGGAACGGACATAGGCTACTTTCTTTTGCAAAATACGCGAAGGGGGAGAAATGGGAGGGGGGTTAATTTAAAAGGAAACTTCTTATTATGGCTCAAACTGCTGAACCGACTTGGATGAAATTTGGTGTGAAGATAGTTTGAGACCCTGAGCAGGACTTAGGCTACTTTTTGAGCATAAAAAACAAAGGGGAAGTAATGGGGGGGGTGGGTTATTTTTGTATGAAACTTCTTATTATGGCTTAAACCACTGAACCAATTTAGATGAAATTTGGTATGCAGATAGTATGAGACTCTGGGATGGACATAGGCTACTTTTTTGTATAAAACACGGTGCTGGACAAATGAGGTGGGGTAGTTATAAAATATGAAAATAATATGAAACTTCTTATTATGACGACCTTTTTATTCAGCTGTAGGCGCGATGTAATTGTTTATGGAAGATTTTAATGTCAATTTGAAAAAGTCAACTTCATGTCAGTGTCCGTGAAAGTGGTAATTTAAGCAAAACTTTTAAATATTCTACTGCTGTAGGTGTTGAATAGAATAGAATAGAATAGAATAGAAAACATTTATTCGACATAGACACAACACAACAACAACAATCACAAAGTAACAGAGAAGAACAGTAAAAAAAGTACAAACAAGGTTATAGAATGATTGCGCCGAGCGTGCCCACACCGAAAGGGTTACCAACTCAGCATTTGCTGGGCACCAGACACCCAGCGCTGATTTTCAGTTGGCACCCCGCTAGTGACACACGGACGTGGGTAAATAAAATAGATATTTAAAATAATGTCATAACGTGAATATGTAGGTGCTTAACTTATAAACTTAAAAATATGTAAAATAGATAATATAAAGTAATAGAAAAATATATAATGTATTATAATATAAAGTATAATAAGTGCTACAATATGGTGGTTACATTTTTCCTCAAAAAACCCCAAATGATAGTGTTGCATAGACAACCCGCCTATCACATCCAGCCAACCTCTTCCCGACTCATTTCCTAGAAATATAGGCACACCACTTGATGGATTAAACAATTTTTAAATTATCGTGGAAATTATTCATATTAAATAATATATATTGGATTGAATTAAATTAAAATAAGAGAAAATAAGAATTAGATAAATGATTTGTCAATATTAATTTCATTAAATTTTATTTGTGATGTCAGAACGAATGTCTTAAGTTTAGTCTTAAAAGTTATTATATTCGTTATGTCCCTAATCGGCGGTGGAATGTTGAAATGTTGAATGTGTTGGTCGTGCTGACGTCACAGGTTCGAAGAAAACACTTGTAAACTTGTTGGTATTTATTTTAGTAGGCAAAGTTACAGACTGATAACACTATTTATACAGTATAGGACGTAGTACACACAACCAAGTCCGCTTGGACGAAGGCGGGGTACTTAGTCCTCTAATCCAAAAAGACCAGCTGACAGGGATGTCCTGCGTGACCCTTTCCAACTAGGACGAGGATCCGCTGATGCACCGTTCTGCTAGCTGGGATTTGTATTTACGAAACATCGAAAGTTCGCGGCGACCCCGTCAGGGGGCGCGGCGGGCGGGTTTTAGGCATGGCCTTTCTCCCGCGGAGTCATTGCATGTCCGTAACAACGGGCACGTGCTCAATAGGGTGGCCTTGTAGGCCATGACAGAGGGCAGGCGCAATTGGTACACAGCCTGCCAAGAGTGTGGGTGCGATGTGTTCGGTGGGAGCGCCGCGACGCTGTCTCACAGCATCGTATGTTCACGGCACCTTGGCGACATGTCCCCACTCAGTGAGACTTGAGGCGAACCACAAGAGGCCGAGTGAAGACAGCCTGCGTCATAGGTGCCGACTTCGTTGGCGCTCCCCACTGAGGATGTGTGGCACCCGCCTGACACGCTTCCAGGTCTAGCCGGTTACGTCCCAGGCTAAGGTACCGAGTGGGAGTGTGAACGGTATTGAATTGAGTAACACCGTTCATGTAAACAGCAGTGCGCGCACCGCGCGTGGTGCGCACCCGCTGTGTGAGTTTACTCGAATGTGAAGTCATGTTTGTATGAGAGGCGAGACACATCCGCCCTGTGGTACGCCCGCAGCTATGGGACGGGCGCTAGATAGCGCACCGTCGACCACCACCCTGTACGTCCTGTTTGTCAGGAAGGTAGAGACCACCTTTACAATGCGACGGGGCGCGTTGGACCTCGACATCTTGTAAATAAGGCCCTCGTGCCAGACGCGGTCGAAGGCCTTCTCCATGTCGAGGAATACTGCGACCGCGTGCTCCTTCTTATTGAGCGCCGCTGTGAGCAGGTGCAGTACCCTCGACAACTGGAGCGTCGTGCTGTGTTCCGAGCGGAACCCAAACTGCTCAGGTCTTGGTGTTAGATGTGGAGTGAGGTGTCGCAGCAGGAGTGCTTCGAACACCTTGGAGATAGTGGCAAGAAGTGTGATGGGCCGATAGCTCTCGGGCTTCAGCACATTCTTGTGCACCTTGGGCAGCATTATGACGCGCCCTTCCTTCCAGCATGAAGGAAAGGACCCAGTGCGCAGTACCCCCGTGAACAGGCGTGCCAGCGCCGCTACCATACGGTACGGCAGGTGGCGCAGCGCTGTATTGGTGATACCGTCCGCACCAGGCGCCTTCCTCAGTTTGGTACGGAGTATGGCGCGTCTGACTGCACAAGGCGAGAAGAAGATTGGATCTTCGTCGAGAGCTATCGGTGCTGCGAAGTACTCGACAAGGTGTTGCTCGACTGCTGCGACATGTTCCTGGTTATCAGTCGGATTCGGCTGGAATTGACTAGTATTTACGAACGACGATGCTCTGTCGTAGTCATTCTTTGGGAGTAAATCTTAACACCGCGATTCAGAATTCCAACACCAATAAAAAGTGACATCTAGTGGTCATTACTGCGAACCACTTGCAACTTAGTCAATGAAGTTGACTAAGTGACTTACGTTCCTCAAAGGAATCGTAATCAATGATAGTTTGGAGTTCTATACGCAGATGGCGCTATTTGTAATATATTTTATACTGGTAATACATATCATTTATAGTAATGAGGTGTGTTAAACTGCTTATTTTTATTAGCGGGGTATTTTTATGCTGTGAATATGCCTCGCAAGCGTAAATCTCATCTGAGCCATAGCTCTAGCAGAGCTCGAACAGCAAGAGTAACTAGAAGCCAAGGAACGGAGGAGCATTCTCAATCTCGTCTAATTTTAGATGCTGAGCGTCACGCAACTGAAAGAGCTGCTGAGACTTTCAACCAGACTCGGGCTCGCCAACTCGCAGATGCTGAGCGTCACGCAACTGGAAGAGCTGCTGAGACTTTCAACCAGACTCAGGCTCGCCAACTCGCAGATGCTAAGCGTCACGCAACTGAAGGAGCTGCTGAGACTTTCGACTAGACTCGGGCTCCCAACTCGCAGATGCAGAGCGTCACGCAACTGAAAGAGCTGCTGCAACTTTCGACCAGATTCAGGCTCGCCAACTCACAGATGCTGAGCGTCACGCAACTCTAAGGGCTGGTGAGACCTTTGAGCAAATACAGGCCCGTCGGATTTTAAATGCCGAACGTCACGCGTCATCGATGGCTGCTGAGACGCCTGAAAAATCCCAAATAAGGCGTATTTTACGAGCTCAACGGCAGTCTGAAAGGAGACGTACGTTTGCAAGAAATACATGGCAGTCGTTCCACAACGCTGTGTTTCATTATGACCCATTGATTGATTACACTAACCATCGATTAGTTCTCATAGGGAGCATGTATAAAATATGTAGTAATATGTAGATATTGTGAAACACTTAAGTATGATGAGACACATACTGGGTATGTGTTGCTCTGGTGGAAAAGTTTCCGTTCCAACGCTTGGTGAGCCAGAAGAACCACTCAAGTCTTTGCTTTTGTATGAAAATGATGCATCGCGCCGTTTTATAAGCAGAAGAGGAAAATATAATACATGCTTCCAAATGACTTCATTCGATGTTGATAAAGAGGTAGTTATGCCAGGGTTTTTAGCAAAAATGGTAAAACTAAAAATATTGTCTACACGACTGTGTTAAATTAAGTTATTAAAAATTACAACTCTGTGCTTACAATCAAAAATCAAATTAGTACTGCATTTAATGTTACGCAAAATACACATTTTTTGTCCAATTACTCTGTGTTTTTTTTATTTTCTACGTTTTACGCGAGAGAAGCCGCGGGTAGAAGCTAGTGTTTTTATAAAATGATTATGTCAGATCTAGATTTAATCGCCTGAAGGCATGCACATTATTGCTAAAATATACCAGATAAAACTAATTTTAATTCCCGAAGTCCACTGGCTACGTCCTCACAGAACCCAATAAAGGTTGACTGACTGTTACAATTAAGCTAAAAATACAGGTTATTATGTAAAAACCTTATAAAGCTCAATTATGTGGGTACATTAAGTTCAGAATTTACTAAACTAACAACAAACAACCACTGCACGCAATACTTTCTCCAAGTGACAGAAGACATAACCTAAAAATGTTCAAAAAAATATATTTTTTTTTCTAGGCCCTCTCAGGACAAAATTCTTTGATTTTTTTTACGTATAGACGCGACCATTTTAACTAATTTTATGTATGAAAGCCTGTCATTGTTCTTTACGCGCGGTTTCAGAAAACGGGACAAATTTGCGTTTTGCGCATTTTGGGGACACCGAGACTCGTAATTTTAAAAAGGGACAGTCCCGTTCAAAACGGGATGTCTAGTCACGTTAGTCATACCCTCCATGCATATTTCTCTTTGTGTATTTTTCTTTGAACAGGCACACCCCGCGCTCTCTCTTTCTTTATCTCTAGTGTGTCTGTGAGTGTGTGCGTGTGAGAATTGAAGTGTATACGTTTAACCTTTAACTGCTGACGTGGGGGCCGCTCAGGCCTAGCCAAAGTAATACTCCCTTCCCGCCTACGCGATCCATACGGTGCTTTTTATAGTTTCGAGTTTAGTCACTTAGAGGCTGTGAGTGGTGATGTACGTGTCGACACGTGCAATTCATCATCATCACTTCAGTCGAAAGACGTCCACTGGTGAACATAGGCCTACCCTAAGCACCGCCACGTGGGACCAGCCAGTCCCGTGCGTCTCGCATCCAGCGGAACCCCGCAACCTTCATCAGGTTATCGGTCCATCCAGTCGGAGGCCTTCCAACGCAATGTCTTCCGGTTCGCGGTCGCCACTCTAGAACTTTTCTGCCCCATCGGCCATCCATTCTGCGAGCAATTTGCCCTGCCCACTGCCACTTATGTTTGGCATTTTATCGGGCTATGTCGGGGTTGAGATTTGAACCCTACACTCACGATCGGCGCTCGCCGTCTGCACTTCGCACACAGCTGCGTGGCTTCGGTGTATGGGTGAGTGGCGCGACATCAACGCAGCTGAGCCCGGGTCGACTGACACTCACTTCCATGGACTCTACCATGACAGTCGACACCTCTCAATTGAAACCAATATTGTTTGTCCGGGACAGATTGATTTTAAATATAACGGCTTTAAAACCAATCGCCTTTTTATACAGTTGGGTGTCCAGGCTATTATTTTGCATTTTGATAATAACGTTGATTTGTTTAACGTCTAAGGTGGGCTGGGAACAGGCGGCACCATTAAGATTTACTTTAGGAGATTGCATAGAGGTTTCTATTTTTAGGGTTCCGTATCTCAAAAGCAAAAAAACTAAACCCCTAATATGATCACCTTGTTGTCCGCCTGTCGATCTGTAGGTCTGTCTGTAAAAACTCTTTATCTTCAGAACGCGTGCAAGTATAGTGTTGAAATTAATATCGTATACTCAAATTTGCAACCCCTTGCAACTGTGAAAAAATCAAACTTCTATATCAACGTAATCAAGAGATTCAGCCGTTGGTGACACATATTTTACACTTGCAAGGGTATCAAAATTGACATGGACAATCAACATGAAATTTGGCACGAAGAAATGTCTTATAGCACAAGTAAAGGAAAAAATCCAAAAACCGTAAATTTGTACCTACATCAAAAAAAAAATGATTAATAACTTATTTGCGGTATGGGGACTACATTTTTGCAACGGAACAGTTAAGAATGTCCCTCAATAGTCCTCAATGTCCCTTTTCTTATTGATAGAGCAATGTTCAGTGCCCTCATAGTTTATGAACTTCAGTAATGATATTTAATTATTTTGGTGAATGTAGCTGTTTGAAGAGAACCCTCAGTGCGCGCGATCAACTCGCACTTGGCCAGTTTTTATGTTGAAGCGTTTATTTTTTAATTTGCTAAATGGACGATTTAATATCAGCCTTAATATCAGATGATAGCCATTCAGCCGATACTTTTGTTAATTTCACTGTGGAAGACAATTGAAGTCAGGATTAGGGGATATCAGCATCCTTGCTTGTCGAGAATGATGGCTGTAGCAACGGTTCGAAGCCAAGTACCAAGAATTCAAGGTGGAGTACCAGGTACCATCGATAGAAGTCCTGGAAACTGTTGAAGGGATGCCGTTCGTTAATCTCGAAAACCGACGGATTCGACCATCTACATCTTTACCTGAAGAACCACCTGGTCCATGCTATAGATTTTTCTGGGATCACGGTAATGATACTCATCACCTCGATGAGTCGAAGGTGCCATATTCTTAAAGCATGGAACCAAACAGCACATAGACAGCAAATCAATAGGTTTCGGGTATAAAATATAGTCACTCTGCACTAGATCGGCATATCTTATACATGGCTTTGGCGCACGGTTGGCGCAGTGGTCGAGCGATTGACTGCTGCACTGCGTGTCGCGGGTTCGATTCCCGCACGGAACAAATGTTTGTCATCATCATCATCATCATTTCAGCCGAAAGACGTCCACTGCTGGACATAGGCCTCCCCCAGGCGTCGCCACATTGACCGATCCCGTGCGTCTCGCATCCAGCGCCTTCCCGCAACCTTAACCAGGGCATCAGTCCACCTAGTGGGAGGCCTTCCAACGTATCAAAACGCGCCCATTCTTTGCTTGTATTTAAAAGACTCGTAAAAGAACATTGCCTGTCACTGTGATTGTCGTTAGTCAACATCTACTTTCATTGCCTATATATTTATTGAGTATGTATGTATTTATGTATCTGTTATAGTTAGAACATATGTATATATTTGTGTATCTATAATAATATTATTGTGTTTAAAGTAAATATTCGTATTGTTATGTGTTACACCAATGTCAACCCCATTTCATGTCCAGGCTATCACTGTCCATTCCAGGTTGCCAGGAAGAGATCGCGTTATGCGATAAGGCCGCCCGTTGTATGTATTTTAGTTTTAAGTTTCCTTTTCTTTGTTTTAACTTGGTGTACCTACAATAAAGCATATATAAATAAATAAATAAGTATCGTCTTCCGGTTCGCGGTCACCATTCCAGAACTTTTCGGCCCCATCGGCCATCCGTTCTGCGAGCAATGTGCCCTGCCCACTTCCACTTAAGTTTGGCGATTCTTCGGGCTATGTCGGTAGCCCTGGTTCTCCTGCGGATCTCCACATTTCTGATTCGATCACGCAAGGAAACTCCGAGCATAGCCCTCTCCATTGCCCTTTGAGTGACTGTAAGCTTCCTGATAAGGCCCATTGTAAGCGACCACGTCTCAGAGCCATATGTCATCACTGGCAACACACACTGGTCATAGACTTTCGTCTTGAGACACTGTGGTAAGTTGGACGAGAAGATACCGCGCAACTTCCCGAACGCTGCCCAGCCGAGTCGGATTCGACGGTTGACCTCTTTCTCGAAGTTGGCCCTACCCAATTGGATCGTTTGTCCCAGGTAGACATAGTCACCCACAACTTCGAGTGTAGAGTCTCCGACCTTGATAGGAGTGGGTGTAACATGGGCATTCACCATGACCTTGGTTTTGTCCATGTTCATTTTAAGTCCCACTCTTTCGGAAGCTCTACTGAGGTCATCGAGCATTTTACTGAGGCTCTCCATGGTCTCAGCCATGACCACTATGTCGTCGGCAAACCGAAGGTGGGTGATGTGCTCGCCATTAACGTTGACGCCAAGCCCTTTCCAATCCAGAACCTTGAAGACATCCTCGAGCACAGCAGTGAACAGTTTCGGGGAAATGACGTCTCCCTGTCTCACGCCGCGCCGGAGAAGAATTGGTTTCGAGGTCTGATCCAGAAGACGGACTGACATAGTGGCGTTCTTGTACAAACACTTCAACACTTCAATGTACCGGTAGTCGATCTGGCACCGTTGGAGAGACTGCAGTACAGCCCAAGTCTCGATCGAATCGAAGGCTTTCTCGTAGTCCACAAACGCTAAACAGAGAGGCAGGTTATACTCTTCGGTCTTCTGTATAACCTGCCGCAGCGTATGTATGTGGTCTACGGTGCTAAAGCCTTTTCGGAATCCGGCTTGTTCGGTAGGCTGGAAATCGTCAAACCTGCACGCGAGACGATTCGTGATGACTCTTGGAAACAACTTGTAGACATGGCTAAGAAGTGAGATGGGCATACAGTTCTTCAGCCGGGCATTGTCGCCCTTCTTGAAGAAGAGTACCACCACACCCTTGCACCATGCCTGTGGCGTTTTGCCCTCGAGTATGATGGAATCAAACAGCTTCTGAAGGGCCTTAAGGACTGGTTTTCCACCCGTCTTCAGGAGTTCAGCCGTGATTCCGTCATCACCCGGCGCCTTGTTGTTTTTAAGCTGTTTCAGAGCCATCCTAATCTCGTACAGGCTGACGTCCGGCATATCTTCGGTATAGTGCCGGGTCAATCAAGCTCTTGGGTCGTTTGCTGGACTCGCTACGGGCTTGCTGATTGATGTGTACAACTGCCAATAGAATGTCTCGATCGAACCGAAGGTGGGTGATGTACTCGCCATTAACGTTGATGCCAAGCCCTTTCCAATCCAGAACCTTGAAGACATCCTCGAGCACAGCAGTGAACAGTTTCGGGGAAATGTCGTCTCCCTGTCTCACGCCGCGCCGGAGAAGAATTGGTTTCGAGGTCTGATCCAGAAGACGGACTGACATAGTGGCGTTCTTGTACAAACACTTCAACACTTCAATGTACCGGTAGTCGATCTGGCACCGTTGGAGAGACTGCAGTACAGCCCAAGTCTCGATCGAATCGAAGGCTTTCTCGTAGTCCACAAACGCTAAACAGAGAGGCAGGTTATACTCTTCGGTCTTCTGTATAACCTGCCGCAGCGTATGTATGTGGTCTACGGTGCTAAAGCCTTTTCGGAATCCGGCTTGTTCGGTAGGCTGGAAATCGTCAAACCTGCACGCGAGACGATTCGTGATGACTCTTGGAAACAACTTGTAGACATGGCTAAGAAGTGAGATGGGCATACAGTTCTTCAGCCGGGCATTGTCGCCCTTCTTGAAGAAGAGTACCACCACACCCTTGCACCATGCCTGTGGCGTTTTGCCCTCGAGTATGATGGAATCAAACAGATTCTGAAGGGCCTTAAGGACTGGTTTTCCACCCGTCTTCAGGAGTTCAGCCGTGATTCCGTCATCACCCGGCGCCTTGTTGTTTTTAAGCTGTTTCAGAGCCATCCTAATCTCGTACAGGCTGACGTCCGGCATATCTTCGGTATAGTGCCGGGTCAATCAAGCTCTTGGGTCGTTTGCTGGACTCGCTACGGGCTTGCTGATTGATGTGTACAACTGCCAATAGAATGTCTCGATCGAACCGAAGGTGGGTGATGTACTCGCCATTAACGTTGATGCAAAGCCCTTTCCAATCCAGAACCTTGAAGACATCCTCGAGCACAGCAGTGAACAGTTTCGGGGAAATGACGTCTCCCTGTCTCACGCCGCGCCGGAGAAGAATTGGTTTCGAGGTCTGATCCAGAAGACGGAGTGACATAGTGGCGTTCTTGTACAAACACTTCAACACTTCAATGTACCGGTAGTCGATCTGGCACCGTTGGAGAGACTGCAGTACAGCCCAAGTCTCGATCGAATCGAAGGCTTTCTCGTAGTCCACAAACGCTAAACAGAGAGGCAGGTTATACTCTTCGGTCTTCTGTATAACCTGCCGCAGCGTATGTATGTGGTCTACGGTGCTAAAGCCTTTTCGGAATCCGGCTTGTTCGGTAGGCTGGAAATCGTCAAACCTGCACGCGAGACGATTCGTGATGACTCTTGAAAACAACTTGTAGACATGGCTAAGAAGTGAGATGGGCATATAGTTCTTCAGCCGGGCATTGTCGCCCTTCTTGAAGAAGAGTACCACCACACCCTTGCACCATGCCTGTGGCGTTTTGCCCTCGAGTATGATGGAATCAAACAGCTTCTGAAGGGCCTTAAGGACTGGTTTTCCACCCGTCTTCAGGAGTTCAGCCGTGATTCCGTCATCACCCGGCGCCTTGTTGTTTTTAAGCTGTTTCAGAGCCATCCTAATCTCGTACAGGCTGACGTCCGGCATATCTTCGGTATAGTGCCGGGTCAATCAAGCTCTTGGGTCGTTTGCTGGACTCGCAACGGGCTTGCTGATTGATGTGTACAACTGCCAATAGAATGTCTCGATCTCCCCCAGAAGCTCCGGTTTGACGGATACGATCCTGCCATTGTCGGTCTTCAGTTTCGTGAGCTGGCTCTGCCCAATAGCCAGATCCCTTGAAAAAACCTTGGAGCCTTTATTTTGCTCGCCTTTTTTTTTTTTTTTTTCTTTAATACGCTCGGTATTAAAGCGGCGGAGGTCTCTATTCAAGGATTTAGAGATCTTTCTATTGAGCTGCCGGTATTTGCACGCCTCATCTGAAGACTGCAGGATCATCTCACGCCTCTCCTTCATAAGCTTGAGGGTATGATCAGAGACCTTTTTCTTTCTATCTGTACGACGGGTCTTGAAAAACTTAGACCCGACCGTATGGACAGCTTCCACGAACCCGTCGGCGTAGTCGTCCACGGAGCTCCCTAGGCACTCGAAACGATTCTGGAGTTCGAGCTGAAAGCTTTCGGGGTTTTGGACCTGGATCTGTGCTGGACGGAGCGTGGACTTCATCAGTCGAGACCTTTCAAGCTTAATATTAATGTTCAATGTGCCTCTTACCATGCGGTGATCGCGCCCGGTTTTTACCGAATTGATCACAGAGACATCATTGAACATTTGCTTCTTGGTTGACATGATGAAGTCGATCTCATTTTTTGTTGCACCATCGGGGCTCTGCTAGGTCCACTTCCTGTGTTGACGCTTTTTGAAGAAGGAGTTCATCATAAAGAGGCCCTCCTTCTCCATAAAACTGGCCAGTAGGTGACCCCGGTGGTTCCGTCGTCCAACTCCAAATTGCCCCACTTGCAGCTCATCCTCGTCTCGTTTGCCCAGTTTCGCGTTGAAGTCCCCCATGACAACGGTGAAGTGAGTTTTGAAACCATGCATGGTTCTGGAGATATCCTCATACATAGTCTCTACCTCGTCGTCGGGGTGTGCCGAGGTTGGGGCGTAGACCTGTATGACCTTCAGCGAATGTCTTGAGGATATTCTGAGTATAAGGCACGCCACCCTGGTCGACACACTTTCGATCTTCACCACGTTGTTCACAAGGGACTTGTGGACGATAAACCCGACACCACCCTGGGACTGCCGGTCACCCTCTCGGAAATAGAGCAGGTTACCGGATTTGAGGATTATCGAGTTCTCCCCCTCTCTTCGGACTTCCGATAACCCTATAATACTCCATCGCAACCTGCTCAATTACTCTTCGAGTTCGGATATCTTCTCGTCGGTCCGAAGTGTGCGCGTGTTGTACGTTGCCAGGTACAGTCGTCGGTAATTCTTTGGGTAGCCGGATCTCGTCCGGAGATTCTTGGCACCCCTTGTCATGCCGTAACCTCGACCGCTACCGTAGTCGAGGGTAGGCAGGCTGCCGGGCACTAGGGGCCATTTTTTATTTGTGCTTTTCATGGGGGGGTTTTTGCCATAATCGCCACGCTTGGCAGGCGGGTTGGCGATCGCAGTATGGTTGTTGTAGAAGCACAGAGAACGCTGCTGCCCATTCTCTGGTTTGTCCCTTAGTCGCCTCTTACGACACCCACGGGAAGACATGGGATGGTGAAATTCTTTACGTCCGGCACCATACGGAACACACACAACAAATGTTTGTATGATCTACAAATAGTTGTTCCGGCTCTGGGTGTTTGTGTATGTGAGTTTATATGTTTGTAAACGCACCCATAATACAGGATAAATTCCAAGTGTGGGGCAACGTATATATTTTTTTTTTTTTTTTTTTTTTTTTGTTATATGGAGGGCCATGACAGTGGGCTAAAACTATGTTTGTAACCTATTTTATTATTTATTCAATAAGAAAAAAGGCTATAAATTAAAATGCTGGTATAATTTTATTCTTCCCCATATTATAAAACCCGGTGGAAGACCCATTAAAGGTGCGGTCCTGAATTTCAGTACGTGTATAATTGAATTTTTGAAAAAATATTTTCGAAAAAACAATTAACACCTTGGGAAGATATGGTTTAGTGCGCTGCCATAACTTTCACCCAATTGCGATAAATTTTGTCAATTTATAGCTTGCACTTCCGCGTAGGTTATTTGCATAGTAAAACGTCAGCAATACGTCTATCTGACGCGTTGTTGCCGTATGCCAGCCAGTTAAAAATAAATAAAATACCACATTAGCCGTAAATTAACAAATATAATTTAGTAATAAATCAATCACGTAAATAACATTCACAACGATTATTTTGCTTGAATTCTTCTAATAACTCAGGGTCAAGCATTTTATTTACAATATTGGAGACTCTGAAATCGTAGGGTGCTGAAGCATGGTCAGAATCTATGTGGAACACTTTGACTGGATGCTTAGTAAATTTCGACAGGTTATAATCATCTGGCTGAACTTCCATTCTTGGGTGTGGAATACCTTTCAATAGAACAACCTCAGATTCCAGCTTAAAATCAGACTCATACTCTCTAGCCAACAAGATTCTTTTATAAGCCGACTCCAAAATTGTTCGTCTATGTTCCATTGAAAAATGCACCAACTCTCGAAGTTTGTTCAAACAAATTTCGATTTTATCTGACCAGTTGTTTGCTTTTTCTAGTTCTTCTTTTAGTTCAGCTCCTTCTTGTTCGGTCATGAGTTGGAACATGTGAATTAATACAGCATTTTGTAGCTGTGCTTCATTTAGTTCACCTATGTAGGCTTTTAGTTGTGATTTTAATGCGTCTAAGCTGCTATCTAAGCAATATACCACACCGGTGCGTCCTGTAACATGTAAAATAACGTTTAAGTGATCAAATCAATGATGAAAAAAGTAATATCAAAATAATATGATATTTTCTATTCAAAAGGATGATCTTTTAGAAATCATCCTTTTGAATAGAAAATATCATATATAGATCTCTTAGAAATAATATCGAAAGAATCTAAATTGTAAGCGTTATTAAAGAAGTATCAAATTAAAAGTAATAAAAGTACCTTCAGCTTCTAAAATTCTGGCGACTTCCAATGCTACATTAACTCCAAATGAATATCCTAAAATGTAGAACTTTTCTGGTATCACTAGGTGTGACTTGATGTGCTGTGAAAATAAAGAATATTAGATTGTTGATCTAGGGAGCAAAACACTATCTTATAGGCGATAGTGTTTTTTATTGTTATTCGGCACAAATATAACTCACATTTGCTAAAGTTTGAGCCATCTCAGGTATACTATCACAGATAAGGTCGGGTCCCAGTTGTAATGTTGCAGCTCGTATCTTTAGTCGTTCTGCGATAGACTCAAATACTTGGTGACGTCCATCAAAACCCGGTATTATGATCAGGTGATTATCACTTCTGTCTATATATCCACATCCCTAGTAGAGAAAATGATTATTTAGGTGTCACCAAAATAATATTATATTATAAGAGACCTAAAATCATTAGCAGTAAATCATTTATTATAAGTAACATATATATATTTTTTTTGGTACCCCTACCACTGTTGTGTTCTTTTTTAACCCAAAGGTTGACTGGTAGAGAATGCCTTGCTGCATTAAGTCCGCCTATGTATCACCATTGTACGTAAAGTTTCAAATGAATAAATAATAAATAAATAATAACGGGGAAAAAGTTTTCCTTCTCGTATAGAGAAGGCCGAGTTAATCAAGACCCTTGCTGAGTGCGTCGGGTGATTGGTGATTTTAGACTTCCATACAAAAAACAAAAAAGGGTTTCTTGATATTTACCATCACCGATATCAGACTTTAGAAAGTACATTATGTATTTGAACCCACTATGAGAAGTGAGACCTTAACCTCTGGCCAATGAGCCATGGGACTCTACTGAACCGACTGATCCTATTGCAGATTTACCATGACTACTTACTTCAAAAGATAACTGTTGTGTTTTCATTGGGATAACAGCATCAACGGCCACATATTCATTGTTTTCGACATGACTGTAAAAGGCTCCTAGACCAGCCTCGAAATTAGTTTTCTCCTTCTCTCCCAGTTTGTAATAAAAGTTTTTGACACTAAAATAAAATACGACTATTATTAAGAATCTGTATACCTACGATTTTTACTACTTTTTTTGTGTGAAATATTTTGTTAAATCATTTTAGAAAGCAAGATCTTAATTATTTGCAAAATAATTTTAAAAATCCCAATTTGAGACACAATGGTTACCGTTGCGTAGTCGGTCAATCTAATCGAGATACACAACAGAAATTAAAACATCTGCATTTGACATTAACAGATTAAACATACCAGGAATGAACAGTACGGTCACCTCGACATTCACCTGTATTTTGTTTTATATTATAATCACTAAGCTGTAAAAAAGAACTCTTACCAAGCAATCGTCATGTCTAACAAATCATCAGTTGAATAGGTAATAGGGAGTAATTTGGATTTTATATCTTTAATAACCATGTCGTTCGCATTTACATCTTTGAGTGTTAAATCTTCGTCAATTTCATCAATGTGTTTTACACCTATAATGCAAATAAAAACATACAATAATTTTAATATTTTTATCTTTCCTTATTCAAACTTTTATTCAAAAAGTTTTTAAAATAATGAAAAATCTTACCAAAAATTCTGCCCAATTTTTCTCCAACATCAGTTGTAGAATCATGTGAAAAATTGAATACTGCTACATTACTGTGTTTTAATTTCAAACCAGTATCCATAGCATTGAAGAGAGATGACAGGGACGATATATCTAATTTTGACAAGAAACTTGATTTATTTTGGTCAATCTGGAATAAAATCAAGCAAAATATATGTAGTGTTATGTAAAACTTTATATTTTAGACGTTAAAACTGCAATATTTTATTACTTACATTAGAAATGTATGTCCTTAAAACAAGGGCTGGCAATCCAACTTTTGTTCGAGCTTCACAAATTCTTTCACATGCCGAAGTTGCATGTTCACTACTAATATTTTGAGACGAAACCGAGATGAGCACGAAATTACTGCAAAAAAAAAAGAACTATCAACTAATTTTAGGTTTTTAGAATTAAAGATATTTTTACAAGTTCATGTAGCTGGATAGCTAGACCCACACGCGGCAGTGAATGACAATCAGAAAACTAAGTGATGAAATTTTATACAAATTTAACACACATATAACACTATCAAATACTTACCGTAGATCACTGCAAATTTTTCTCGATACCATGTCCAAATTAGCTGTTACCAATATCGTTTCGTTATAACTCGATTTAAAAACTTCAGGCTCAATAATATTTTCATTAACTATGTTCTTATACTCTTGAACTATAAAGATGCTTGCAACAGATCCAAGTTTCTGTCCAGCTTTTAGCAAACGCTCACATCCTTCTTTAGTTTGGAGGTTATCCGTATGGATTTCTATTGTTACATCGTACTTTTTCCATGAACTAGGAAAAAAAAGTTGGATCATACGAGATTAGATTAATTAAAAAAATCTAAAAACCACTGCTTAAAAAGCGAACTAAAAACATGTAAACAAGAAGAAAATCATGTTGTGCAGTCGGAGGATACATCTGTTTTTGGTCAGCCAGATCGCGAATATGTATGCTCCGACTGCACGCTTTTTAAGCAGTCGGGTTTCTTTAATTAACTTTATTTATTTATAACTTTTCAGATTTTTTTTTCTAATTTGTTACATTTAAACAAACACCCGATGGGTTTGGAAGAAAAAATAATATGGAACACCACAATATGGCACACGAAATCTGCCATTTATGTGTTTTCACATTTTTATGTAGCCAGTGACACTAGCAAGGTTAAAATGAATCGATTGACGTAAGAATCATCAAAATCGACCGATGCATTTGGTCTCTGGAATGCCACATAGGAACAAACATACATACATACATAGACTGATAAACACATTACCTTACTTCGGCAGTCGGGCAAAAATGCGTTTGTATACATTCAACAAAACTGTAATATAAATTATTATAATTAGCATCATCTTTTGAGCCAAAAGATGTTAACTGATAGACATTGGTCTTTACGTAAATTTTCACATTAACTAGTGCTGTCCTTTTTGTATCCAGTAGACTCACGCATCGCTTTCCAATTCATCGTTTCACCTTGTGTGAGAACTTCCTGCATCTTTCGGTACGCGGTCACCGCTCCCGAACCTTTTGGCTCCTGCAGCCCTCCGTTCTGCGAGCAAAGTGCTCTGCCTTTTACCACAAAATTTTGGCCTTTCTTCGGGTTATATCAATTACCTTGGTTCTTTTTTGATCAATCTTAATATTCTTAATTGTAAAAGTATAATTACTCACGTAGCTTTGGCGAATAAATAACTTGTTTGGTAATCTTTATTCAAATATATGACAATATTTTTGGCTTCTTTTCTTATTAAATGATCAATTAATTCCACTGCTAACTCACTGTTATCACATATTACGATATGAACCCCTTTTGAGAATATCACTCTGAAAAAAGGAAATATGCTATTTTTAATACTTTAGGATATACCATGATAATTTTTTAATGATATCGAAAATGAACAACTCTAGTTAAGGAGAAAAATCGGAACGAAAGTTTTGTGCTTTTAAGTATGAATGTGGATGGTTAAGATAAGATAAGATAGATGGACCCCCTTTTCCGCTTTTAGACTTCCATTTGGTCCATTATGCGTGCAACTCTCCTCTCTGCAAAAGGGGATTGGGACGTGATCCACCACGCGGGCCCAGTGTGGGATGGTGGATGTGACATATCTGCGAATTTTTGTTTTTAAGACATGCCGGTTTCCTCACAATGTTTTCCTTCACCGTTTTGAGAACAATGGTGATGAAGTAATTTACACAAAGTAAAGCGCCTGTCTGGATTTCGAACCCACGATATACAACTTGTAAGTCGTGGCCATTACCACTGGACCACCAATGCGCTATGTGGATGGTTATACAAGACCGAAGAACGAAACATGCGAGACCGATGAAAGGTTCATATAGATATAGAAGAGGAGACTATTGAGATGACGGCAAATAGAGGTGAATGGAAGACTCAAAATGATAATTAAAGGGCATGAGAATGATAATCCTGGCAAAAGTGAGATTCTGGGTATATTTTAATATATATCAAGGTGCAATTTGTTTGTATTCGATTACAGACTTCGTGATAATAATAATAATAATCACCATACAATATAGAGGAGACCACATTTTATAAAGCCTATTAATATTGTCTTTTAAACGTCAATCAATTCCAATCTTGAAGTATAATTACACTGTACCTTGGTATAACATTAAGATCCGAAGACAATGATTTCACATCAGCCATCTTTATCAAAGCTCTACCACGATGTCTGCTCGATGAGACTAATTTGAACGCCCGAGACACTTCAAAAGTAGAGTACACCACTCGACTCAAAGGGCGCACTGTTCCGTTTGCTATACCTTCTGCCATCAATATTTGAAGAGCCTATCAACAAAATAAATGAATAAACCAAAAAAAACATAATTATGTATATAGTGGTATATGTGGTTAGGTATGCACGTTAATCTGTTAATAAGATATATTTTATCCAATAAAATAGTCTCTTGCAAGTTCTTAATTTCTTAATGTTGGTTACCTAAATAAATCAACAAAGTCAAATATATTTATATCAATTGGGCCAGTAAGCATTTTTGAACGTCATACATATAACAAGTAATAAAAATTGATTCTACCGTGCATTCGGAAAAGTAGCTTGTTATGGAGAAGAACGCACAAGAAACTCCATACTCTTTTAAAAAAATAGGTGTTTTACAATATTTAGTACATAAATTAGTAAATTCATATATGTGAGGACGATGCTCCCAAAAATAACACTACGTACAGGTATAAAGTAATAAAAGCATTAACAGGTAAATTAATTAAATTGATAAATAGGAACATGGTTCTCACATACTTACAAATATTGCAAACATAGGTTAAACGTACCTAATTCAACAACTACGGAACAGTGTGTGAATCAATTTAAAAAAAAAAAGAAAATTAATACAATAACTATGAATAGGAATATAAATTAGCAAATTTGATTTTGTCTACACTTAAGATGACGCAGCATGTTGCCAAGCATTCTTATAAGATTGAATATAATCATCTAGTTTGTAATATGCTTGTTTACAAAGTGTGTTTTTAACTAAAGTTTTAAATTTACTTTTATTTAGTTTTAATATATCACAAGGTATTTTGTTATAGAATTTCACACAGTACCCTATGAAAGATTAGTGTACTTTAGCTAGTCTATAAGATGGTTGATCTAACTTATCTTTGTTTCTCGTATTACAATTGTATCTATCACTGACTTTACTAAAGAGATGTATATTATTTATTATTATTATTATTTATTTATTTCAACCTTATCACATTAATCTTTACAGGATTACACCCAATACGATAAATGCGCTTATCCTAAGTAATCTAATTACATATTAAATATCTAAACTAAATTTATGTTAATTTTTACTTACATACATAATATTTTCATAAATGAATTGGCAAGAAACTGTCATAATATTTGATGGCGCGGGTGGGTACTAGCTGGCTAGTGGTTGTATCTCCATAGGTTTTATTTAATTAAGAAAGGGGGAAAGAACACAAGATTGAGAAAGGCTGCTGATTTTACAACTAAGGAAAGAAAATTGACCAACCTTAGCAACACGGTGGGCAGTCCAGCTCAGGGCCTCGCTCCACGTGTTGACGCTGTGACCTTGATGCGCTCTTCTCGGTCTTTTGATGGTGAGGACGATATGAGGTTTGTGTATGGCACGAAATAACCTCAAGGGGCGGTTTTAATCCAAAATTATGGAAGAACCAATCGGAGCGGTACTGACACGACAACGCGGCCGCGGTGTCGGTCGTATTCTTACCTCAGTACAAAACCAAGCAGCGAAAATTAAAAATATAAAGTAAAAAGCGGGTAGAAAAAAAAACTATATCCAAAATGAGGAGCGCCAATGAAACGGGGCAAACATGCCCCCGGCCTTAAAACCATCGGTTTTAAAAAATACACTAAATTATAAGCCGGGGAGCGGATGAGGCGCTATTGCGACGGTAGAGGGCAGAGGCGAACGGCAGGTCTCTTATAGATCCCTGTCGCCGTCTTGACAAGAGCGACTCTACTGATCCCATCTTTACCGGGATAGGTTTCAAGAATTATACCTAATGGCCAAGATAGAGGTCCAACGTTATCAGTAACTACAACCACGACGCTACCTATCTTTATAGGATCTGAATGAGTGTTCCATTTCCCTCTGGATTGCAAGAGATGAAGGTATTCACGTTTCCATCGCTTTGCGAATGATTGCACCAATTGATCGAATTGCAACAAAGCGTATCGTTTCTTTAAACTAATGTTGTCACCGGTAGCTTCGCAAGCGGGTAAACTCTTTAGCGGCGTAGACATCAGGAAGTGCGATGGAGTCAATGCGCTTAGCTCAGACGGATCTTCACAACGGGGCGTGAGCGGACGCGAATTCAAAACGCATTCAATTTGTGTTAAAACCGTTAACATCTCTTCGTAGGTCAGCAATTGAGAACCTATAACCCTATATAAATGAGTTTTGAAGCCCTTAACAAATATCTCGTAATGTCCACCAAAATGTAGAGTGCGCGGCGGATTGATTTGACCGATGAACAACGGCATCCTTTGCTGCTTCCACATAAAGACCGCATCACCGATTTGATCGTGTCGCACTTTCATCGCCACAACTGTCATACTGGTCCGGTTGCTCTTATGTCAATTTTGCGGCAAAGTTATTGGATACTGTCTTGTCGTAACGTTGTACGTCGTATCGTGCATAAATGCAATTTCTGTTTCCGTGCTAAACCCAAGGCCGTGCATCCCTTCATGGGGAATTACCCGCGTGCCGCGTAACTGAAGCTACAGCCTTTACACGCACGGCTGTTGATTACGCGGGTCCTATATAAGCCTTCACTATCGATAAAGGGGGAGAGGCGTCTTAACGCTGTGCGACAACTTATGATTGTTTGTGAACGTGCGATTTCGTCAGAAAAGTAAAATTTTTGTAAAGCGGTAATTAACATCTTTTCAGCAAAAATCCCATTCGAAGCGGTAATAGATTTAGATCGCGGCAGTTTACCTAAAAACTTGTAAACGTAGATAATGGAATGAAGTAGCACCGTCCACTTAGATACGCGATGCGACAATGCAACAAGTAGATGCGGGTCTACACCTACGTCTGCTACAACCGGTAATGAAACCACTTTGGTTTCCGGCAACCGTACATCGATGGCACTAGTGTCGACAGAGGTAACAGGCCACGTGTCAAAGCTCTGTTGAAGTCATGATGGTCCACTGAACCACATCGAGTGCGACAACAATTGCTTCGGAGACAAACATCGCGATAAGCAGTCGCTAGGGTTTTCGGTACCGGGAACGTGAAAGAAATGTTCCGCGGGAAGGCAATCTAAAATTTTAACAACGTAACACGCGTTGCGACGAATGTTTTTAAAGTTTGAGGATCCGAATGAATCCAATATAATGCGACCATTGAGTCGGTGAAACAATATATATATTTAATCTTATGACGTGGTTTATAAGTGTTCATGACTCGTTGCACCAGTTTAGACATAAGTAAAATGCCACAGAGCTCAAGTCTGGCAACAGATATCGTTTTGAGAGGAGCGACTTTGGATTTCGCGAACACTAGGTTGACAACCGCTGGGGAGTGGGGATCTTGCTGAACTTTGACATATACGGCGGCTCCGTATGCTCGTTCGCTCGCGTCGGAAAATGCGATAATAGTGACGAGGTCATTCCTAAACACCTCAAGATGACGGTTTATCTTTAAGTCCCGTAACGCGGGCAGTTCGCGAAGATAATTCTCCCAGAGAACCATTACATTCTGGGGCGGTTTGTGGTCCCAATCCAGCTTGAGAACAAAGAGCTTCTGTAAGATTAATTTCGCGTAAAGAATAGTTGGCGCGATCAAACCCAAAACGTCAAACTGACGGGCTATAACCGATAAGATGTTGCGCTTGGTACATGGACGGTTGTCAAGAGCGACAGAAAAGGAAAAAAACATCTGTGGTAGGATACCATTCAAGGCCAAGAACCTTTAGACTTTGATTAGGCTCATCGAAATTTACTTTTGAAGATTAGCGGTGAGTATCAGGCAATGATGGGGCTGGTCTGTATTAGCAAACTTACGCTTTGAGCTTTCAGCGACAGGCCTTATAGAGCTTGGCTTTGTCGATGCAGTCCTACCTTGTCTGTCTCCTTCAGAGACGGCAAGGTGGCGTGGTCTTGAGGGAGAGCGCACGGTCGTGTAGATCCTCAAGGCAAGTGTGGTGGTTTTCCTTCTCGTGGTTGCCGCCCTGTTATTGGTCTAATTCCCTCTGAAATAGACGTAACTAAAATCACCGTGCGACGTATCACAGGGGTGGCGAGGTCATGCCCCTGGGTGTCCACCATTGAACAGGAACAATGATGGATAGCAATGACCTCCCGCGTGTTTGTGCCGTGCGCGGGGACCCGTACGGAAGGATGAGGGGATCCTGGTGGCTGAGCCGATGAGCGTAGGCGGTTTAACGTCTCTGAGGCAACACTCCACTTTGGCCCGGATTTCTTCTCACACGGGAGGCCGTGGCCTAGCCAGCTACCGTCAATCGGCAGCGGGGTCCGGTCAGACGGCCCCCAGGCGAGTTCACTCCCATTGGGGGCTTACAGGCGGCGGCGCTCGCTCGCATTGCTAGTGGTAGCGGTGTGAGTTGGTGTCGTGCAGTCTCGTGAGCAACTAATGGGGGGGGGCTATATCCCTCGACTAATCCCTGGTGCTACCGTAGCATCGCCACTTTGAGCACTCCATGGCGGGTGGGGATAGTCGGGGGATGAAATAATTTCTCGGGAATTTTTAAATGAATATCAATTCAAAAAAAAACCACAAGGCGAAAGGACCGGCGAAAGCTGGGACTGCGCACCAAAAGGCGGGACCGGCGAAAGCTGGGACTGCACACCAGACGGCGGGACCGGCGCAAGCCGGGACTGCATCTTCCCTAGCAGGAACGTCCAGAGGTGATACTGCAGTGGGATCGTCTCGAGGTGGGGCTGCGGCGGGACTGTCAAATGACGGGACTGTCGCGGCACTGTCGAGGGCCGGCACTGCTGTGGGACCACCGAAGGGCGGAACTGCAAACCAGCCCACCGGGCATAAGGGTACTGCCAAAGCTGGCGCGACACGGGACGCTTGCGTTAGAGATCGAATGACCTCGGACCTTGCGGCCCCGGACGCGACCGGTAAAGACAGCACCTCGTCGTCTCCCGGCGGCCGGCATGAATCAGGCTGGCTTCCGGTTGGACGATCTGGGGCGCGAAGGAAAAAGCGCCAAAAGCTGAGAAAGCAGGCGGCTCTGGAAGGGACTCCTACGGAGGGCCCATCAAAGAGACCGCGTGCTGCTCTCAGCGGGGACAGCGGGGACATGGCGGCCAAGAGGATGAAGACCCAAGGGCAATCATCGTCAACCGGATCCTTTAGGGATGCGGTGGCGGCTGTGAAACTCGCTGTCGTCACAGTCAAGTACCCGGAGGAGTACTTGAAGGCGGAGGACTTGGTGCCGATCCAGGAGCTCATAATTGAGAAACTGGAAGTGGCGCCGGATCCTCTGCCTGTCCTCACGGTTGCTCCCGAAGTGGTCGCGGGTGCAATTCATGTATCCTGCGACAACTCTGATGCAGCTAGCTGGTTTCGGGGTGCCATCCACAATGTGGAACTTGGCTCCATGAAACTCAAGGTCGTCAACGCCAAGGACCTTCCAAAGCCAGTCAAAATGGCATGGAAGAGTCGCAACTTGGCGCTGCAAGACTCTGCTCGGGCCATTCGATTGCTCCAGCGACTTAACCCTACCTTGGGGACGGGCGACTGGAAAGTCGTGAATACGCTCACTGAGCAGACCGGCATCCGTCGTATCGTCCTCATGGACGGAGTGTCCGCTGGGGTCATCAAGGCCGCGGGCTACTCTCTTCCAGGAGGGATTGAACGATACTTGTTCAAGCTCCTGGAAGAAGACAAGGGAGAGGCACCTACTGCGGCAGCAGAAGTGGAGCCCACCGAGGATGGACCACCACAACATGGGGAGGCCATCGAAGAAATCTCTGCTGACGGCGCAGCGCAGGAAACAGAGATTGGCACCAGGGCGTCAGTGGCAGACCACGAGGATGACATCCTCGGGGACTTCAACACCCTGGGGATTGAGTCGCCGACTGCTCTCGAGGAGAACCAGGCGATGGAGGAGGGGCCTCAAGATTAAGGCCCTCCTATATCAACACAGGCCCATCAAAATCATCCAAGATGGAGGGACTAAGGTGTGTACAAATTAATTTGCATCATTGCAGAGCCGCTACTGCCCTTCTGGCTCGGCAACTGAAGCTTAACACATACGACGTTGCCTTGATACAGGAACCTTATCTGTATAAGGGGACTATAAAAGGCTTAGGTGGGACAGGAGGCATGGTGCTCTATGACTGTCCAACTAATGACGCGAGGACTTGCATCTATATCAGGGGCGGTATAGAGGCAATGCCCTTACGTACTTTCTGTTACAGGGATCTCACAACAACCTTGATCCAATTGGGGACGGGAACAGAGAAAAGGAGAATTATCCTTGCCTCTGCCTATCTCCCATATGAACAAAAAGAACCAGTAACACCACTAATCAGAAGACTGGTTGATTACGGCAACCAAAAGAACCTTGACCTAATACTTGGTTGCGATGCGAACGCACACCACGTCGTTTGGGGCGGCTCGGATGTCAACAAACGAGGGGAGGATTTGTTGGACTTTGTGGTAAGCTCTTCTTTACAAATCCTTAACGTAGGCAATAAACCTACTTTTAGGACTCCTGCGAGGATTGAAGTTATTGACCTTACGCTGGCTTCAAACAGGGCTAGCGCTCATATTGAAAATTGGCATGTATCGGACGAAATTTCTTTGTCTGACCATAATTATATATGCTTTAGGTTTAGGACGGCGGGAGAAGCCGAAACTAGACGAAGGAGAAACCCAAGGTATACAAATTGGGACTCATACAGGAGGGACCTCAAAGTAAATTTGGGGAGCCCTAAAGGTAAGCTCAATTCCATACTTGATATAGAATTTGAAGCAGACAGAATAAAGGCAGGCATCATCGGTGCATGGGAAGATAACTGCCCAGCGAAGAAGGCCTTTGGCAAAAAGGTACCATGGTGGACTCCTGAAATAGCCAAAATACGTCAGGAAACACGGCAGGCCTTTAATGATGCAAAAGCCAGGAAGGATTTTTCTGGCTATCATAGCATGCTAAAAAGGTATAACACGGCGGTACGCAAGGCCAGAAGAACTAATTGGCGGCAGCATTGCACTTCCATCGAAACTCTGCCAAATGGGATGAGGTTGTGCAAAGCAATGTCCATGACCAAGACAAACCCACTAGCATCTGTAAGGGATGAGAATGGGCAACTCACGGAAACTGGACAGGACACTCTGGGCGTGATGTTTAGGACCCACTTCCCAGAATGTATACTGCGCGATAGCGATGAAGAGGAACCAGTCACAAGGGACGAGCTTACAAGGCACACGTCCAAAAATAACTGGCTCACGGCAAAGAAAGTGGTAGATGAAAATAAACTGAAGCTGGCCATAGCGGGCTTCCAGCCACTCAAATCCCCTGGTCCAGATGGCATCTACCCAATACTATTGCAAGAAGGGGCATCTGTTTTGATACCCCATTTGAGTAAGCTCTACAGAGCCTGCATAGCCTTTGGGTACGTACCCAAGGCATGGAGGGAGGTCAAAGTCACCTTTATACCGAAGGTGGGTAGACCGACTTATGAAGAAGCTAAAGCTTACAGGCCCATTAGTCTATCATCCTTTCTCTTGAAAACTCTGGAGAAACTGGTAGACAGGTACTTAAGAGAGGGTCCTCTGAAAGTATTCCCTCTACATAAACTACAATGCGCCTACAGCCCCGGCAAATCTACGGAAACGGCACTGCACTATGTTGCGAGTCGAGCCGAGGCTGCGCTAGAGGGACAAGAAATCTGTGTCGGGGCTTTCCTCGACATAGAGGGAGCCTTTGACAAGACAACATTTGAGTCCATACGCACTGCTGCAAAGGAACATGGCATCAATGATACCACGTGCAACTGGATTGACTATATGCTGAGAAGCAGAACAGTCAGATCGGAACTAATGGGAGACAGACTTAGTGCAAAAACAACAAGAGGTTGTCCGCAAGGCGGAGTGCTTTCACCATTATTGTGGTGCTTGGTAGTAGACTCGCTACTAACCAAACTTAATACCGGACCATTCTACACAGTAGGCTATGCGGATGACATAGCTATAATGGTCAATGGTAAATTCCCGAACATAGTGTCTGGATTATTACAACAGGCATTGAGGATGACAGAGGAATGGGGTACAGTGAACCACCTCTCTATCAACCCAAGCAAAGCAGTCATTATTCCCTTCACGAGGAAGAGACAACTAGGAAACCTAGGAGAGCTCTCCCTCAATGGAATAAAACTGCCCTGGTCCACCGAAGTTAAATATCTGGGTGCCGCTTGATAAAGAACTCAGGTGGAAAACTCATGTGGAAAATATTACGACAAAGGCCTTACGAGTGTTCGGCATGTGTCGTTCTACTTACGGTAAAACTTGGGGGCTAAAGCCCAAAGTGATACGATGGCTGTACCGGACAATGATAATACCTATTATCACATACGGCAGCATAGTGTGGTGGCCAAGAACAAAGCTTGCCTCGTGCAAAGCGCCACTCACCAGGTTACAAAGAACAGTGTGTCTCGGCATCACGGGTGCTTTCAGGACAACACCTACGGCAGCGATTGAGAGATACCTCAATATCCCTCCTCTGCATATGATGGTTGAATTCGAGGCAAGGAAGACATTACATCGTCTCGCTGTCGCTGGACTATGGGATGCCTCTAAGCCAAAGACTAACCATACAAAGTTCGATGAGAATGAAAACCTGGATCGGGTAACAAGTATGTTATCCGATAAAATGCAAACTATGTTTGTGTTTGAGAGGTCTTTCAAGGTCCAAATCCCTACAATCGAGGACTGGACGAAGGGACTTGATCCACCAGAACAAGATAGTCTGGTGTGGTACACTGATGGATCCAAAATGGAAGCAGGTACAGGAGCGGGAATATACGCAAAAGGCTACAAATGTAGCAAAAGCTTAGGGAAGATGGCAACTGTTTTCCAAGCGGAAACATATGCCATTATAACCTGTGCTCAAGAGAATATAGATAGAGGGGCCAAAGGTAAATCCATATATATTCTTAGTGACAGTCAGGCTGCAATCAAAGCCATGGCATCCTACAAAGTGGACTCCGGACTTATTCTGGATGCTATCCAAACCCTAAACAGGCTTGGGAAGCTCAACAGGGTAAGACTGATGTGGGTCCCTGGGCACAAAGGATTCCATGGTAACGAAGTGGCTGATGAACTGGCAAGGGAGGGCTCAGCGAATGATTTTGTGGGTCCAGAACCATGTGTAGGCATCTCGACGTGTCTCGTAAAAGCCGCATTTAGGGAGTTTGCAGATCACAGACAACGAACTTGTTGGCTGTCTACTACCGGTCTACAACACTCCAAGAGATTCCTGGGCTCCACTTTCAAAGCCCGGGATTGCATTTGGAACATGAGCAGGGGGCAAATCCGCTACCTGCTTGGGGCCTTTACTGGGCACTTTGGAACCAACGACATGCTCATGAAGATGGGTCTAACCGCGACACCCATGTGCAGGTTGTGTGGGGAACATACGGAACGCATGGAGCACCTACTGTGCACATGCGATGCACTGGCTGGTAAGCGAATGAGTCTCCTAGGGGTTGGATACCCAAAACCAGAAGATTATAGGCTCATATCTCCTAGTCTCGTTGTAAAACTCATGAAAACAGTTTTCAACGAGAATGAGGAGGAGTAAGTTATCTAGGGGACCACAAAAGATCCCAATGGGTCGAAGTGTCCGAGGTATTTCTCGGCCCCTCCATAAGATAATATAAGATCAGGCAATGATTCGAGTAACTCTGTCGAGTTACTAGACAATTTCATAAGGCTAAAACGCCCGGCCGTAAACAATCCTAACAGCTCATCTTTGAGCCGCAAGGAGTCCTGGACGTGGGAACGGAGTAACAAATATCGTCCATGTAACAATTATGCACAACGACATCTGCGGCGCGAGGGTAAGATGCGCGTACGTCATCACAAATTTGTCTTAAAACTCGCATGGCGAGGGAAGGACTACAGCGCAATCCAAAGCAAACGCGGTTGAATTGATAGGTATCAAGCGGTATAGTACTATCAAAGCGGTATAAAAATTTTGAAACATTCTGTGATCTTCGTTAACTAAAGTCTGTATGTATGCCACGGGATATAAGCGGAAGTCGAGTAAAATTAAAAACAAATCGTTTTGTAAATTCGCACCCTGATATAACAAATCATTAAGTGATTTACTCGAATCAGTTTTGGCGCTGGCGTCCATAACCATTCGCACCTTTGTAGTTACTTTATCTTGCCTAACAACGGCATGATGTGGTACATAAAAACCCGTCGGTAGCGAACCAGCATCATCAAGTAACGAGATATAACTCTTCGATAGGTATTCTTTAATAATTGCGTCATATACCAAACGCAACTCTGGGGAAGCGGTTAACTAACGCTCCAAGTACATATAACGACGCATAGCAGTTTTGTATGAGTCATCGAGCTCAGAGGGGTCACGCGCAAAAGGTAACGCCACACTATAACGTCCTGTGTCATCACGTGACACGCTTGAGACAGACAGCTTCTCGCACTCCCTAGACGCGGCGTTCAGCGGGCGCTCGGGCGCTACTTCTTCGAGCTGCCAGAACCTTTCTAGCATATTTGATAACGGAGGCTCATTCTGTACAAACGAGCACAAAGAAACGAACTCGGTAGACAGATTACTAATAGGACAATTTCCTACGATTATGTAACCAAAAATCGTTTCTATACCGGTAGGTAACCCGGGCGGCCCATTTACGCGTCCCGAGAGTAAAATTTCGGCAAACTGCGGTGCACCGATGAGGATGTCAATTTCCCCAGGCGAATGGAAACTACTGTCAGCTAACTGAACGTGGTTTAAATAACTAAGCGAAGCGGGCTCGATACGAGCAGAAGGCAAATTATCTGTAATTTTATCAATGACGTAAGAGTCCAGCGTAAGTAAAATATTTTTATCGTTCGAAAACAAATCAACGCTTACGGAAACCTTAATCGGATTAGGCGATGAACCGATCCCCTTTACAACAGCGCGCGTTATTCGAATAAAATTTACGTTTAGTTTTGCTAAGCATGTCGTTATAATAAAATTGTTTTGCGATCCGGGATCAATAAGCGCGCGAGCAACACACCCGCAGAGTCAGGTATTAAAACTTGAACCGTGCCTAAAAGACAGGTTATATTGTTATCGCGGCGGTTATTAAAATTGCACAACGAAATATTATTTTGTACTGGAGGAGGTGACGATAGCGCTGATAAGGCAACATGTACCTGTAAGGCGGTAGATGCCGGCGGCGGTGGAGTAACATTATTATGCGCGGGCGCTGCGCCGGGCGCGGCGGGAGTCAGCTGTTGTTTTCTACATAGCAGCGAGTGGTGTCTACAATTGCAATAGCAGCAACGTACTTCCGATTTACAAGCTACGTTATTATGGGACAAACTGAGGCAGTTCGTGCATCCATTACGAGTTTTAATAAAATAAATTTATCATTAAGCGGTAATTTTTGATATTTAAAACATTTAAACAAGTTGAAATGATTTTCCAACTCGCAAAACGGACAAGATTTATTTTTATCCTTTATCTGCAACGGTGCGCCAGGTTCTACAAAGGAGTGGGTAGACTTAGAAACATGTTTGTTTATGTCGGTACCGACGCGTCTCGTCGTAGCGTTTGCCGAAGTGCGGTCTAATATTTTCGATTGTTCACGCAGAAATGTGATCAAGTCCTCGTAGCTAGGCAAAGCAGTATCTCGCTTAAACATTTCAAAAGCGCGAGCGGTCTCCGGGTATATTTTCTTTAAAGCGAGATAAAGAAGAATAAAATCGGACAAGTTGCTAAGTTTTAAAGTTTTTAAACTCGACACGGCAGACGCAAAATGTTCTAAAAACGAGTCTAAATTCTTAGTATTAGCAACGGAAAACGATTTGAATTCAAACATTTGATTCAAATACGCGGTAGCTAAATAACGTTTGTCTTCATATTTGTTGACCAGCGTGGTCCATATCAAAGTATAATTGTCAGCGTTCGGTGTAATTCCTGACACAGTAGAAAGTGCCCGGCCCGATAACTGTCCCATCAAATACTGAATACGTTCGTTATTAGTAAGATCAGTATTCTCGTGTATAGTAGTCCTAAATGTCTCGTAAAAAGTCGACCAATTTGCAGGTAAACCGGAAAAACTCACTACCTCTAATTTAGGCAGATTCAAGTTAGATTTTTTATTACTGTTACTGAAAGATGATTTTTCAACTTTGGGTATATCACGGCCAGCAACTATTTTGTTGGCTTCATATTTGCAACGACAGTATAAGTCCTCAAATGTAGACAAACTTTAATAGTTAGGTATGAAATCTGGATCTAACATCAAATTCAACGCATTAAATACATCGATTTTCCAACTTTTATGTGCAGGATGCACTGAAATATTGTTTATTTTCTGTTTACATTATATGAAGTGTTGCGGGTAGTATGTCTATCCCAGGATCGAGCCCGTTTGTTCTTAGCCAAATACGAAGTCCTCCGCTGACGCCTAACCAACAATTGCCCGCGAGAAATCTAAACCCACCAGCACCTACGGAGAATGAGTTGCCGAGTGAAGTTATCAGCACGCCAGACATCCAGAAATGGTTAGGATCTATAGATAGCATTCTGAACGAAGTGTGCACTATTGTCAGTGATGGAAAAATGAACTCTGAACAGAAACTCCGTGTTTCAACTCTTTGCCGAAAGGTCTCAAGTGGGACTTCTCAGATGGCTGTCCTTTACCAATCGCTGAAGCAGAAGATGATCCAGAGCCACACTACCGTCCAGCACCTACAACTTCAGCAGAACGTGGTGAACTCTCTGGAACAGTTCAAAGAGGTTTTTAAATCGAAGCTGAATCCCTCCTCTTCTTATGCCAGCATGGTTAAGAAAAGATCCGACAACTTCATCCGTCCTGCAAACCTAAGCTCAATCGCCATTTATCCGAGCGATAAAACTAAAACGAGTGACGACACCAAGTCACTCGTTCAGAAGTTGATCTCACCCGAACAACTTAAGATCCAAGTCCGTGGCCTAAAGAAAGTGAAAAATGGGGGCGTACTGATTAGCACGGAAAGCAAAGGCGATATTGAAAAACTAAAGAAATCGGAGAAAATTGTTACATCAGACCTAATTATAGAAGAACCGTCTAAACGACGCCCTAGAGTCGCAGTCATTGGTGTTCCCGTAACCCTTACTGAGAAGGAGGTATTTGACTGTATCTACGAACAAAATCTGTCAGACAAATTGCCCAATACAAGTCGAGAGACTTTCCTCGAGAACATCAAGTTGAGCCATAAATCAGGAAAGAAGGGCCTTTCTACCTGCAACTACATCGTCGAGCTGTCCGCCAGCATTAGAAAAGTACTTATAAACCAAAGCCGAATTTTTATTAACTGGACTTCATGCCCTGTGCGAGACTTTACCATAGTCACGAGGTGCTTCAATTGCCAGCAGTTTGGCCACGCAGCCAAGTTTTGCCGTGAAAGCAGTTCTACGTGCGGCCACTGTGGAGAAACTGGACACTCATTGAAGGAATGCAGCAGCAAATCTTCTTCCCCTCAATGTGCGACTTGCAAGCGGTTCAAGAGGAAATGTGACCATCCAACCGGTGATTTAAGTTGTCCGGCACGTAAATATGCGGAGACCAACTACATTAACTCAATAGACTATGAGGGCACCTAAGAGCGCCACATAATATTATTTTTATCATGCTCAAGGTCACACGCGTTGAGCGTCTGCTGCTGACACCACATTGGCCTACTTACCGTAAAAATTAAGTGTTTTCATTTTACTACTTTGACTGTAACAATTCTGCTTATGCAATTAATTTACATGTGTAATCAAAGTGCGCTATTTGCAATATAGATAAATAAGACATTATATACATAATTATGACCTAGTAATTTAATTATATGTTTATAGTGTTTAAGTAAATTAGGATTATTTTTCAAAATTGTTTATTCTTGCTACTATTTAAAAAAATTCTTAGGTTAAATATTGTTTAAATTCTGTTGTTTAAAGCATATTTCTAGAGCTCCTTACTGCCTGTGATACAGGATTACCTAGTACAGGCATCTTCCATCATTATACCTACATTAGTTATCTAAGATTAATACAATGTTTTTACCTTTTTATTATTTGAATAAAGATTATTATTATTATTATTATTATCGACAATTTTTATGAATTCATCGCGCATAATATCAATGGAGACCATGCTACATAGAAAATTGTCCACCTTACTAGGGTCCGAAAACATTTCATTTCTTGAGTCATAAATTCTCTGAAGCCTAGCATAAACTTCATCGCGTTTCCCTACGAGCCTTTTAATGGTTAAATTAAGCTTATCTCCTTCCTTAGAACCCGCAGGCATGATGAGATTTTGTTACAAAATATTCAAGTTATAAAATACCCGAAACAGCGTTACTGACTGCAACATAGACGGCTTCGAGAACTAAGGAACGCACGGAACGGAACGGCCGGCGATAACACGTTACCTGTTTACCGTCGTTAATTAGCTTAAAGACTTTTGACAAAATGCAATATAAATGCGTTTAGCTAAATACAACGAATGCAATTTGTCCGTTAAGAAATGGAACACGAATAAATTATAAATTATAGCGGGTAAGTAATTACAGCAGGTAAATCACCTTCGTAATAAGCGGTAAGAAAAAATAGTTTTAAAACTAAGCGGAAAGAATTACAAGTTTTGAAAACTAAGCGGGAACACAAATAGCGGGATATAAAAATGAGACATTCGGCTAAAAGGCCGAGAAATAAAGTAAGGTGCGGCTCGAATACCAAAAAAATGATGGCGCGGGTGGGTACTAGCTGGCTAGTGGTTGTATCTCCATAGGTTTTATTTAATTAAGAAAGGGGGAAAGGACACAAGATTGAGAAAGGCTGCTGATTTTGCAACTAAGGAAAGAAAATTGACCAACCTTAGCAACATGGTGGGCAGTCCAGCTCAGGGCCTCGCTCCACGTGTTGACGCTGCGACCTTGATGCGCTCTTCTCGGTCTTTTGATGGTGAGGACGATATGAGGTTTGTGTATGGCACGAAATAACCTCAAGGGGCGGTTTTAGTCCAAAATTGTGGATAAACCAATTGGAGCGGTACTGACACGACCACGCGGCGGCGGTGTCGGTCGTATTCTTACCTCAGTACAAAACCAAGCAGCGAAAATTAAAAATATAAAGTAAAAAGCGGGTAGAAAAAACTATATTCAAAATGAGGAGCGCCAATGAAACGGCGCGAACAATATTAATATTTTTAAATAGTTCCCTAAGAGATTCTCGATGACTTAACTTATATTGGCTCTGACAGCTCTCTTTTGCAATATAAATATGGATTCAATGTCAGCCGCTCAACCCCACAGTAAAATACCGTATGACTTAATGCTGTGAAAGTCTCCACATCCGTCAACTGTCTTATCTTTCTATCAGCATAAGCGGCCGAGTTCAGCCGACCCGAAAGAGACGTAATGTGAGAACCCCATTGCAGTTTGTCGTCTAGAGTGATTCTGTAGTCTGTGAAGGGCTGTATGACTAATTCCATAGTGCTCGAGCTTCAACAATAGTGTCATCTCATGGTTAACCATGAGACACTATTGTTGAAGCTAAGATTGCGCTAACGCAATCGAACGCATTCGAGAGGTCGCAAAAGATTCCAAAAGCCGTCTTGTGCGTCCTCCCAGGCGTTAAAGATGTTCTTTATTAGGGTGACACCGGCGTCAGTTGTGCAACGCCCTTTGGTAAAACCGAACTGTTGATCATAAAAGATAGTCAAGAGCAAACCCATCACAAATAAAAATATAATGTTTATTAGAATGACGTAACAATTGGTTGAGCATTAACTTTTCGAAGACCTTACTGAGAACCGGCAGAATTGACACTGGCCTATAATTATTGGTTTCTTTGCTATCCCCGGAATTAAACAATGGAACTACTTTACTGTGTCCGGAAAAATTCCTTGATTAACACTAGTGTTAAATATGAAAGCTAAATAGGGGGCAGTGTCAATGATTGGTTTACACACTTTTACAGACAGTCCCCAAAGATCATCTGTTGATTTAATTTTAAGATCTTTAAAGGCTTTTAAAATAGCCTTGTGGTTTTTATGTTGAAACTTGAACTCCGAAGGGCACGCATTTACGTTCTTTCTAAGTAAGGCAGCAGAGAGTGCGGGTGAATAGTTTAAGGCTGCTGTAGTTTTAAGAGGAATATTAACAAAAATATTTTCAAATTCCTGAGCTACCTCTATAACATCTGAGTATATGGGGCCATGAGCAGTCGTTAAATTAAATTCAGTATTACGCTGTTTTTTCTACCTGTTTCATTATTTATTATTTTCCAGGTAGTTTTTAATTTTATCATCTGCTGATTTTATTTTATTGCTAAATACAGCGCTTTAGCTATTTTGCATGCAATCTTAAAGGTTTTTGAATATTTCGCAACATATTTATCAAAACTGGTATTATTCATATGTTGCTTTAGGCCATAAAGTTCATTTAGCTTTTCCCTGCTTTTACGAATGCCTGGAGTCGCCCAATAAATAAACACTCGGCATAGAACTCATTTGGATCATCTATATTAATAAAGTTTTGAACATATAATTTACTAGTCAAGGTTTTATAAAAACTTTCTAAATTTTTACATGTATAATATTGGTCTAAATTTTATTTGTATTTTTTGCAAAGGTATGTAGGTACTAAATGTAATTATTTGACCACTGTGATCAGATGTTAAATTATTTACAATATCTTTATTTAGGTAATAAAATTACAAAAAACTTTATCTATGCAAGTCGCAGAAGAAGCTGTCACTCTAGTTGGTTCCATAAAAACATTTGCCAGATTAAATTATTTAAAAAGACCCAATAACCTGATACTGTTAGAGTTATTTTTAACCGACTTTCGAAAAAGGAGGAGGTTCTATGTTCGACTTCTTGTATGTTTTTTTTTTCACCGATATTTCCGTCAATTGTAGACCGATTTTGAAAATTCTTTTTTTGTTTGAAAGAGTATATTTCGAAATTGGTCCCATTTTAATTTAGTGAAGATCTGATGAAGAACTTTGAAGATATACAACAGAACTCTTCAAGAAATAACGGCAGATCTCTCGGGACTGCTGCAATCGCATGTCTGTTTATTGTTGATACCATTTCATAACATACCATCACGCCAGTACGCTCTTAAGGGGTAAGCAGATCTCTCATTTGTAGGTACAACTAAAAAGTGAAAAATAACTTTATTTTTAGAAGTCGGTGTCCATAACGCAAAAAAAATGGTACCTACGAAAGACACTGACTTCCAAAAATAAAGTTAAGTGTGGAAGTCGGTAGTATTTTTTGTAAAAAAGTATTTTTATCTAATAAGTTAATGTTAAAATCGTCACTTATGACGATTGAAAGAGTATTCTATTCTATTCTATTCTATTCTATTGATTTACTACTAGTACTAACTTTTTTTTAACACATCTTCTATTATAGAGTCAAACATAGATAGATTCTGGTAACATGGAGGCCTGTAGACACATACTACAACATGCTTATCAAGCTCAACACAGGACAATTCAATGGTGTGTTCAACCGACAGTCTAACAATGTATTTTCTTTCTTTAGCTTTATAATAAAACAATTATTTCATTTCAGAAGAAAATTTTACTGTAGAAGTTTTTGATATGTATAGTCGAGATGAATAGCGATAATGTATTAATGTGTATTTGTGTGATAATGTATATTTTGAATAAAAAAATGTGCCATTGAATTCGTTGACGTTGTTTACCTTTCTATTATCAATATTTTCTGGTTTGAACAAGGTGGAGAGATCAGCAAATTTGTACTGTCTGTCTTCTTCTAAATAGAACATTCCTAAGTTTTTGTTTGTTACACAATCTTCATTATTAACGTCTATAAATTTGCCCAAAAACCCAACACATTTCATTGCAGCCTGTAAATAAAAATAAAAATCTTAGAAATGAGCCAAGTTGTATAAAGGCATTAAACGTGTTTTAGGATTTAAAATATTGTTTTTTTTTAAATTAGCATAGCTTTTACAAGTTCGTTGAATAAATCTACTCAGTCTATCGCAGTCCACTGCTGGAAATAGACTTCTCCCGAGCATTTAGACCTCAGCCTTCAGAAATTATAAAACAGGACAGCATTCTGAATGTCAGGGTAGGTCAGGTGCACCATAGTTAGTTAGCGATGCTAGCAGTTTACTGACTCCATTAGCATTACATATTACTTCGTTTCAGCATCAACTATTACATAAATAAAACATAAACATATCATAACCAACCTCTCTCAAAGTTCCACTACTGCAATTAATTACTATTTCACACCTGCGATTTTTAGTGACTTCCTTTACTTTAGTGAAGAAAGAATCGTGACGAGAATAGAAGATATTTTCATCTGTGAATGATATATATACATAAATGTTTAGTTTTTATAACTACAATTATATACCATTACATTTCTATTAAAAATTAAATTCTACCTTTGAGTTTTGGGAAGAGTTTCATCAGAAATCTTTTCTTTTTTTGGTCACTGACTGTGGTAAATACTGTACAGTCTAAACTATGGCAAATAGAGATTACGGCTTGACCTAAAGCTCCCGCTCCACCTGTTATGAATATTCTTTGCTTTCTTTTTATTTCACCCTTTATGACCTAGAAAACAGAAAAAGTTAATATGAACAAAATACTTATAACTCAGTGGTATTTAACAAAAGAAACATTATTTCAAAATTTGGTACAGCAAGTCCACAAGTAGGATCACCTCGAAGGCTTGTAATACAATTTCTGTTTAAGTAAACTTTATTAAATTTTAGTTTTACGGCTGTCCTAAAGCAGGATTGGTCAAGGACAGCCAGAACCAGTTGGGAGCAAAAAACTTATTTGGCACTATCGAAATGAAAATTATTTTTCACTTGGCAGTCGCCTTTTAAATACTTTCACATCAACAAATTTTCTACCAGTGCTAAGCAGAACCAAACTCAATTTCAAAGCATTTATTTCAATTAAATCATTTACTGGCACTTTTGGATTGCCAGGCGTCCGTCAGTCAGAAAAAATGAAGCTAGTTGCTAGTTGATCTTACCAATACGTAATAAGCATGTATATATGGCAAGGGTACTGTAGCAGCGTCTTGTAGACTCCAGTGCTTTGGTACTGGCCAAAGCAGTGTCAGGTCAGAAACCACAGTACTGCTTATTGCATTACCAGCCACCAAGCCCATCACGTAATCACCCCTGATAACAAAAAAACAATCATGCCTACATTCTTAAAAAGATTAGCCAGAGTGTACAATAATGCATAGTAATATCCAGATTTCCCTAATAGATTCACAAAATCAGAGCAGCATAATATGTGTTCAATTGCAGCATAATAGCAATTCAGATCCAATAACGCTTTCCCCAATCAGGAGATCAAACCCAGGATCTCATAATCAAGGAATCAATATCGAACCTATAGAGCGGTGTGGATGTGGATGGATGGAGTGGGAGAGGAAGGGCAAAGAAAAAATGGATGGACTGGTTGAGGAGTGATATAAAAGAAAAGGGTATCAGTCATAGCGTGACAGGGGACAGGAGGGTATGGAAGAAGAAAACGTGTTGTGCCAACCACAAGTAACATGGGATAAGGGCAAGTAGATAAAGGTAAGAGCGGTACGGCAGACAGTTAAAACACTTTCTGTTTTTTTATTCTTTACTAAAGTTCGCTAACCCTTCTATATATTTTACATACAAACTATAACAAACGTGAAAGTTTGTGAAGATGGATGGATGGATGGATGTTTGTTACTCTTTCACGCAAAAACTACAAAACGGATTTTGACGAAATTTATAGAAATATAGCGTATATATCAGAATAATACATAGGCTATAATTTATAAAGATATTGGTAGAAGTACTAATATCCCGTGGGCGAGAGCTAGTAGAAAATATATACCAACACAATTATAATTTTTTTAAATAACTTACTTGATATCAACTCCGCTGAAGTCCATTCCGAATGTCGAATTTAGATCTGTCGTCTTTCCTAAGACTTTTTGACAATCTCTTGCTGATAATCCTGCATAACTAACCTACAGAAAAATATATAATCGAAATTAAAGTCATTGAGGGCTTATTTTCACTGGACATATTTTTTTTTTGAAGGAAATGATCAAACAACTTTATTATTTACCTGAGCGATGTTGCCGTTTCTTTTGGATATTTCCACCCAAGTCAATTTATCGAAATCTCCAAGGATAGAACTCATTAAACTCACATCTTGTACTTTAATTGGCTTTGGGTTGGTGACAAAATAATAGCCACCCCATTGTCCCTATAAAAGTTACAGATATAATAGCCACTTCATGCCATACATTTTAACAAAATACTTGTCACTTCTTAAAGTGGAATGATCGTTACTTACATTTTTGAAAACATTGTACGTCAAATTCTTTTGCAGTTCTATTGCAAACATGGGATCTTTTGGATTAAATAGTTCAACATAATAACTATCCACAACAACTAAACCAATACTGTTTCCGTTGTTTTTTAAATGTCTGACAAATCCTTGAAAATAAATAAATCATGATTAGAAAACAACTGCTAAGATTTGAGGCAAAAATGTATTGCCCCATTTTTTCATTACAATCTGAATAATTTTCTACTTTTTTTCATACACTTACCCAACAATCCGTTGTAAGGTTGTCTTTCAACAACTAATACTACACGCCTAGGTTTTTTTAATTCATTTAGCACTTGAGGCACCCATGAAAATTTACTGTCATCTTCTATTGGAAGATAAATAACGTTCTCCGTATCATTGTCAGCTACTCTCCTTAGTAAAGCAAGTATCCCTCCATATACAGGCATAGTTGTGATGACTTTAAAATCAGTAGTCTTTATTTCAGATACGTTTTGCTCAAACGTCAAAATAAACGTGTTTTCTTTTAGTATTTGCTTTATGATAGTACATATCTGAAAAGTAAAATTTTAAATTGTATTGTAATGCTGATATAAATGTTAAATTCTTATCTTAATAGTTTAGTAATACTTGCCTTTTCATTTCCAAGTAAATTGTGAACAACAACTAACTGTACGTTAAAAACATCCTGTATCGTAATGTTGTTGTTAACTTCAACATAATTTACATCGAAATGATGGGTTGGAAACTTAACAGATATTTCTTTGATGACATTGGATAAAATTTTTGAAGATGAATTTAGAATTTCTAATACTTTGATTTTATAACTGTCCACATTATCTGCTACTATTTGTAGGTTGATTGAAGTGGCTGTTTCTACCTGGAAAATAATTATAAAGTTTCAATTAAACCTATTCATTCGTAAATGAAATCCGCAAAACATATTGGGTTATTATTACGCAAGCGCTTACACTGACTGACTCTTCGAGTTCATGTGGTAAAAATTCTCGGACTTCATAAACATCTGGCTGCTTATTCAATTTTAGTTTATCGCAAAAAATGAGAGCAGTGGTGGCCCAGTGGTATCGGCCGCGACTTACAAGTTGTAGGTCGTGGGTTCGATCCCAGGCAGGCGCTTTACTTTGTGTAAATTATTTCAACACCACTGCTCTCAAAACGGTGAAGGAAAACATCGTGAGGAAACCGGCATGTCCTAGAACCAAAAATTCGAAGACATGTGACATCCACCAACCCGCACTGGGCCCGCGTGGTGGATAACGGCCCATTCCCTCTCACAGAGAGGAGGCCTGTGTCTCAGCAGTGGGAACATTAATAGGCTGATGATGTGATGATGTGATGTGCAAAAAATAACACCATCGAGTTCTACACCTCCACACCTATAACATTCAACAGAACTTCAATTATTTAGCACACACTTCGTATGTTGTAATGTTCGGAAGCTTAAAATTTGTTGCTGTATTATCACCATTTACTTACCGAACTAAATGATTCATTTCAGCTATCTCTGCTTTATAGTACTTAACATCATCCAAAACAGTTGTTATACCATTTTTATGTCCGTCCACATGTATGTTTAGCTTTTTGATTATCTTTGGAAAAGATACTCCGTCGTGATTTCTTGAGAATGCGTAAAGCTGTATAAGTGAATCAAGGAAGGTAATCCATTCACCAGTCCATTTGATGTACGCAATATTACGAGTAGTATTCACTGAGTGAATAGTTTTGAAGTCATCCCTGTAAAAAAATAAAAATATTTTATTTTATTTTATGGTATTAGTATTACATCTTACTTAAAACTATGTTAGTAACATGCAGGAACACTCAAAAATAATATCAAAAACCACAATAACAGGAAGGTTTAACAGGCTTTGTTAACAACATGTAGCCTGATAAACCTCCCCATCGTAGGCCCATCCAGCCTCTCTGCAAACACCCTCAGAATGCTGTTGCTGCTTCTCCTCACTCTGGATATTACTGAGGCAACTTTCTGCCGCATTATCGCAAAATAATTGTCAGTGTGCGCATCAGCGAACATACCTGACGCACTACAGTAAGGTGGAAGCCTCAACGTATTGTTGTATTGAATGCGCAGGGCATTGTTTGCTCTTAGGGTATGGTTATACCAAAGGCTGTTGGTGTAAAATGTTTGGCAGTAGGCCTTAAAAAGAGTTACTTTGACCGCCACTGAACAACCATGAAACCTTCTGCACACCATATTTCCCCTCATAGCCAGTGCCCTGCGCTCCCTTTCCATGTCCAAGTCGTCTTTTAATTCCTCCGTAACGATGTGTCCCAAATATTTAAAGTGGGAAACTCTCCGCAAAAGTGAACATTTAATTTTACAGGAGGGACAAATGTTGGATTTTTATTCCTACCTCGAAACACCAACAACTCACTTTTTGTAGGATTATATTTTGGCCGTGCTGTTTGGCATAGCCTTCACAAATGGAGAGTAATTTTTTAATGCCACTGATAGAAGGGCTCAGCAGCACCATGTCATCTGCATAACTTAAGTTATTTAAACATACTCCATCTATATGGCATCCGACTTGCGTGCTGCTGAGCTCAATTAAATAGCCTCGTGGAAGTTAGACCCCCCTTCCTAACTCCGCACTCAAGTTTATATGGGTCAGACAGCACGTTAGACCATTTGAAGAAGTTATTCTGCTTGCTATACCAAAAAGATAATGTGGACACTAATGCAGTTGGAACACCTGTCTCCAGAAGCTTCTTCCATAAGACATAAAAAACCAGGTCGAAGGCCTTAGAAAGGTCCAGGAAACAAGCATACACAGGTATTTTCCTGTCAGTATAATATTTGACAGTATACTTCAACGCAAGTATAGCACTCTCAGTAGATAGCCCAGCACGAAAACCAAACTGTGTGTCATGTGACTGGGTGTACATACCGAGGTGTGCGTCGAGCACACTGTCAAACAGTTTGGCGATCACAGTTGCCAGCGAAATAGGCCTGTAGTTACCTTTTTCTGCTATGTCCCCTGTCCGATTCTTCACAATAGGTACAACAATTGTATCCAGTAACTTCTGAGGTAAATAAGAGTGTCCCAAACATAAATTAAAAAACATAGTCAACACTCTCGGAAGATGTATATGAAGGTACTGGACACGGCACTATCGAGGCCGTACAATATTATTCATATTGTCGCTGGCAAAAATGCTGTCACGACATGTCATTGTAAAATAAAAGTCTGTCTGTAGTTTTTACATTATTAAAAGAGCTGATTAATATTTACTTATGGGTTTATCATTGAAATACACCATCAATTGGTAGCAGAGCGTGGTTTGAACCCCTGTAAGAAAAAATTACGTGAAATGGCATCGACGAGTTATCGAAATATAGAATCGCTGACAAAGTCAAATTATGACACATGGTGTTTACAAGCGCAGGCCGCCCTAATTTAAAATGATTATTGGGATATCGTAAGCGGCGAGATAACAATGCCCCCTAACGCTGATGCGGCAGCGAAGTTAGCGTTCAACAAGGAGGATTTAAAGGCAAGAGCTGAAATTTTACTTTTGCTGTCACCTTCCGAACTCAAACAAATAAAGCACTGCACGACATCTAAAGCTGTATGGGACAAACTAAAAGCTACGTAGCAAAGCACCGGACTTGCGAGGAAAGCGACCTTGCTCAAGCAGTTGGTTCTGAAGCGAATGACCAATGATGAAGACATCCGTGATCATTTAAATAATTTTATGGATATTGTGGACAAGCTCGCCGATATTGAAATAAAAATACCTCCAGAATTGCTCAGCATAATGCTACTCTACAGTTTGCCAACGTCGTTTGAAAACTTCCGTATAGCCATAGAATCCAGAGACACATTGCCCAATCCTGACGACCTGAAAGTTAAAATCCTTGAAGAATACCAGGCCAGGAATGGTAGTGAACAAGCCGAAAGCTCTGAAGCATTCTATTCTAAGAAAGGTAAACAAAAAACATTTTGCAAGAGCTGTAAAAAGAAAGGGCACACTACCGAGGCATGTTGGGGCAAAAAGAAAACTATAAATGAGAAAACCAAAGGTAATTAGAACATAAATTACAACATCTGTCTGAGTACTGCACATTCAAGCGTCAATGAACAAGTATGGTGTCTTGACAGTGGATGCTCGTCTCATATGTGCGGTGACAAGTCAATGTTTTCCACCCTGACGCCTGAAAATGGCAGCTTGAAGTTGGCATCTAACAAATATACTAGTAAGATAGAAGGAAAAGGAAGAGTAACAGTCAACACAGACAAAGAAGGTTACAACTTCAACGACACCCTATTGGTTCCTGATGTGTCAGTTAATTTACTGTCTGTGGGCAAAATAACAGACAGATGAAACAAAGTTGTTTTTGAAAAAGACAAAGCTTACATAGTGGAGAAGAGCGGCGAAGTAACACTGACAGCACTAAGAAAAGAGGGACTATACTATCTTGAATTTAATGAAAATAATACTTCTAATTACTCATCAAAAGAATACAACGACGTCATGGAATGGCACCGTAAACTGGGCAACATAAATGAAAGGGGTCTGAAGAAGATGGCTGCAGACAACCTTATGTATGGACTGAATCTGGTTAGTGAAAAATTTGAAACCTGCGAAACCTGCATCAAGGGTAAGCTTTCAAGATTACCATTTCCAAGACATGACGATCTCTACATAACTGAACCGCTAGAAATCATCCATAGCGATGTATGTGGACCTTTTGAGTATGATACACTGGCAGGCTCAAGATACTATGTCATTGACGATTTTACCCGATACTGCCATGTATATTTCATCAAAAAGAAAAGTGATGTGTTAACAGTTTTCAAAACTTATAAAAATGAAGTCGAGACATTCCTCAACAAGAAGATGACATCTGCAATCAGACAACGGGACCGAGTATCGAAATAAAGAATTCGACAACTTTCTAAAATCACATGGCATCCAAAGAAGATTGACCACAGTCTACACACCGCAGCAGAACGGGATAAGTGAGAGAAAGAACAGATCGTTATTGGACAAAGCGAGATGTCTATTAATTGAAGCTAATTCTCCCAAAAAGCTCTGGGCAGAAGCAGTATCTACTGCTAACTACCTTATAAATCGTAGTCCTTCAAAGGCTTTAAATGGCAACATACCGTTCACAAAATGGACAGGGCGAACACCGTCTGGCAATCAACTTCAAGTCTTTGGCAGGAAAACTTTCGTCTTGAAAAAGAACAGACGAGGAAAGCTGACACCAAAAACCAATGAGGGAGTATTTATGGGCTACTCGTTGATCTCAAAAGGTTACAGAGTGTACCTACCTGAAGATGATGACGTGGTGATAAGCCGAGACATCAAAGTCACAGAAAAAATGTACTTTGTAAACAAAGATTTAAACTATGAAAACCTTGTGGATGAAGAGGAGCGTCGCACAAATAAACCTGAAATTGGACAGAAAAATAAACCAATAAATCAAAACAATACGACGACCAATCGAAATCGAAATTACAGAACAGAGAAATGAAAATCCTTCACATATTCCTAGCAATCCAGAAGAAATTGACGTAGTGGAGACCTTCGACGATGCTTCAGAGATCGCAGAGATACCGGAAAATGGGAGGCCACAAAGAACAAGGCACCCACCTTCATGGACGAAGGATTTTGTATTAGGTGATACTGAAGAAGGATACTTACTCACCGAGATCTGTAATATGTCTGATAAAATTGAAAATGAGGAATACTGGCATGATACCATCAAGGCAGAAATAAGACCACACGTTAAAAATGGTACGTGGAAAATTAAAGAGAAAAACAAAGAGATGAAAGTCGTGGACTATAAGATGGTTTTAAAGAACAAAGTTGGCCCTAATAACAACGTCACAAGAAAAGCCAGACTTGTTGCGAGAGGCTTCACACAACGACCAGGAATAGACTACAACGAGACATATGCTCCCGTAGCCAAACTAAGCTCGATCATATCTATAATTGGCATAGCTGTAGAAGAAGGTTTACAATTAAACCAGATGGACATCACAACCGCATACCTCAATGGTGAACTGGAAGAAAATATTTTAATGAAATACCCAGACTATCTCGAAGACTACCTGACCGAAATAATGGTTGAAGAAAGCACAAACGAGGATTTGACTAGTAAGAAAGTGGATATGCTAAAAGATATAAAGAGCATATCAAAAGAGAAGGTTTGCTGCCTTATTAAAGCACGCAGGACTGGACTCAAGCAGGCAGGGAGGCCGTGGTATAAGAAACTCGACACAGAACTAAGAAACATAGTTTTCACAGCATCAGAAGCTGATCCATGCGTGTACCTACTGGAGTAAAGAGGAGTCAAAATTATAATAGTTATCTATGTCGACGATCTACTTATTGCCTACTCATGTCCAAGAAAACTTGAAGAAATCAAAGGCCTCCTCAACTCCAAATTTGAATTGAAAGATTTAGGAAGACCAAAAAGACTTATCAGTATAGATGTAATATACAAGAAGGATGAGATTAAAATCAATCAACAAAAGTTTATTGAAGAAGAATGAATGAAGAAGTTGATGGTGTTGGACGTATTTTGATTTTTACAACAGAACAAAATTTGCAATTCCTTGATTGCGCTCAGTACTGGATTATGGATGGTACATTTAGGTGTACTCCTCTTCCGTTCCTACAAATGTACACAATACACGCTTTAGTGGGAAACGATGAGTCAACACGGCGATTACTGCCAATGGTTTATGCTTTTCTGCCGTCTAAAACTGAAATATGCTATGAAATATTTTTTCGAGAAGTGAAAAAATGTGGTGATACTTTCGAACTGTTATTAAGTCCGCTATATGTGTTAACCGACTTTGAAAATGCTGCAATAAATGCCTGCAAACGTGTTTTTCCCTCGAGTATCCATAAATGTTGCTTTTTTCATTTTACTCAAAACGTGTGGAAAAAAATACAAAAACTTGGATTAGCTGCAGATTATGGTAATGATTCTGGCTTTGCACTGAAAATAAGATATTTATTTGCTTTGGCTTTTCTGCCCTCAGAAGAAATTCCTCAAGCATTTGATAGATTGATGGCGGAAAGTTTAATTCCAGATAAAGCCCATGAATTGGTACAATGGTTTCGGCGATATTACGTACATGGTCAAATAACAAAAAAAAACAAAAATTCAACGACTATTATTATTAAAAAAACTAAACCATTGTTTGCCCCGAGTCTATGGTCAATCCATGAAAATTTGTGCCATGATATGCCTCGATCGCAGAACTCAATTGAAGCTTGGCACAGAAGGTGGAACACGTTATTGAGCAATAAAAAATAGAATATTTCGAAAACTCTAACAGTCTTATTAATAAAAATGGCGTATTCCCAGCTTACTCCGAAGTTACTCTTGGACTAGCTAATCCCGGAGTAACAAAGGATTAACATAGATATAGCAATGTTATTAATAAACATGGAATAACCTCGGACTAACTATTCATTTCTTAGTCTTGGATTTACGCGTAAGCTCTGGCAACCCAGTTGAATTTAAAAGTAAAAAGAATGAACTAGTGAATGAAAAATAAGCAAGTTGAAGACATTACGTAGAAAAAAAACTAAAAATTACATCTGCCATAGAGGTTTGACAGTAAAGGTGAAGGATCCCTCCTTTTCAAATTATCGTATTACCTTTAAACTTAAAAAAATACATAAAATGATGATTAATTAATAAATTTATTTGTAATTTCGTTGACTAAAGCTAAACAGCTGCCAATGACCTTATTTTTTTTAATGTTCCACTTTTTAATCTACGAAATAAAAAATCAGAGTCTATGTAATAATATTGTGGTTGCGAGAGTTTTTGGCGGGATTTTTTCGAGTGTAGTTCAGCGGCTGTTAATATTATTTGCAAATTGATTCCTAGTGGATATTGTGATATTAAATTGGTGTAGTTTTACGTCTCAACTGTCTACGCAACTGGTCAATCTGTGAAAGCATTGACAGAAGCGATCTCGGGATAGTGGAGCGGAGAATTTTATTGTAGTATTGACTACCTCCCGCAAAGCTTACTGGGAAGGCTTACTGGGGCTGACTTGATACAATTTGCTGCCAAATACTCCAAAAAACATTAGAATCTGTTGCATCCGCATTCTAATGCATACTAAAGAATTCAAGAAGGATATTATGCACTGAACACGAGGCGGTATGGTCTAAGACCTTAGCCTGTCCGAATAGGGCGACGCAAAAAAATTAAAAAAATTGTGGTTGCCATAGTTACACTACTCTTATTCCGGCCTTAAACTAGCTGGCACCATGGTTTAACTTTTAGTCCGAGACTAGTGTCAGATTAGTATAATCCCTCCTTATTCCGTGTTTATTATTACGGATTTTTTTTAGTACCAACCTAATGCTTGGAATAAAGTTATTCCTACCTTAGTCCACGTTTATTAATAAGACGGTAAAGGAATTGATAAAAGAACAGAAATCAACAAAGCTTTATCTAGAAAGGATCCTTGCAGAAGTGCCACGCACACCACCACGTAAAAAAAAAAGAAATTTGAAGAAGCTTTACAAAGGGTTATATCGAAGAAAGAGGAAACGGACACAATAACATTTAAAAAAAAAATAGTTATTTATATAACATACAAATTTAAATAATTACTAATTGATATTAAATTGGGTATGAAAATTACCAATATTTTTTGTTATTTTTTGTAGCTGACTAACGTACATAATGTTTTAAATGATAAAAGAAAGTGATTTGAATCGCTTTATTATAAATTGTTTTTGTAGTTTGTATTACTGATTTAATAATTATCAATTATTTAAGAAGTTTACATACATGCTGGACGTCGGAACCACCGGGGTCATCTACTGGCCAGTTTTATGGAGAAGGAGGGCCTCTACATGATGAAATCCTTCTTCAAAAAGCGTGAGCACAGGAAGTGGACCTGGCAAAGCCCCGATGGTGCAACTAAAAACGAGATCGACTTCATCATGTCAACCAAGAAGCAAATGTTCAATGATGTCTCTGTGATCAATTCGGTGAAAACCGGGAGCGATCACCGCATTGTAAGAGGCACATTGAACATTAATTTAAAGCTTGAAAGGTCTCGACTGATGAAATCCACGCTCCGTTCAGAACAGATCCAGGTCCAAACCTCCGAGAACTTTCAGCTCGAACTCCAGAATCGTTTCGAGTGCCTAGGAAGCTCCGTAGACGATAACAGCGATGGGTTCGTGGAAGCTGTCCATACGGTCGGGTCTAAGTTTTTCAAGATCCGCCGTACAGATAGGAACAAATAGCTCTCTGACCTACTCTCAAGCTCATGGAGGAGAGGCGTGAGATGATCTTGCAGTCTTCAGACGATGCGTTGAAATACCGGCAGCTAAATAGACGGATCTCAAAGTCCTTGAAAAGCGACCTCCGCCGCTTTAATACTGAGCGTATTAAAGACGCGATTGAGCGGAATAAGGGCTCCAAGGTCTTTGCAAGAGATCTGTCTATTGGGCAGAGCCAGCTCACGAAACTGAAGACCGATGATGACAGGATTGTTTCCGCCAAACCGGAGCTTCTGAGGAAGATCGAGAGATTCTATGGGCAGTTGTAAACGTCAACCAGTAAACCCGTCGCGAATCTAGCAAACGACCCAAGAGCTAGATTGACCCGACACTATACCGAAGACATTCCCGACGTCACCCTGTATGAGCTTAGGATGGCTCTGAAACAGCTTAAGAACAACAAGGCACCGGGTGACGACGGCATTACGGCCGGACTCCTGAAGGCGGGTGGAAAACCAATACTTAAGGCCCTTCAGCAGCAGTTTGATTCCGTCATACTCGAAGGGAAAACGCCACAGGCATGGTGCAGGGGTGTGGTGGTACTCTTCTTCAAGAAGGGTGACAATGCCCTACTGAAGAAATACAGGCCCATCTCACTTCTTAGCCATGTCTACAAGTTGTTTTCAAGAGTCATCACGAATGGTATCGCGCGCAGGTTTGACGGTTTCCAGCCTCCCGAACAAGCCGGATTTCGTAAAGGCTTCAGCACCGTAGACCACATACATACGCTGCGGCAGGTTATACAGAAGACCAAAGATTACAACCTGCCTCTCGGTTTAACGTTTGTGGACTACGAGAAAGCCTTCGATTCGATCGAGACTTGGGCTGTACTGCAGTCTCTCCAACGGTGGCAAATTGACTATCGGTACATCGAAGTGTTGAAGTGTTAGTACAAAAACGCCACCATGACAGTTGGACTTCAGGATCAGACCTCGGAACCTGTCCTTCTGCAGCGAGGTGTGAGACAGAGAGACGTCATATCTCCGAAGCTGTTTACCGCTGCACTGGAGGATGTCTTTAAGGTTCTGGACTGGAGAAGGCTAGGCATCAACGTCAATGGCGAGTACATTACTCACCTTCGGTTTGCCGACGATATAGTAGTTATGGCTGAGACCATGGAGGACCTCAGTACAATGCTCGATGACCTCAGTAGAGCTTCCGAAAGAGTGGGTCTTAGAATGAACATGGACAAAACCAACGTGATGTTGAATGCCCATGTTACACCCACTACTATCAAGGTCGGAGACTCTACACTCGAAGTTGTGGGCGACTATGTCTACTGGGACAAACGATCCAGTTGGGTAAGGCTAACTTCGAGATGGGGTGCAAGTTGAAAGCCTCCACGCGGCGCACCCTGGGCAACGTCGGCTCCAACTGCCCACCCGCGTTGGGTGGACAGTTGGGGCGGGCGGCTAATTTCAACGCACGAGGAAAGGTCACGGTTCCAAACACAGATCATCATCCATGATGGTCTGTGAAGGGAACCGGGCTAGAGGCGGGACGGCTAGTTCGTCGCTGCGGTGGCCATCTAACGCCTACTCCCCCCCTCTGCTGACAGAGGGTAGGGCGAGTGGGCGTGGAGTAGAGATGGAACCCAATCCCAAGGTCTCGCGTGCCGAGGGGATGAATGGCCGGAGGGTTTGTATCCGGTCCCTAGCGCAGGGAAAGGGACCTCACCCTTAAAAAGGGGGAAAAAATAAAAACATGGAACAAAGACTATTGGATAATAATCCTCAGGCGGGTACCCTTGCGCAACGCAAGGGCCAGTCCCGCCCCTCTAGGGATCCCCTAGAGGGGAGCCCCATCGTATCTGAGGGGGGCACCACTAGTCTCGCGGGCCGGCAGACCACCGCCGACCTGCGCCAAGAGAGCCACGAGCGAGAAAAGGAGCTCCAGGAGAACCTGGAGCGACTGCGCGAAGTGGACGCACCACTTGCCGTCTCTGACGGCAACAAGAGCCGAGGAGGCTCAAGTCTCCATGTGGACGTACCTCTTGCCAGCGCCGACGGCAACAAAGGCCGAGGAGGCTCAGGTCCTGCGAACAATTTGTCCGATCAGGACTCGCGCGGGTCCAAAGTTTGGAGGAAGCGTCCGCGCAGCAAAGTCTCGGGGTCACTGGGTCTCTCCTCGAGTGAGGAGAACCTGACGGCCCCGAAGGTGTCAACGGGGCGGAGAGGACGGGGTCGCGCCGTTGCCACCGCTCGGTTGCCAGAACGCGACGTGCGGGGTCGCTTCTTGCCTCAGCCCGACACGCCTGCCCCTGCAGAGTGCGTGCATAGCGACCCAGGGCACATGAGTGCGGACCAAAGCGGTGGCTCCACCACGTCCTTGTTAGGGGCAAATAAGGCGGAAGCGAATGCCGCAAAGCGGGCGCAGCGACGGGCTGTCGCGGCCGATGAGGTCGGTGAGTTGGCCCGACAGGCCCGAGAGCGGCGTTCTGCTCGGACAGCGGATGCTTCGGCGATGGAGCTAAGTCGCCAAGTAATGGACGGCCTGGATGTCGTCCTGAAGGTTGCCACCAAATCTGGCAACCTGAAGGGCACGTTCACGCGTGCCTTGAAGGACGCGGTGGACAGCATCCAGGAGGCGGTTGAGGTCCTCAGTAGCCGCACAACCACGGATGAGACGGCGAAGTTGTGGGAGGAGAATAGCCGTCTCCGATCCGAGGTGGAGGACCTCAAGCGGCAGTTTGCCGCCCAGAAGGCAGCAACCTCCGTCACGAGCCCATCGCCGGCCCCATCTTCGGCCCCATCTCCAGCCCCATCTTCGGCCCCATCGTCGGCCCCTGCACTTGCGGATGCGGATATTGAAAGTATCGCGCGCATCTGCATGATGCAGTGCGGGCAAATGGTGGGTGCCCGGATGGAGGCTATAGAGGCGAGGTTGCTCCCAGCCGAAACCGTCCGCCCACCACTCACTGCAGACAAGCGGAGACAGGAGGGGCCCGCTAAACCTCGGCTGGCAGCCGCGTCGAGAAGTGCCGGGAAGGGGGCCACAAAGCCCACGGAGGGTTCCAATAAACCCACGGAGGGAAGGTCCGCGCCCAACGCCCGGTCGGCGGCTGCCACACCGGCGATCCCGCCTGACCCCCTCACGGAGGCCTGGACAACGGTGGTCAAGAAAGGACGCCGTCGCAAGAACAGGAAGAGGACGGCACCGTCAACACCCGCTGGAGCACCCACACTGACATCGAGGAAGACCGCGGGACCGCCTAATGTTAGAGCGCCCCGCTCCGCGGCTGTAGTGATCACACTGCAGCCCGGAGCCGTCGAAAGGGGCGTCTCTTACAAGGCGGTCCTGACAGAGGCGAGGGCCAAAGTCGCGTTCCCCGACCTTGGAACACCGTCCGGCTTCAAAATGAGGCCGGCAATAACGGGGGCGCGGCTGCTCGAGGTGTCGGGTGCCTCTAGCGCCGAAAAGGCGGACATTCTGGCCGCCAAGCTGAGGGAGGTCCTCAACCCTGAGGACGTCCGGGTGTCCAGGCCGATGAAGACGGCTGAGCTGCGTGTCGACGGTCTAGACGACTCGACGACCCCAGCTGAGGTCGTGGCGGCCATCGCCCGAGCTAGCGGATGTCCGTCCGAGGATGTGCGGACGGGCGAGATCCGCGCCGACGCTACCGGGCTCGGCATGATTTGGGTGCGGTGCCCGGTGGCGGCGGCGAACAAGGTCGCTGAAGGTGGGCGACTGTTGGTGGGGTGGGTTTCAACAAGGGTGAAGCTGCTGCAACCCAGAGCATTGCGGTGCTATCGTTGCCTGGACATTGGGCATGTCAGGGCACGATGCACCGCTGAAACAGACCGCAGCGAGCAATGCTATCGCTGCGGTCAGCCCGGCCACAAGGCGGCCCAGTGCTCCGCGGCGCCTAACTGCAGCCTCTGTACAGCTGCAGGGAGGCCCGCTGGGCACAGAGCGGGCGGAAAGGCCTGTGGCGCACCCACGCAGCAGCAGAAGAGGAGAAGGAGGGCCAAGGTTGCCGGGGGCTCTTTACCCCCCCATCAGCCTGGCTACTCTTCGGCCGACTCCCGGCCTAGGAATGGAGTGGAGGGAATGGATTGCGCATAATGGCGCTCTACCATTTCCTCCAGGGCAATATCAACCACTCTGCCAGAGCTCAGGATCTCTTGCTCCAGAGCATGGCAGAGTGGTCGATTCACGTGGCTGTGGTCGCTGAGCCGTATTTCGTCCCACCCAGAGATAACTGGGTTGGAGACCTCGACGGTTTGGTGGCCATTATTGGCGGGGCTCTTGTCAGCCCGTCCCGAGGTCGCGGCTGGGTGGCCGCCCTCGCAGACGGCGTTGGCATAGTTGGTGCGTATTTTTCGCCCAACAAGAGTCTCGCCGACTTCGAGAGTTTCCTTGTCGAGTTGGGCGCCGTCGTAGGCCGACTCCACCCTCACCCTGTGCTGTTGCTAGGGGATCTCAACGCCAAGTCTTCGGCGTGGGGATCTCCGGTAACCGATGCTAGGGGTGAGGCGCTGGAGGAGTGGGCAGTAACCAGTGGCCTGGTCATCTTAAACCGGGGCTCGGTTTACACGTGCGTGCGACAGCGGGGCGGGTCAGTAGTGGACGTCTCGTTCGCTAGCCCTGCTGTCGCGAGCCGTGTCCGTGACTGGCATGTCGCCGTGGAGGTGGAGACGTTATCGGATCACCGATATATCCGTTTTAACGTCTCCACCCAGACCGCTGGCGGCCGCGGTACGCCAGCCCCGCGAACGGACGGTCCACGCTGGGCGCGCAAGCGCATCGACAGGGAACTTCTCGAAGAGGCCACCATTGTCCAGGCCTGGATCGGGGGGGTCGGCAACATTCGGACCCGTTGACGTCGAACAGGAGGCGCTGTGGTTCCGCGGGGCGATGACGCAAATCAGCGACGCGTCCATGCCCCGGGTCCACGCACAGTCAGCAAGGCGCCAGGTGTACTGGTGGTCCGCCGAGATCGCACAGTTGCGTGTCGCGTGCGTAGCGGCCAGACGCCAGTACACCCGATACCGGAGGAGACGTCGTCGGGTCCCTGACGAAGAAGCCGCGCTGTATGAGGTGTACCGCGCGGCGACGGAGACTCTGCGGCTGGCCATCGGCGAGGCGAAGAAGCGAGCCAGGGAGGAGATGTTGGAGACTCTAGACCGGGATCCTTGGGGGCGCCCTTATCGAACGGTACGAGGAAAGCTTCGTGCCGCCGCGCCTCCACTTACGGAGAGTCTCCAACCCGAGCTGCTGGAGGAGGTAGTCGCAGCCCTCTTCCCAGCGAGAGCGGAGCATATCCCGCCGCCGATGGCTTTGCCCACGGCCGCAGAGTCTACAGAGGAGGACGCCATCAGCGTCCCAGAGGTGACACAGGCAGAGATGGGGGCGGCCGTGATGCGGCTCCGGGCCAAGAACGTGGCTCCGGGGCCCGATGGAATCCACGGCCACGTGCTAGCCCTCGCTCTGAAGGAGCTAGAGCCCTGGCTGAGAGGACTCTTCACAGCGTGCCTTGAGCGGGGCCAGTTTCCCACTCTGTGGAAATCTGGTCGGCTGGTCCTGCTCAGGAAGGCGGGGCGCCCTGCGGACTCGCCGTCCGCATACCGGCCCATAGTGCTGCTAGACGAGGTGGGTAAGTTGTTCGAGCGGATAATCGCTGCCCGCCTCGTCAGCCACTTGTACAGAGAGGGGCCGGACCTGGACGAAAGCCAGTTTGGCTTTCGGCATGGGCGCTCCACCATCCACGCGATATCGCAGGTGAGAGTCCTGGCGGAGGAAGCGGTGTCCCGGGGTGGGGTGATGTTGGCAGTGTCATTGGACATTTCCAACGCCTTCAACACCCTGCCCTGGAGTTGTGTTCGGGAGGCACTGCGGTATCATCGAGTGCCTCCCTACCTCCGCCGCATTGTCGGGGCTTATTTGGCGGAGAGGTGTGTCACCTATGTGGGACGTGATGGCGTCGAAAACCAGCACCGCATGTCGTGCGGTGTTCCACAGGGCTCGGTCTTGGGCCCGCCCCTGTGGAACATCGGGTACGACTGGGTGCTGAGGGGCGAACTCCAACCGAGCGTAGACCTGACGAGTTACGCGGACGACACACTGGTCACCGCCCGGGGGAGTTCGTACAGGGAGGCAGCGTTGCTGGCGACGGCTGCGGTCTCACAGGTGGTGAGCCGCATACAGCGTCTTGGCCTGGAGGTGGCCCTCAACAAGTCGGAGGCCATGGTCTTTCATGGCCCCCGGCGGGCGCCACCGCCCGATGCCCACATCGTCGTCGGGGGGGCTCGAATCGCTGTCGAGTCAACCATGAAGTACCTGGGATTGGTGCTCGACAGCCGGTGGGATTTCGGCCCCCACTTCCGGCGGCTAGCGCCCAAGTTGTTAGGCGCGGCGGGGGCGCTGTCAACGCTGCTTCCCAATCTGGGGGGCCCGAGCGCTGCCTGTAGGCGGCTCTACGTGGGGATCGTGCGATCGATGGCCCTGTATGGGGCCCCGATCTGGGCGGCTGACCTGACGGCCGGCAGCATCGCTGTTCTGCGAAAGCCGCAGAGAGCGATGGCCGTCAGAGTCATCAGGGGGTATCGCACGATCTCCTACGAGGCGGCTTGTGCACTGGCCGGATCTCCGCCCTGGGACCTGGAGGCGAAGGTACTCGCGTCACTGTATCGGTGGCGCGAGGAAGCGCGGGCGCGGGGCGAAGGGCTGATGCAGCGACATATGGAGTTGCGTCAGTCTCAGCTTCGCGAGGTCCTGGTGGCGGAATGGCGGGACAGGCTTTCACGCCCTACCGCCGGCCTCATTACCATCGAGGCGGTCCGGCCAGTGCTGGAGCGCTGGCTCGGGAGGAGGCACGGTTCCCTGTCGTTTCGGGTGACGCAGGTACTCTCGGGGCATGGTTGCTTTGGGAAGTACCTGTGTCGCATAAACAGGGAGCCGGACGCCCGGTGTCACCACTGCGTCCACTGCCGGGAGGACACGGCGCGGCATACGCTGGCAGAGTGTGCCGCTTGGGAGGAGCCACGCCGTGCCCTCATCTCAGAAGTAGGCAGTGACCTATCGCTGCCGGCTGTAGTAGAGTCTATGGTCGGCAGCGAGGAGTCCTGGAACGCGGTGGTATCCTTCTGCGAAACAGTCGTCTCGCAGAAGGAGGCTGCGGAGAGGGAGAGGGAGATTTCATCCGCTCACCCGATCCGCAGCAGACGCGCCGGGCGTCGGCGGAGGGCGGACAACGCCCTCTTCCAGCCCCCCTAAATGGGTCCAGGGGTGACGGACCCGGGGACGTCCGTCGCCACACATCAGGATCCGAGGTGGCGGCGCGTTGTGTTCCACGCGCGCCCCTCTTAGATGTCGCGGGGGAAGTCTAACACCTCACTTCCCCCCCAACTCGAGATCGAGGCCCGCAATGGCGGGCCGGCACTAGCCGGGGGTTGCGGAAGTATCGTTGTTCCCGCGACCCCCAGCGTAGGTGTGAGATGGAACACCGGGGTGGTTTTTAGTCAGTAGGAGTCTGACAGACCCCTCCGCCACCCCAGGTCGGAGGACATCCAATGAGGATTTTCCACCCCGGAAAAAAAAAAAAAAAAAAAAAAAAAAAGGCTAACTTCGAGATAGAGGTCAACCATCGAATCCGACTCGGATGTTGCGCGGTATCTTCTCGTCCAACTTACCACAGTGTCTCAAGAGGGAAGTCTATGACCAGTGTGTGTTGCCAGTGATGACATATGGCTCTGAGACGTGGTCGCTTACAATGGACCTCATCAGAAAGCTTAAAGTCACTAGGGCACATTGCTCGCAGAACGGATGGCCGATGGGGCAGAAAGGTTCTGGAGTGGCGACCGCGAACCGGAAGACGTCGCGTTGGAAGGCCTCCCACCAGGTGGACCGATGACCTGGTGAAGGTTGCGGGGATCCGCTGGTTGCGAGACGCACGGGACCGGTCAATGTGGCGACGCTTGGGGGAAGCATATGTCCAGCAGTGGACGTCTTTTGGCTGATATGATGATGATGATGATTGCAATATAGCCAGAAGAGATGCCGCCGATAGCGAGGAAGGCCTAGAAAACGCTGATGTGATGACTTAGAGGTGTATACGATGGACAGGCTGGAAAAGGCAACACACTGGTGAGCGTGGAAGGTTATGAAGCAGACCTTTGTCCAGCCTTTGTTGAGCAAAGGGATCAATCATCCCATTGGATGAAATAGGTAAAAATATGCAATAATACATACCCGTAGGAGTACCCCTTCATACGTAAAAGCGTGTAAAAATCTATTCCACTTATTAGAATGTCGTCGTCGTTACTATCCTTGTTTTCCATTTGAACAATATTTGCAAAACCTTTTACAAAGCCGGATACGATGAGTGTTTTTCCAGTGAAAACCTATAAATTACTAAAATAAATTATAGGAATTTATGAAACATCTGAGCAAAAAAATCTCAATAATAACGATGATTGCCGTTTTGTAAAAGAAAAGTGCATTAATAAGATTATAAATTGTTCATGAACAAGTCATCTTCAAAGCATTAAAACCCACAATATTTCCAACATACTTCAAATCGATTTGAGCCATTCTGGATTGCTACCCGAAGTCTCAGGATATCGTCGGCTTCAATATTTATTTGACAATGAAAGTTAACATCGTAGAAAGTAATTGGCATGTCTGTGTAGTATTTGCCGCTGTACATTGCTAAAGTCTCCCATATAAACATTAGAAGAGCAGCCTCAGGAACCTCTGTAATCCCTGAAAATATGGGATTGAAAATATTTAGCCTTGTTACCCCACAGAACGCAACACAACTAAATATTTTGAGATTTTGCATAGTTTACCGTTTCTAACGAATCCTTTCATGAACTTGTATTCGTCATCATAAGTACAAATTGCAAAATCTCGTGCAGACGTCCCCTTGACGTCTTTATTCACATGAACAATATCAGGCCTGAAAGCACGGAACAGATTAATATAAGAAAGGACCAAGAACTTGTTTCCTTAAGATTTTTCTGACAAAAACCTTCTATATTTTAATTCTGTCTTAACTAAAAAAAGGCCACTTGAGTCCGAGGAATATCGAAATAGTGAAGCCAGACCTTGGCTCCTAATGTGACAAAATCCAGTACAAACTATTTGAATATATTTACCAATCAACACTGTGGTCCCATTCAACTAAATGAGACAAAAGCGGAGTTTCCGATGAAACTGGGAACTCCACTTTAGGATACAATGCGTCAATACAAGGATTTAATCCAGTCTCGTAAAGTCTGAAACAGAATTAAAACATTATAGTAATGTAAACTTCAATTTATTAAGAGGCTAAAAAAAAAACTTTCTTTTAAAACTTTAGTTCACAATCTTTAACTAAATTGGAACAAGATAAATCCTTATTCCTTTATGATAAATAAAATTAAGGGCGAGGAAAAAAGGCTCATTGTGCATCAAAAAATTCGTTCACCAACTGAAAGAATGAAAACAGAAATGGAAAAAATACATTACAATAGATAGGTACTGTCTAATTGAAGTAAGTTATGCACACAAAGACCAACAAATATAATGACGCAGCGCTGATAAATCGGCTACTGCGCTGCGTGTCGCGTTTTCGATTCCCGCACGGAACAAATATTTGTATGGCCTACAAATAGTTGTTCTGGTTCTGGTTGTCTTGTGTATGTGAGTTTAAATATTTGTAAACGCACCCACAATACAAAAAAAAATCGAATGTGGGACAAAGTTATAAAAAAAACAGACTTACGTCCGACCCACATTTTTTCAGTCATTTTTAAAGCCAAAGGAATATAAAGCTTGCCATTAACCGAGCTCAAAGTCCAGTTTCCAAATTGCTACTGGAAAATTATAGATGGAAAATCCTAATAACACTTTTCTCGACTCAGGAATCGAACCAAGAACCTAATTGTATACAGTAACGTTTTCAACAAAACCTTCTGTATCATTACTGAACATCTACGAGTATTATAAACACAACTTACCTTCCAACACTTTTCATTAAGAAACAGACTGGATCCGGGGTAGCCCGCTTTGTCAAAGACACGTTAACACAGTCGCCATGTGATCTCTTTACAATCGCTTGTAAAAGACCGTGGGGTGCTATTTCAATCAATATTGCGTCTTTCGGTATTAGACTGGCATTCTCTTCAAACAGTACTGGACTCTAAAAGCCGAGTAATTTAATATTTTAATTCAAATCTTGATAAAACAGTTATCTACAGCTAACCCACTAGATCATATTGTTTCTAAGCGGACATAAATATAATTCAGATAATCCCACACATACTCATCAAACGTTTTATTATACGTACAGCTAAGAAGTGGCTTTCCCTGCCGGAGTCTGTAGCTTAATCCCGGGCGTCTTTAAGTCAAGAGTGAATAGGTTACTTATAGATAAGCGTGTCCTATCGTCAACCACATCATCACTTTCCATCGGTTGAGATAGTCGTCACACAACAATAAAAAATTAAAATTTGCCTGAACAGAGTTTTCCAAATTTAGAAGTTACGCTAGCCACAACTACACCGCCTCACCGCTGCATTTAACTATTTCTAGCATAACCTTGCTTGTATAATCTGTCAAAAAGTAAAAAAAAAATACCAGAAAGTTATTGGTAAAATATTCGGCAGAAGCATATTTTGCTTCATCTTTATCCCATTTCTCCTGTGGTACTGACGTTGATATCCATTTCTCGCTGCGTCGCTTTGGATCTTGTATCAACGTTTTAATTGACGATAGCAAAACTGGACCTACAAAAATAAATAATTATTTTGATAAATATAAAAGAAAAAGAAGAAAAGAGTACCTAATCTCAATATATTTAATATTGCATCAATATCCCAAAATTACTTCAAAAGTTTGAAATTATACTTCTTACCCGCATTTGCGACGTATGTTGAGTGGTACGGAATATTGGAACATGCTACTTCTCTAGCAAAGATACCACGCTTGGTGAGATCAGAAACAAATTCCTGCATGATATCAGCGGGTCCAGAAATAGTAGCAGATTCAGCACTGTTATGACAAGCAACCTCAATTCCAGGTGGACATAATGGTAGGATCTGTAATATTATTAAGAAAATTAAAGTAAATTTTTATTCGAAATTGCTGAAGAAAAGAGTGTAAAAGGAATAATGAGACATACATTTAATTTTTTCATATAATACAACAATAGAAAGCGTCTGTCGGTCTGGTCACGCTAACTCCGAAACAAAAAATTAATGTAAACTTTAGATAAAATATAATTCTTAACTGAACAGATATTAGTGGCGTTTTCGCAGTTAGTTTAAGCTTAGTTAAATGAATTAAGTCAATGACAAAGTATTTATTAGTGAGTTTTTTGGTGATATGGTAGGTCATATAGTTAGGTTATGGTAACTCAAAAAGCTACCTAATATTAAATAATGTAAGAATTTAAAAACGATATTTCATAAAAATATACATTTCATCATTTACAACTAATTATTATAATAAATATACAGAGTATAATTAATAAGTCAAGTTTTTGAATTGACAAGCATAAATTCATAATTATCATTTTATTTATTACATTTTGTCAAGAATCATCAATGGTATAGTAGCATTTTTCAATTAAATAGCCTCTAATGTTTAAAGTCGTTTAAAATTTTATTGAATACTGGCTCTTGCCAGTGGTTTCGCCCACTTTAAACATGTTTTTTTTATCCCAAGGGAAAATTATACCGAGATGAAAAGACACCAGACTTTAATCTGTTTCTGTGCCAAATTTCATCCAGATCCGCTCAGTTCTGGCGTGATTGACATACAACCATCCAAACTTTCACATCTATACTAATATTATAAAGCTGAAGAGTTTGTTTGTTTGTTCGAACGCGCTAATCTCAGGGATTAGCGCGTTCGAACAAACAAACACTACTGTGTTTCGGTTGGAATTGTTTTTTTTTTGTGTTGGATAGTCCATTTATCGAGAAAGGTTATATAACATCACGCTACTACCAATAGGAGCGGAGCATAAATGAAAAATTTTGCAAAAACGGTTAAAATCTTTTTTTATTGAGAGTTTCTGTTACGTGCGCTGCGTAAACGGTTTAAGTTACGCAAATATTATGTATGATGGAATTGATCCTCTTTAAAAGTTAAAAAAAGTCCGCGATAGTTTATGTCTATCTTTTAAGATTGACTCACTATAACCTTTTTTATGGTAATTAAATTTGTTCATTTGCGAAGGAGTTTCATCGACATCTATACTAATATTATAAAGCTGAAGAGATTGTTTGTAGGGTACTCGTAGTTAGGTAGTAGTAGGTAGATAGATAGACAGTTGAGGCGAGTGAAGCCGTGGGGGTCAGCTAGTTTATAATATTAGTAAGATTAAGATTTTTGGAGCCATGCAGAGGATGCTTTTGTGCATAAGGGCGGTCTTTGAGGCTCTTAGAAATAATTCATGACGCTACTCTTGTCTTGTCGATCTATAGCGTAGCTTTGAAGCTTTTTTAAACAGTTTACTATTTTTCCTAATGAACAATGCAGTCTCTTTAAGTGATTTAAAATGCGGTTTGCAACTATCTGTTGATTTAAGGCTACATATCGATCTAATGCACCTCTTCTGTGCTATAAAAATGCTATTTTTCTTGAAGGAATTTTGCCAAAAAAATACAAAACTCCTTAACGTAAGATGGTATCTACATAGTCATAATACGCAGCTACAACAGCTGCCTGATAAATTATTTTCTTATGTTTATGTAGAGCAAATTCCTACTTAATTTTGTTATAAGAATTGATGCATGTTGTTTCCAAGTCAGTTTAGAGTCAGCTGTCAAGCCTAGAAATTTGATATGCTCTAGTTCTTCAATTCTGTTATTACCAAAAGTTATATTTATGTCAGGAGTAGACAAACTTTTTTCAATACATTAGAGTTCTTTTTTTTTCCTTTTTAGAAATCCATCTACGGTGAGACACGCTTGCCTAGAAATAACCTATTCAATCTTGTATTAAAGACTCCTAGATTGTAGCTGTAGGGAAACACAGACTTCGGCAGGGATTTCCACTCCTTAGCTGTACGCATAATAAAAGTGTGTCCAAAACGTTTTGTGCGTATGGGTGGGATGGGATGTCCACTATATTCCGATGGCGCATCGCCGTACGTCTGGTAGTCCGATGATAAATCGGGCTAGGTGGAATTAGTTCGTGAAATTCCTACGCACACTCCCCGAAATGCAACCGATAAAAACTGACAATTCGGCTACGGTGTTCAAGGCTCTGGAGCTTTGACTTGACCAGTGCCTCATCACCGATGAGCCTCTTGGCCCGCTTTTCGATCGACTCCAGTGCGTCGAGCTGGTATTTAGCAGATCCGTCCCAGAGATGAGAACAGTACTCCATGAACGATCGAACTTGTGCTTGATACAAATTGAGGAGCTGTTCCAGCGTGAACTGTGCCTTTGCCTCAATGTAAGGGCCAACATTGAGAGTCGATGTCAACGTAACGCCAAGAAGCTCAAGAAGGTCCGTGATTGACATGGTCACATCTCGGAAAGTTGGAGCCGATTCAAATTAGCTCTTTTCAAAGGTACTACTGATGCGAAGTCTCGTATTTCCGGAGTATTTGTGGAGCTGAGACGTGGATATTGAGGCTGACGGAAAGGAAGAAAATAGATGCACTGGATATGTGTTGCTGGTAACGTCTGCTGTGGATTACGTGGACTACTTACCGCACGAATGTATCGAACCTAAACGAACTTCACATCAAAGAGAGATTATCGTCGACTGTTCAAATACGAATACTATGCCCACCACACCCCTGCACCATGCCTATGGCATGGTGCAGGGGTGTGGTTGTACTCTTCTTCAAGAAGGGTGTCCTACTGAAGAACTAAAGGCCCATCACACTTCTTAACCATGTCTACAAGCTGTTTTCAAGAGTCATCACGAATCGTCTCTTGCCAACGATATAGTGGTTATGGATGAGACCATGGAGGACCTCAATACAATGCTCGGTGACCTCAGTAGAGCTTCCGAAAGAGTGGGTCTTAGGATGAACATGGATAACACCAAGGTGATGTTGAATGCCCATGTTACACCCACTCCTATCAAGGTTGGAGACTCTACACTCCAAGTTGTACTTTTTGTAGTTGGTTACTATGTCTTCCTGGGACAAATGGTCGGGTAGGGCCAACTTCGAGAAAGAGGTCAACCATCGAATCCGACTCGGCTGGGCAGCCGAGAAGTTGAACAGTATCTTCTCGTCCAACTTACCACAGCGTCTCAAGACGAAAGTCTATGACCAGTGTGTGCTGTCAGTGATGACATATGGCTCTGAGACGTGGTCGCTTACAATGGCCCTCATCAGAATGCTTACAGTCACTCAAAGGGCAATGGAGAGGGCTATGCTCGGCGTTTCCTTGCGTGATCGAATCAGAAATGTAGAGATCTGCATGAGAACCAGGGTTACCAACATAGCCCGAATAATTGCCAAACTTAAGTGGCAGTGGGCAGGGCACATTGCTCGCAGAACGGATGGCCGATGGGGCAGAAAGGTTCTGGAGTGGCAACCACGAACTGGAAGACGTTGCGTTGGAAGGCCTCCCACCAGGTGGACCGCTGACCTGGTGAAGGTTGCGGGTATCCGTTGGTTGCGAGACGCACGGGACCGGTCAATGTGGTGACGCTAGGAGGAGGCCTATGTCTTTCGGCTGATATAATGATGACGATGATATTAGTTTTCGGATACGAGCACTTAGTTTTTGGGTTTATTATTTCCTGTTGAGATACGGATCAACACTAACGCCTAGACACTTAGTAGAGACATTGATGGTACTGAATTATCACATTTACTTTTTAAATGCACTTTTATGGTTACGATACCTGGTGGTTGCTGAATTTCACTTGAAGTGCTGAAAAAGATATGTATGATTTTTTGGGCATTCAAAGTTAATAGATTGTTATGAAGCCATGCTACCACTGTGCGCATTCCTTGATTTGAAATGCTATTTATATCCGACCGCGGCTGTCGTAATAGAGAAAAGAAAATATGCTGCATTGCCACTGACGACGTCGTCGTGAAACATATTGGAATTACTTTCGTTTCACCAACACAAAGAAGCAGAAGATTAGACAAGAAACCAAAACTATTGTATTGATACTATACATACATTTCTGTAACTCAGACCAACAGCAGCCATTGATCCTCTGATAAACGGCGTCTCGATGGAGATTAAACCTCTGTTATACGACGATAAAATTGTCTCTTCAGCAGTGAAACATCCATCTGCATAGGCACACCCAACTTCACCAATGCTGTGACCTAGATTATATTTTTTATTTAAACACACACAAACTTTATATTTTAAAGAAATTGCTTTATAGTGAGAAAAGTCTAACAATTATGGTAACTTACCTATAATGTAATTAGGTACAATGCCTATTGCATTAAGCAAATCAGTAAGCCCAATTTGTATTGCAGTTATTCCGACCATAGAGTTTAAAATATTATCAAATATAGACTTGTCTGGATCAGTCAGAATGTTCACTATATCAACACCAAGTGGTTCAAGTACTCTACGGCATCTGTAATAATGTTATTTTTATAATTGTAACGGTGGTGCCCGTAAATGCCAATGAGAGTTTCAGATATTTAAAACTTCGTCCCTTACCTCTCAACGGCAGCAGCAAATATAGGAATACGCAATAATTCAGTGCCCATACAATTCCATTGGGATCCCATACCACTGTATAGGAAGCACACTGGACGAGTTGTGCCTGAATAAATTTGGAAGCTTTTTGCCAAACTGATTGTTTCATTATTTTCATTTTTATCTGTAAATGCCATAAATATTTAATTATCGTATATATTAAAAACTTATTTAAAAAAATTTCAGATATTATTTGTAGTAAAAAAAAATAATATTCATTATTTATTTTAGTTTCTGCAGTTATAAAACCTCTTCCGAAATTGTTTGCAACATTATTAAAAGAATGTGAGCTTATCGCTAGTGAAACTCGGAAATCATCCCAAGTGAACATAATGCCAGGCAGTAATGCATAACAATTTGAGACATGGTCTACCCATGTGCCATGTTCCATTCAAAATCGTTGCAGCCGTTAAGGCCATGAATGGCATAATAAATAATTTCAACAGATCCGCTGAGTACTTTTTCCTTTGCGCAATTTTATAAATGCATCCAAATATCCAGACCTTCACATTTACGAGTTTAATATTAATAAGAAGAAATTATTTTTGTATTTACCTAGTATTGTATATCCACGACCTGTATGACCTGGGAAGTTAATTTTGTAGATATTATGAAGCAAAGCTATCTGTTCAGGATCTATTGGTTTACTCATCAATTCATCAAATACTTTATTTACACAACGCTCATCTCTGCCAGACAGGACAAGAAGGCGGGGTATACTAGATTTGTAGCGATTGTGATCCTGAAATTAATGGTATCTATAAGTATAAAATATTTTCTAAAGAAATTGATGACTGTTACGTGACATTTTTGCTCGACTCAATGTTAATGGTGCTTTAATTAATTAGCCATGCTTACTAACTTAACATTTTTTTTACCGTGCTGGCTAACTCGAGGTAAATCTCACCTTTCTTATATGATGTCCTTTCAGAAGAACGTGAAAATTACATCCAGTAAAGGAGAAGCTATTAAGAGCAGTCCAGCCTCTACCAAAGGGTGTATTCTCCGTTACTACTTGAATTCGTCCGTCTCTGACAGCAGGAATATGATTTTGGGGTTCATTATAATGCAAATTAGCAGGTAATTCGCCTTTCTGATACGCCAGACATAACTGAAATGTAAAGGATAATAATAAAAGAAAACACGTTGTGGCTAATTTGCGATTTAATCTATTTTTCGAATAGTGTTTACTTAATGTTGAATGAAATAATTTATTAACCTTAGTTAATGAGCAGGTACCATTCGAAGATTCTGTGTTTCCCATATTGGATTTAATAGACCCAACTTTGATAGGTCGCGATTTTGCGAAAAAGTTTCCTATTGCGTCTAGTTCATTGCCATCTCCTTCAGCAATACCTGGATAAAATTATAAAAAACTTATCTTGATAATGTTCGATCACAATCATTTTTAAACTTCAATTGCTAAACACAGCACTTGTCTTTTTTCACATTTCAAAAATTTTGATAAAACACATTCAGGGGCTGTACTCTAACAAATCAAAACTATCATGGTTCCACTATGAGAAAGAGATAACGTTGTATAAGACAAAAGCACTATCCTTTTTTCACAGCGCAATTATGATGGCTTTGATACATGGTAGTACGGCCCCTGGTTGACAGCAACCAGTGTCTCTGGTTTTCGCGTTATGTCGTCTTAGAAAATTTATATTATATTATTTTTATTTAAAAACTATTCCAACACCCATATTCTAATTCGCTATGAAGGAAACTTCCAGCAGTCCACGCGAGTCACCATGACAATGGAAATACACTCTCGAGTTAAAGACGTTAATGTCAATAAATAAAAAGCTGGAACTGACAATTTTATTGAGGGACGCTGATTTAAGAATGAGTTGGGAGGGGAAATTACTTAGAACATTGGGGATGTTAATTATTTTTTATCTATAGAAACAATAACTATGAACGAGGGACGCTGATTCAAAAATGAATTGAGAGAGGAAATTATTCAGAACATCGTGGTTGTTAACATTTTTTCTTGTTTTCTATAGAAAAAATAACTATGAAAGAGTACGAATCTTCAAATATGATGTGTAGGCATGACATTCAATCCATACTATTTTTGTCGATTTTGATAACATTGGTCATAATATTTTAGTAATTACCTAATCCAAAAGCTTCAACATATTCAACTGCAGATGGAGACACTTTAACTTCGGCATAAAACTCTTCCAAAAATTGTTTAATGTCTTCAGAATTGCGAATTGCCAAAAAATTTGCATCAGGCCTTGTGAAATACTTTCCTTTGACATGATTAATTTCCGTGTAAATCCTTTGAAAACATAAAAAGTAGTATTCAACATTTTAAACTCATTCCACAAAAGGTGTTTCACATTCATGAAATTACCTTTTGGCATCTTTAGCCTTTTGTAAAAAAAGTATACTGATGGCTTCGGCTCTCACAAATCCATCGCCGTTTTTATCGAAACTCTTAGTTTTTCCATCCATGCATACTTGACCAGCACTGCCAAAGAAATGGTTGAGCGTTATCAAAAGTCATTTATAAAAGTATGTACTAAACAGGATATACCTACATCTTCAAATTCAAAGATAACATTGGGTGTACACAACTGTTACAGCCTCCAACCAGGGCAGCATCACAATCCCCTCTTTTCATACTATTGTAGGCTATTTCCAAGCAGGCCATACCACCTGAACATGCCTGGTCGATTTGAAAAGATGGGCCTTTTCCATCAATCCAGTAAGAAACTCTATTGGCCATCATTGACTTGCTGCAACTGTGATAAAAAAACACAAATTTTAACCAGAATTACATTTTTCAATCGATACAGCATAAATTTATTGGCAGTCAAATAACTTGCATGAAATGTAAATAAATAATGCTAGTTTGTTTCTTCAATATTTAAGTTCAATATTTCGTATATTTTTACCCGACTATATAATAAAGTAAGGGTTATGGTTTAAATGATAAATGATTTTATTTCTGTAAGTTGGTTTGTACAAACACTTTTACATGTCGATCATATTTTTAAAACTAAATGAGGTCGGCGTTTCCTATCTGATTATTCTGAGAGAAAGGCCGAAACAAACTCAGAGGTCACAGTCTCTTTTAAAGTCCAGACAAAAATCTTGGTTAGATCATGTGAAGACCATGTAGATTGATGTCTGAAATGGTCTTCTGAGGAAAGAACCAGCCAGATTGAGTGGACCTGTCCAGTCAGTGCACGCATTTGTCGATAACCGAGCAGCTCAACACAGAATTTAAGGAGCTCAACGATTCGACGAACAATACCAAAGAAAGGACATTCGGGTAGGCCGCAAAACTACTCAAACTGCCAGACCACGATTAAAAACTAAGATAAATTAAAAACTCGATTGCGCCCATCAATAAATTTCACTATTTACGAAATTCTTTACAATCGGGTGCCAGTGTCGTAATTAGATCGTTGGAGTTTGTCGCGAGGAATTATGAGCTTGCTTGGGACACATTGTGCAATCGATACAACAATAAAAATATTCTGATCAATAATCACTTGAATTCATTAGTTAACGGTAATATTAAACGGTAATTTTTGGGGTGGGTATGGGATCTACCTCCTAGCAGTCCACCCCGGGCAACGGCACCACAGGCTTGCCTGTGGTACGGCTGAACGATCCCACTTAAGCGGTGGTAGGCTCCGCAAGGGGCCGCCTGGCTCGCGACCACCATCCCACCGGAATCCGGCGCCAAGCAGCTTGCTGTGTTCCATCGGTGTGTGGGACTGCCAGTGCCTTTGGGGAAGAAGGAGGATGTTAGTTGCGCTGTTCAGAACCGGTCTTGGTCTCTGGGCAAAACTGGCCGGGTAACTCATTTTGGAGGGTAGCGGGATCCGAAGCACGGTGCCAGCCGTTGGCCGACCGCAGTCAGTAGGGGGCCCAAGTAGCACGCCAGCCACGTGCCAAAAGCTGCCCCGCCAACTCGCGAAAAATCCCGTTATGCTCCACCGTGCCAGCTGGCGACTGGAAGGGAGGACCCGGTGGCCATATCCGGGGGGGTTCGGGCGTCCCCGCAGTCTCCAAATGAGTTCCCCATAGGTTGGGTTAGCTCCAGTGTTCCACTTGGTTCACTGAGCAGCGCCTCGACAGTTCGACTTCTTCCCCAAAATACTCTAGTACAAAATGAGCAACAAAAAGAAGAATAAGGTGAAACAACGGCTGCACTTCCTCCCACTAAAAGAGCACCTCACTAACTTCAGGGGGATGCACTCTAATCTCGATCCGGTCCACCACCACCTCGAGACCAAGAAGCCGCACCTGTTTTTCCTAACGGAGACGAAGATAACAACCCCATCGGACGTACCTCAACTACCCGGGTTACTCTCTTGAACACAAGTTCAAGAAGCAAGCTGGGGTCTGTGTGTACGTCCGCAATGACATTTGTTGTCGTCGTCTCCGTTGCTTTGAGCGATCGGGCTTTTCTGCCATATGGCTACTTGTGGACACTGGCGTGGAGAAGTCTCTCTACATCGGCGTCTACCGATCGCACTCCGGTGACCAGGAGACGACAGCGCTTTTTAATTGCCTCGTGGAATCGGCTGACATGGCCCATCAACGGTACCCAACAGCGAAGCTTAATTTTCTGGGGGACTTTAACGCCCATCATAAAGAGTGGTTGGAGGCGCGCAAGTTTTCTCCTTCGCTAGATCTAACCCAGCTGGTGAATGTGGCAACGCGGGTACCGGACGTTGACGGCCATACACCCAATTGCCTAGATCTTCTCCTGACAACTGATCCGGACAGTCATTCGGTGTCGGTCTCAGCCCCGCTGGGAACGTCTGACCACTGTCTAGTGAAATCCGTTTCGACTTGCTCTCCTCCAGATGAGAGCCTAGTGGCACGAGGCGAGTATGGCGATACGAGTCAGCAGACTGGGACGAGATGCGGCACTTTTTTGCGTCTTATCCTTGGCGGCATGTGTGTTTCTCCTCGGGTGACCCCTCGGGCTGTACGGACACGGTTGCGGATGTGATTCGGCAGGGAATGGAATATTTCATTCCATTCTCCGACATTCCGCTCGGTCCCAAATCCCGACTTTGGTATATTGCTGAATGCGCCCTCGCTGAGGCCCGAAACGAGTTTGCCTACCAAGCCTGGGTCGGGGCCCGCGACCGCAAAGTTAGAGCGCGTAGGGTTCGCGCGAAAAAAAGAGCCTTTAATTCTGCCGCCAAGTTCTGCAAGCGGGTTCTGCGTCGGGCACGTTTTGACCATATTGGACGTATTGGGGCCAAGCTGGCATCGCACCCTCCGGGTAGTAAACAGTTTTGGTCCCTGTCTAAAGCGGTCGAAACGAATTTCTGTCGGCCCACTTTACCTCCGATGCTGAAACCTGATGGGTCGCTGGCTCACTCTGCGAGAGACAAAGCAAATTTATTTGCATCTCTTTTTGCTGGCAATTCACGTCTGGACGCTGGCTCCAAGCAACTACCTACTGTACCTCACTGTGACTCTTCCATGCCGGAGATCGCTGTGCACGCTAAAGAGGTCCGGAGAGTATTGTGCAGTCTAGACGTGAACAAAGCCAGCGGGCCTGACGGCATCCCAGCGAGAGTGCTGAGGCAGTGTGCGCCAGAACTGTCTCCTGTGTTGACTCGTTTGTTCCGCCTCTCTCTTGTAAAAAGAACGGTACCGAAATCCTGGAAGCTTGCAAATGTGCAACTGTTACTTTAGCTGATCCAACGTTTTACAAACCTTCGGAGATAGACATTTTGCTGGGCGCTGATCATTTTTTCGACATTGTTTCATCTAATAAAATTGCACTCGGTCCAAATAACCCTATCTTGCTAGAAAGCGCCTTTGGATGGCTAGTAGCTGGTCCAACAGGTCATAGTCCAAACAACAACACCCAATGCAATTTTGTGCAAACCCAATCGTCACTTCAAGACATCCATAATTCTATACATGAAATCCAAACGTCACTACAAGACATCCATAATTTTATGCAAAAAATCCAATCGTCACTTCAAGACATCCATAATTATATACAAAATCTGGGAGTTAGAAGAGTTACCCTCAGAAAATAAACTATAAAAAAAAATGTTTACCTCTTCAATCCAGTGGTGTAGCGCCCCGGGCGTCACTTTTAGGGGCCATTAATAGTTCCAAATAAATAATTATTATATCAGATTATTTTTTGGTACGTTTAATAAAAATTAAATAATCATGCTTACTCGGGGCTGTCAATGGACCAACTACTAATTTGAAGAAAGCCGATTTAGGTTCAAGGGCACTTGAGCCACAGCATCTGCGTTCGTTCTTGTTGTGGTGGGAGGGTCCTTTCTTCTCAAAGAAAGGCACTTCGGATTGTCCTACCCAACCTCAGCTCAGATCTCATGACTTACCTAAAGCTAAAATTGAAGTTCATTTGACAGTTGATGAGACTTCTAATAAACAGACTATAATCACTCGAATGACATAACCTACCTCAAACAATGTAAACCGTGTTACTAAAGCCTATTTATGCATTTTGTTTGTCTAGCCGTCAAAGCCTTGTATCTTGGAAGTAGTCAGCGACTTTTAACTGCAGCATTAATTATGTTTCTACGCAGGTTCACTTAACGTCGAGGCAAACCTAACATAATCTATTGCGACAATGTCAAAAACCTAGATGGCGCAAACAATGAGTTGGGCAAAATGTTAGTCACCATCCAGTCTTCAGTCAGTGTCAGACTTCGCAGCGAATGAAGGCATTCAATTCATTTCAATTCCGCCTATGCACCCTACTTCAGAGGTATTTGGTAGAGCAAAGTCCGTTCCTCAAAGAACTTTTTAAAAACGCGCAGCTGGCAATGCCTATCTGACCTTTTAGGAGTTAGCTACACTTTTTTCACAAATAGAAGCTATCCTCAATTCTCGTCCACTTATCCCACTTTCATACCATCCCATGAACTTAAACCCTCTCACTCCAGGGCACTTCCCGATTGGTCGACCATTAATATCGCTTCCATCACCGCCTATTAATACCAAGAATCCACACAGACACCAACGCATCGATCAAACTAGGCGCCGGGAGTACATGGCTGAGCTCCAACAGCGACGCAAACTGCCCGCTTGCAGGGGCAAGTAGACGACCATGTCATGATGGAGAACAACCTCATGCCGCTGCAATGGAGAATGGGGAGAGTTTCCTGAAACTTTATCCAGGACGAGACGGCATTGCCAGAGTGGCGAACGTCTTCGTCGCCAAAACAACTGAAGAAGAGGAAGGGGAATTTGAAGATTCCTTCAACGCCCTGGAGGATGTTTGCGCCGCAAACCAGTTCCGGGCACGGGGGTGCCACCACACCGAGAGGGGATCGCCGTCGCCACAGCAGTACGGCGCGCGCGCTGGCAATCGGCCACCGACTGCCAGTGTGAACGACCAATGTATCTATCAAAAAACTTGTAAACCTATACTTAAAACTAAGCAAATATAAAAATACCTAACCAAATTTTGTGTTTGGACTTCGCCCGAACAAAGTGGTTGGCGTATATTAGACGCATGGAATAATTTATAACCTTGAACGGAATAATAGCATAGTTACAAGTATCAACGTTGGTGACGTTAGTGGGAGCAGTAACCTACGAATTAATGTGTGATTTATGTGCACCTAATCATACAGTAAGCGAAACTTTTCGAGAATTAGTCAACGTTGTGAGCGAACATCTTCAACTAAAACGTTCCGAAATTGCCGAACGCCATGTTTTTAGAACATGGGTGAGTCTCTCAGTGAATATCTGCAAGAGCTCAAACACCTGACCAGTACCTGTAATTTCAATATCACACTTGAGGAAAATCTACGAGACCAGTTTGTATCGAGTTACTAGAATCATCTCCTGTAACTTCCATCTTTACGCTGACGACCTCCAGCTTTACCATCATTTTCTTAGTTCTGATGCGGCAGCTGCCGTGTCTGCCGTAAACAGTGACCTGGAGTTGATTGGGGAGTGGTCGCAGTCTTTTGGGCTGCAAATCAACCCTAGGAAGTCTCAGGCCATGGTTACCGGCGGCAGGCATATGCGGAACAGGTTTGATGTTGCGTCGCTATCTCCACTCTGGTTGAATGGAGTACAGATTGGGTACACTAAGACGGCTAAAAACCTGGGGGTAATCATGGACTCCTATTTGTCGTGGACTGCCCATGTCACTGAGGTAAGTCGCAAAATGCACTACTCGTTCCACTCGCTGAAATGCCTCCAGAGCTTTTTGACCTTGAAAACCAAAATTTCCCTTGCCCAAACACTCATTCAGCCCATCATTGACTACGCCGACGCCTGTTATTTGGATGCCACCGAGGAGCTATTAAATAAACTTGAGCGTTTGCAAAATGTATGTATTCGTTTTGTTTTCAACCTTAAAAAGTATGATCACGTTTCAGATTTTCGCAAGTTACTCAAGTGGCTCCCTATTCGATTTCGCAGGAACTCTCGCATATTGTGTCTATTATTTAACATCCTTCGCAACCCTAAAACACCTTCCTACCTCCGTGAACGCTTTTCCTACTCCCGTCCTTACGATGCAGGTAGCATCGTAAAAATCTCCTTAATATCCCTTTCCACACTACCGACTTCTACTCCTACTCTTTTACTGTGTACGCCGTGCGATTGTGGAAGTCTCTACCGCCTGACATTAGGGACTGCCAAAATCTTGCAGTTTTTAAGAGAAGAGTGAAACCTTTCCATTCCGTCAAAGTTGCATAATTATGTTTTTTTTTTATTTATTTATATTATATATAGATAGGTATTCGTATTTATTGTTTTAATATTTATTTTTTAAATATCTTTGTATATATTATTATAACAGTAGGTATATGTAATTTGTTATCAGTATTGTTTATTAGTTAGGTATTACTTTAGTTAATTATTCAAGTTAGTCAAGTTAATTATTTTTCAATTCTACACACTATGTCTACATCTCCTTTTTTCATATTTCCTTTGGCAGGTATGCTGGAAGAGATTTCTATAGAAATAAGCATTACCTATGTACCTATTTTTCTGTTTCTTCGTCTTGTCTGTATATTATGTGTGTGTGCACAAATGGTTAAATAAATAAATAAACCGGTTGGATTGGATTTGTGTCAGTGCATGTTGCTTGGAGAGTATTCAGCCAGAAATCTCAAATTATACATTGTTAAAAATGGTGAACCATCGCTTTTAGGTGGTGTTTATGTTTTTAACATTGCCGAAAACAGGCAATTTATTTCCTTTTACCTTAAATATATACTTATAGACACAAGTAACTGTACCAATAAGTTGAATTGTGTGTAATGTTTTAAAGGGGTATAATTATATGAAATACTTTGATGTGGGTACGTAATTAATATCTATTTTTCTTTATTTATTTATAGTTAATTAAAACGATACAGATACCAATTACATTAATTAACATAGAAATTGTGAAACATAACAATATTGACAATTGTGTCACATAAGATAATTCAAATATACAATTAACATGGCGCAGTGGATTGCCAATGTAACAATAAATATTTTAAATTATATTAAAACTAGCTGACCCCCGCGGCTTCGCTCCCGTCAACTGGCTACCTACCTACCTACCTCCTACCTACCTACCCTATTTATTTTAACCGACTTACCAAAAAGGAGGAGGTTCTATGTTCGACATTATGTATGTTTTGTGTATGTTCACCGATATCTCCGTCAATTGTGAACCGATTATGAAAATTCTTTTTTTGTTTGACAGAGGATGTATTGGTTCCATTTTAGCGACAGATCCGTTTGGAATCGCTTGATGAATGGAATCGAAGATATGTGTCGGGCGAGACTGCTTCTGTGACGAAAATGTTTCTTCCGGATGCAATAGCGGCCTTCCGTATTGTACAACAGGTGCGGCCCGAAGGCGTCCTCACGCAAGTTTTGACGGGGCACGGTGGGTTCTCTGAATACTTGAATCGTGTAAGGAGAGCCCATCGTGCGTCTGCGATCCAGGCGTGGCAGAGACTGTCCAGCACATACTTGTAGAGTGCCCGTTATTCATCAGGGAACGCTACCAACTTGAATGTGAGCTGGACAGGAAAATAACGAGGGAGAGCCTGCATGGGCTCATGAACAAGAAAACTAGGGAAAAATTTCTGGAGTACTGCATTAGAGTAGCCACTGCGGTTATACGTCGAAACAAAACCTGAAGCGCACCGTGCTTCATTAGTATTTTGTATGATATTTAAATGTAAGCACGGAATGCAGCAAGGACACGTGTAGCCGGCAGTATTTCATGTTAGTACCTAAGTTTATAAACTGTGTAATAATACTGTGATATGTTTTATAACTGAGCTTGTGTTTTAATCCCTAATTATAATATGAATTGTATACATATTCTGTGATAAACCGCTCACTGTATATTTGAGATACACCTTTTGCTCAAATTGTTATATATAGCACCTTTTGCACAATTTATTATAATGGCACCTTTTGCCCAATATGTGTTAGCAACACCTTGTATATTACTGTCTTTTTACCTATTTTTATAAGTAATAAATTATGTCGGTAAAATAGATTAATAAAAGTGAGACTTTCACCCATGGACTGCGGTTAAGCACATAAGGCGCCAATTTTGTTGGCGGGGATTAGTGTAAAGAAAAAAAAATAAAAAGCTACCCTACCCTACCTACCCTACCCTACTTACCCTACCCTACCTACCCTACCCTACCTACCCTACCCTACCTACCCTACCCTACCTACCCTACCCTACCTACCCTACCTACCCTACCCTACCTACCCTACCCTACCTACTCCACCCTACCTACCCTACCCTACCCTACCTGCTGCTGGGGCCTCCACCCTGACGTCATCCGCACCATGTATACGGCAGTAGTTGAACCCGTCATTTTGTACGCGGCAAGTGCGTGGGCATCAGCAGCCACAAAGAAGTGCGTAAAGAAGAGGCTAAATGCGGTCCAAAGGGGATTTGCACAGAAAATGTGCAAATCCTACCGCACCGTTTCCCTGAACTCGGCACTGGTGTTGGCTGGGATACTGCCCCTCGATCTCCGAGTGCAAGAGGCAGCCGCCCTGTACGAGGCTGGTAGGGGGGTACCCCGGTCAGCGCTAGGAGATAGGGACGTCGAGCGACGAACCGCATTTGTCTCCACACCCCACCCGGCAGAGCATATGAGCCTGCAGTTCATTTGCCTGGCAGACCAAGAATCACTCAGCGACCACTGCACACAAGCAGTGCAGATCTACACGGACGGCAGTAAAATTAAAGGCAAGGTAGGGGCGGCATTGTCTCTCTGGAGCAATGGCGTCGAAACCAAAAGCCTGAAGTTGAAGCTGTCGTCCCACTGCACGGTCTACCAGGCCGAACTGTTGGCCATATGTAAAGCCACGCGGGAGATACTTAAGAGCGCTAAAGAGACCTTTGGCATCTTTAGCGACTCTCGATCTTCACTCGAAACGGTCGCGAACCACCGCTCTTCTCATCCCCTTGCAGTCGAAACCAGAGAGAACTTGCGGCAGGGCAGGTCCCAGGGCAAAGATATATCTTTGTTCTGGATCAAGGCCCATGTGGGACTGGAAGGGAATGAGAGAGCCGACCAGCTGGCTAAGGAAACGGCGCTCAAATTGAAGAGGAGGCCGGATTACGACCAGTGTCCGGTTTCATTCGTCAAGCGGCAAATCCGAAAGGATTCGCTTGACGAATGGAACCGGCGGTACAGGATGGGTGACACAGCCGCGACCACTAAATTGTTTTTTCCGGACGCAGTTGACGTGTATGGGGTTGTCAGAAAAATAAAACCGACAGGTGTAATTACACAGATTTTGACTGGCCATGGTGGGTTTTCCGAATACCTGCACAGGTTCAAGTGCAAGGGAAGCCCATCATGCGCATGTGACCCTGACAAAGACGAGACGGTGACCCATTTACTGACTGACTGCCCGGCCTATGGCCTGGAGAGGTACGAGATTGAACAAAGACTGGGAGTAGAGATAAAGACAGAAAACTTTAGTAAATTAATCGAGACCAAAAAACACAGAAAAGAATTTTTAAAATATTGTAAGAAAATAGCGGAAAAAACGATAGAAAAGAATAAATAGATATATAAGTATGCTCAAAATTATATATGTCATATATAACAGGTAGCATTAATTAGTGAATGGATGTAAAAAATAGGATAACTGTAGTATAAGATTAATGTTTAATAATATAAGTAACTCTGTTCAAGTTCAAGTTTTAAATTTAGAAACTTATCATGAAGTAGAAAGTAAGATATGTAATAGTGAAATAAGAAAGTTGTAATACCTAGTAATAAAGATAAGTCTCCATAGTCTCGGATTATGTCCGGGGACTCTTAGCTCGCAGACTCCGCCAAAAGCGCGGAGAGGTAGGCACCATATTATAAAAAAAAAAACAAAAAAAAAACCCTACCCTACCTACTCTACCCTACCTACCCTACCCTGCCTATCCTACCCTACCTACCCTACCCTACCTACCCTACCCTACCTACCCTACCCTACCTACCCTACCCTACCTACCCTACCCTACCTACCCTACCCTACCTACCCTACCCTACCTACCCTACCCTACCTACCCTACCCTACCTACCCTACCCTACCTACCCTACCCTACCTACCCTACCCTACCTACCCTACCCTACCTACCCTACCCTACCTACCCTACCCTACCTACCCTACCCTACCTACCCTACCCTACCTACCCTACCCTACCTACCCTACCCTACCTACCCTACCCTACCTACCCTACCCTACCTACCCTACCCTACCTACCCTACCCTACCTACCCTACCCTACCTACCCTACCCTACCTACCCTACCCTACCTACCCTACCCTACCTACCCTACCCTACCTACCCTACCCTACCTACCCTACCCTACCTACCCTACCCTACCTACCCTACCCTACCTACCCTACCCTACCTACCCTACCCTACCTACCCTACCCTACCTACCCTACCCTACCTACCCTACCCTACCTACCCTACCCTACCTACCCTACCCTACCTACCCTACCCTACCTACCCTACCCTACCTACCCTACCCTACCTACCCTACCCTACCTACCCTACCCTACCTACCCTACCCTACCTACCCTACCCTACCTACCCTACCCTACCTACCCTACCCTACCTACCCTACCCTACCTACCCTACCCTACCTACCCTACCCTACCTACCCTACCCTACCTACCCTACCCTACCTACCCTACCCTACCTACCCTACCCTACCTACCCTACCCTACCTACCCTACCCTACCTACCCTACCCTACCTACCCTACCCTACCTACCCTACCCTACCTACCCTACCCTACCTACCCTACCCTACCTACCCTACCCTACCTACCCTACCCTACCTACCCTACCCTACCCTACCTACCCTACCCTACCCCCGTTATTTATCAGGGAGCGCTACCAACTTGAATGTGAGCTGGACAGGAAAATAACGAAGGAGAGCCTGCATGGGCTCATGGACAAGAAAACTAGGGAAAAGTTCATAGAATACTGCATTCGAGTAGCCACTGCGGTTATACAAAGGAACAAAACCTGAAGCGCACCGTGCTTCATTAGTATTATGTATGATATTTAAATGTAAGCACGGAATGCAGCTCAGGCACGTATAGCCGGCAGTGTTTTATGTTAGTACCTAAGTTTATAACTGTGTAATAATACTGTGATAATATTGTTAACTGTGCTTGTGTTTTATCCCTAATGCAATATGAAATTGTACATATATTCTGCACTTCTGCTCTATTGTATATGTAGCACCTTTGCTCAAATTGTGATACTAGAAAGCACCTTTTGCTCTATTTGATAATATTTTACCTTTGTATATTTACACTTTTGATCTTAAATAAAGAATGCCATTAGATTAGATTAAAAGTGGGTCTCACCCACAGAATGCAAGATGAACAATTAGTATGAGCGATGAAAGTACGAAAGGCATGGAAGATTGACCGGAATGACAGAGGTTAAGCACATAAGGCGCCAAGAAATATCGTTGGCGGGATTAGTGTTAAGAAAAAAAAAAAAAAAAAAAAAACCTTCCCTGCCCTACCCACCCTACCCTACCTACCCTTACTACTATACGAATGTAACCTGTAAACTTTTGTTTCTACCGGCGGCGGCGATCTAATTAAAATTTAGAACATAAAAGCTGCTATTGTGAGTCAATCTTAAAAGGTAGACATATGTTGTCGCGGACTTTTTTTAGAACTTTTAAAGAAGAACAATTCCATCATACATTATATTTACGTAACTTAAACCGTTTACGCAGCGCACGCAACAAAAGCTCTCGAAAAGGAATATTTTTGCCCGTTTTTGCAACATTTTTCATTTATGCTCGGCTCCTATTGGTTGTAGCGTGATATTATATAGCCTATAACCTTCCTCGATAAATGGACTATCCAACACAAAAATAATTTTTCAATTCCAACCAGTAGTTCCTGAGATTAGCGCGTTTAAACAAACAAACTCTTCAGCTTTATAATATTATAACTAGTATTTGCTTGGTGCGCGAGCTGCAAGCAGCTCGCGTGTTGTTGTCCCTACACCTACCCTACAACTACCCTATACCTACCCTACACCTACCCTACACCTACCCTACACCTACCCTACACCTATCCTACACCTACCCTACACCTACCCTACACCTACCCTACACCTACCCTACACCTACCCTACACCTACCCTACACCTACCCTACACCTACCCCACACCTACCCTACACCTACCCTACACCTACCCTACACCTACCCTACACCTACCCTACACCTACCCTACACCTACCCTACACCTACCCTACACCTACCCTACACCTACCCTACACCTACCCTACACCTACCCTACACCTACCCTACACCTACCCTACACCTACCATACACCTACCCTACACCTACCCTACACCTACCCTACACCTACCCTACACCTACCCTACACCTACCCTACACCTACCCTACACCTACCCTACACCTACCCTACACCTACCCTACACCTACCCTACACCTACCTACACCTACCCTACACCTACCCTACACCTACCCTACACCTACCCTACACCTACCCTACACCCTACCCTACACCTACCCTACACCTACCCTACACCTACCCTACACCTACCCTACACCTACCCTACACCTACCCTACACCTACCCTACACCTACCCTACACCTACCCTACACCTACCCTACACCTACCCTACACCTACCCTACACCTACCCTACACCTACCCTACACCTACCCTACACCTACCCTACACCTACCCTACACCTACCCTACACCTACCCTACACCTACCCTACACCTACCCTACACCTACCCTACACCTACCCTACACCTACCCTACACCTACCCTACACCTACCCTACACCTACCCTACACCTACCCTACACCTACCCTACACCTACCCTACACCTACCCTACACCTACCCTACACCTACCCTACACCTACCCTACACCTACCCTACACCTACCCTACACCTACCCTACACCTACCCTACACCTACCCTACACCTACCCTACACCTACCCTACACCTACCCTACACCTACCCTACACCTACCCTACACCTACCCTACACCTACCCTACACCTACCCTACACCTACCCTACACCTACCCTACACCTACCCTACACCTACCCTACACCTACCCTACACCTACCCTACACCTACCCTACACTACCCTACACCTACCCTACACCTACCCTACACCTACCCTACACCTACCCTACACCTACCCTACACCTACCCTACACCTACCCTACACCTACCCTACACCTACCCTACACCTACCCTACACCTACCCTACACCTACCCTACACCTACCCTACACCTACCCTACACCTACCCTACACCTACCCTACACCTACCCTACACCTACCCTACACCTACCCTACACCTACCCTACACCTACCCTACACCTACCCTACACCTACCCTACACCTACCCTACACCTACCCTACACCTACCCTACACCTACCCTACACCTACCCTACACCTACCCTACACCTACCCTACACCTACCCTACACCTACCCTACACCTACCCTACACCTACCCTACACCTACCCTACACCTACCCTACACCTACCCTACACCTACCCTACACCTACCCTACACCTACCCTACACCTACCCTACACCTACCCTACACCTACCCTACACCTACCCTACACCTACCCTACACCTACCCTACACCTACCCTACACCTACCCTACACCTACCCTACACCTACCCTACACCTACCCTACACCTACCCTACACCTACCCTACACCTACCCTACACCTACCCTACACCTACCCTACACCTACCCTACACCTACCCTACACCTACCCTACACCTACCCTACACCTACCCTACACTTTGTTCCAAAAAACATAACCCTAATGTTTGCTTGTCGTCGCCAGGCACTGAGTTTCGCTTCACCCACTCAACCTTCGTTACGCTACGGAGGTCGCCGGCTCGCTTCGCTCGCCACCTCCCCCCTGCGCTGCACTCGGTCTCGTAGGATCGCTCCACTCGGGATCCCTACGCTGCCTGGTCAGGGGAGGTTGGGGAGAAGAGGGGTGAAGGGGGGGAGAGTGGGGAGTTTGAAAAATGATTCCAACTAAAGCATTGCCCCTTTATATGAATCTGAAAAAAGAAATGTCGCTTAAAGGGAGGGAGAAGGGGGGCGAGGGGGTCAACTTTGAAAAATGTTTTTTT
>CAOCPI010000021.1:0-10045 GCA_948252205.1 Orthosia incerta
TCTATACTAATATTATAAATAGGCAAGATTTGATTGTTTGTTTGTTTGCATTGAATAGGCTCCGAAACTACTAATTTGATTTGAAAAATTATTTCACTGTTGGGAAGCTACACTATTCCCGGGTGACATAGGCTATATTATATTTTCAAAAAAATTAGGGATCCTTACTTAAACTCCAATAATGTAACCCAAGGTGTAAAAAAGTACCTAAAATATTCTTTATCTACTCTCATATCGTAATATTCGAATTATAAACTTCAAAACGAGTTTATATTGACATACTTTATAAACACAATACCGAAATTTAAAAACAGAATCTCATTATAACACTATTTCTCTAACAAAATAATGCTATAATAGTACATTATGGTACAAGTGTGCAATGTTGGTGATTACCGCTGAGGCGCCGTTGAGACCCGAGCCGTAGGTGAGGGTCTTAAGAGAGCCGAGGACGGTAATCATCAATACACACGTGTATCATACGACGTTTTTCAACACACTTGTGAAGAAAATAATACGAAAAAATCATTTTCAACAGTAAAAACGAGTTGTGAATTTTTTTTCGCAATGGCGGGCAAAATTAATCAGTTTTCCTATGCGCGCGCATTTAACAATGGCGATCGGCCATAGACTAAAAGAATGAGGTTTCTTTTTTTTTTGGCTTTTCGTGGATAGTGTTTTAGCCACGTACAAAATAGGAAATTTAAATTTTTCTTTATTACAGAGCAAATAAAATTTATATTTGAGTGAAAGTTTTATTTATTAAGCACGTACAAGTTGAAATTATCTATTTAAATACGAAGTTGCATGAAATGAGCAAGCAATAGGTACATTATTTTATTTGTACTATTGAGCACGATCTTTTTTGTATCGAAATCAAGCGAACGAAGTCGCGGGCGAAGTGCTAGTAATTAATATAATAATATTAATTCAAACGTTTTTCACTCCAGAACAACCGAAGATATTATAAATAAACCTACACACAATAGAAACATAAAGAAGAAAACCATAACTATCATAAAAAAACCATATTTTTTGTGGTTAACCGTGATGAAAGCCCATAAAACCCCATAAAACCCCATAAAAAGGATGTCTTAGTTTAAAACATAAAACGGTGCGTTGGCTAAAATTATGACAACCCATAAAATTATTACGGCGGCCATACATTGTAGATATGTGGTGTTATCTGGAGTAATTATAGGCATCTGATAAAGGAGAGGAATTTGGAATAATTTCTATAGCCTTCTTTATTTTTGTCGTGGCTCTAAACATTATAAAGGGTTATCAGGCGGCTACACATATGTTAAACTCTCGGTCCCGGCTGCCATATGTAGATCTTTGACATAAGTTACATGGCAAGACTAAATAAAGAAGTAAAAAATGTTACAACTTTTACAAGTACAGAACACGACATACTCCGGAACAAGGCGTGCTGCTTTGGGAGATGAAATCTCGCTTCCTAAAACCAACATGTCCAACCACGCCCTATCGATTTTACCAAAAAACTCTTCCAATTAACCTTGCCAACTAGACTTTGTAGATTATGTCAGATATAAATCAGGAAATCGCATGCATATGTAGAGTGAGCCCTGTTTCCTACCGCCATTCATTGGGGGCGCATACATTAGCATGTCGTTTGCTTGTGAGAGTGGCATTTAAAACTCTTTTGACCGTGGGACGGTGGTTGATGAATACAGTGTAATTTACCTAAAGAAGAAAGGAAAATGTTTATTCACCACAAAAACGATTATTTTCCTCAAATTAACGATACTTTTACCCTTAACGATAGTATCAGTAAGTACTTAAATTACGTTAGTAATGAAAAGTAGATTAAAATAACATACCGAATTTGAGTACGTGTTTTCGTGTTATTTGTTTTCACCTTATATAGTTCTATTGTAATACATGAAATTGCGTATGTATGCAAAGGCCTCTTCTTGCTTAATCGCTTCAAATAGCCTGGATCGTCTTGAACATTAATAATTAGGTATTTTTGCATTCTTAGAAAAAGTGCCTGGTACTCCTGCTTAAAAAATACTCCCGTTCTCTTAAAGAGTAGAAACAAATTTGCTAAATCAAATCCGTTCTAAAAACATACAACTAATTACATTACATTTACTTGAAAGTCCTTCTAAAAGTCTTACACAAAAGCTTGCTCCATTCTGAAACGCGCCGCTCTCAAATCGTTCGGATTCCACTTTTTGAGAAATTCACTTGCTACAGAACTTTAATTAATAATTAAACCCATTAATTTAATGAAAATGACAAATCGGTGGTCTTTGAAAATGTCCATTTTCGATCCCCAAATGTACCTTATGATTCTTTGTATTAGTCCTCATTTGGGGCTCTTCACGTCAGCACTTTTTGCCGCCATTCTTGGACATTTAAAAAGTGGAAGAAGTACTAATTAAAACTTGACGTCAAATAAATTGAAAAAGTTTCATCTTCAGCATGAAATTTTATCCCATGTGATAGAGAGGTAACGACGACGAGGGCTCTGGATGCGGGAAAAGTTTTGGTTCTCCTGCTTTATTTTCCCGTTAACAAGTAAACATGGGGTAATCAATTTACTAAAATTAAATTGGATTTTTCAAAAAGGTTGTTAAACAACGCGATAATTAAATAAAAACACGTAGGTAGGCTCTCTGGTCACGCAATTGTTACTTTTTTCTCGTTCGCTCTTTTACAAGGTAATTTCGGTACGAGCAAAAAACTTGGTCAAATAAGAAGTAATTAGGGTCTTATTTTCTTACCTATTTATTTTTCTTTTTATACAACCTCATAGATATCTTTACTACGGCAAGTTATTATTTAACGTGTTACATACTAAACACAAGACCTGAAAGTTCTGATTTGTTGCTATTTTTGTGTATTTAGGGCGTAAAGCCCCTGCTGACAAGCGCCAGGCGAAAATGCGACAACTGTTTTTGATAGAAGTTTTTCATCAGATATTATTATCTGTGCTTACATTATATATAAGCACAGATAATAAAACTAAAACGCTTTCCATAAAAATAAATTAATGCATCCTTGTTGCTCTGCCGTATCGCACCTGTCTCTGGAAGGTTTTATTCAATGACAATTCGTAAAGTTTTATTCATGCCAAAACGATAACAAGTGTATACCATCAAAACGACATGCATAATAATATTTTCCATCCTCATCGCAGACATATTACAAGATTTTCCAAATACGGCCTTCCCAAACATGTTGCAACATGATGATTACCCAAATTTTGTCACCAGTGGCAACAGGCAGCAAAAGGCGTAAGCAAACATGTCTTCAAACTCCGTTCCATTGCACAAGACTTTTAAAGTTTTTTTGTATTTTTTTATTAATATTTAAACTTTATAGTTATTTTTTTTAGAATTAGGTACATTTAAACATATTAGTGTTATATATTTTTGAAATCACTTCTAAAACCCTTTATTTTGGTACCACACACGATGGGTTAGGAAGAAAAATAAAATTTGGCCCCCACAATATGGCGCCCAAAAGCCGCCATTTATCAATTTTCCAATTTTAATGTAGCCAGTGACGGAATCATCAAAATCGGCCAACGCGTTTGGTCTCTAGAACGCCACATAGGAACATACATACATACATAGACTGATAAATACATTAACCTCCTTCGGCAGTCGGGTAAAAAGCATCTGCTTACTTGGTCGCATAGTTTTAAAGGCAAACATTATACTTTTAGCATCGGCGTTCAACAATAGAATAGAAATGGCGGATCGACATCATTTTTATAGGTTAACCAAAGCTGCTGCCATTTTGATTCCTCAGATAATAGTTATCTGACGATTAAAGAATCAGCTCTTAGTTTCATTTCGCAATCTCGAGACAGTGACTGAACGCTTAACGCCGCACACTTTAAGCAGCAGCCAATTTAGCAACCAGCAATTTGGTGGGGCTTTGGCATCTGCAGTGCTGAACACGGCTAAATACTCAACAATTGTACTACCGCACTCGCAATAGTCAAAACGCAATGCAGCATCAACGCAATCGTTGAACCACACCATTATGCTGTGACGATTTGCAGCATGGGTGAGATGTTGCAAAATTGCCGGTGCTTGAAGTGCTTTATCTGATAATGCCCTAAAACATTTGTTCGACGTTTACTCTAGTGGCTTCTAATGGTGGATGAGAATGTTATCTACTATCGTGCTTCAATGTGATATAAACGAACAATTCTTTAAGGAACGGTAATCACATCGCCTTGTGGTGGCGCCATGTCTGCAGGTTAGAGAATGGTCGATGGACCAAAAAAGTAACTGAGTGGATACCCAGAGATCAAAGCAGAAGTAGAGGTCGGCCCAGGAAAAGGTGGGAAGACATATTTTGGGTGAAAGGTGGGCCTGGTTGGATGTCTAAAGCTAGGGACAGGAATCAGTGGAAGGAAATGGGGGAGGCCTACGCCAAAGAGGCGACTACTGCCTAATGGCGTGATATACACTCGTACAAAGATTTAAATTAATTTAGGAAAAAACAAAATTTAGCAATGTGCAGCCATCTATCGGCCATTAGCAACATCGCTCGTAAATCAATGTCGCACTTCTTCTGTACTTACCTTGGTGTATGTCAAGTTAGTTACTATCGGGACTAATAGATGGCGCTTTTTATTTGAGTCCAAAAGCTAGATCGCGGTGTTGAGATTCTCCGCCGATTACATATAGCATTTAGTTGTAAGGTTCAAATTTGTATGTAAAATTGGAGATTAACAATTGTCAAATAAACCGTTGGTTAATCTATAAGATACCCTTCGTTTCATTTTTGGAGTCAGGCCTTGATAATGAAGGGAACCTTCAAATAGTGTCGTTGTGACGTGACCCTCACGAAGCCCGAGGATTCGCATGACCTATCTGTTTGAAGAACATACCAGCTCGCAAAGTGAGCGAGCACCACCAAAACCCTCACGAAGCCCGAGGGTTTAACAAGCAAATAGAATCTAGTGTAAGTAATTATAGGAAATATTTATGTAAAGTAGTAGAATAAAGGCTTTTTTATTTATTTATTTATTTAATAGGCGCCTTAAAGAATTGGCATTAGAGTCTTACAGATAATAATGTAAAATGTTATTTGGTGCACTATTGTGGCAAAATCTTGTTTTTTGCATCGTCTGTTTTATGCCCTATAATCAGCATTAGATCTGTTCAGATTACCCACCATAAAGCGGCTTGCTGGACAAAGCTATATAGGTAGTAGTATATAATTCTTATTGATAGATTTGACAGAAAAGCAACAACAATGTGACTCAGTATTTTTAGTTCAAAGAAATTGTCAGTAACGCTTCGTTCATATTGATTGGCACAGGGGAATAAATAAGTTAATATCAATGTGTAGGTATGAGTTTAGAAGAAAATGCCTCTAATGCTAATTATATGGCTTGTGGTTTGAATTCCTGCGATATCACTTGCTATGGGTTTTATATCACATTCTATGTATTAGACGAGTTTACAACAGTGCAAAATAAGATGGAGCTTTCAAACGCAATTTTAAATGACTGAATCTAATAAATTAAGAGGCTTTAATAGATAAGACTCAGACATTATTATCTTGAGGGTGTGTTGTAGCAACGGCATGACTTTCCAAAAATTTAAAGATTCAGGGCACAGAACACGGAATGTCAGTAGCAACTAGAGATTACTAAAAAGTCGTGCTCCCGAATTGTACGCTAAGCATGTTTTGATTGTCATAGCCATAGTTAGAATAAGAATACGCGCAGTCAATTTCTATAACTAAACGATGACAATCACTAACACGCTTGTTTTGTAATAAAAGTTTTGACAATGCCGTCTCGGTGCTTTATGATTCGGGATATAAGTGTCTAACCAATTTCAGGCTCTAACAAGATTGAGAAGTCTAACAGGATTTTGCACAGAAATTTTTGTACAGACAATTTTGAAAATGCCTTCTCTAACAGTAGTCGTCATCAAGTAGTTTGGTAGCCACAGAGCTCTGTGGCTACCAAACTACTTTTGCCTGCATTAAGTCCGTGGCAAAAGAACTTTCCGTAATTGAGTTTATTCTAAACTAAGTTGGGAACAACAGTCTTGTAATAATGCAAACGCCGTACCGACAATTCATTAACTTAAGTATGCTGAATATTCTGCAGAAACATTCCCACTTCCTCTAAGTTTGGGAGAAAATACTTATTGATTTGTTAAGGAGCCGCTCGTATCACAATTAATCTTTTTCCGTAGCTTTTGGACCAAGTTTATTTAGTTTTACGGCTTTTTGTATGGATCTTCGGTGAAATGGTTCATTAATTTCCTTGGCTTTTTGGATTGGCGATTGACAATTTTACGTTTGCATCGCGGAATGTTATTTTGATGTGCCAGACGCGAACAACTTAAATTGCGACTAAAGATGGTTTTAAACCCAGTAATCAGGTTGAAACATGACTGATTGCCTATGTTTAAGACAGCTTAAAATAAAATCTTCCCTCATCATAAGTTTGATATTTGAAGTTTTATATTTGCAGAAAATGGACTCGTAAAACGTAAATACGTAAAGTTGTAAATGTTACTCAGTTATTAAACTTAACACTAGGAAACAATGGAGTTCTTACTAATTTATTAAAATAATTCTTAATACTAGTGATTGAAGTTGGAAATCGGTCTTAAATATAAGATTCGTATTAATTAGTAGAAGTGTACGGTAAGACCTAATAGTTTTTAATGAGTGTCGGTGTTTATTAAAACACCAGTTGTTTCTTTAAAGAGATTTTAGCTCCACTGTTAATTATCGGGTTTATTTGTAAAGGTGTTTTGAATTAAAGAGGTTCGTGAAAGTTGTGAGGTGACAAAACGGTCGATTTAATTTAGATTAAAGTTACAGTAAGTAGTAATTAATGTTTATGTCAACGACTTTGAATTTTGGAAAGGGCTGAATTTCTCAATCATCAAAATTACATTCTGAGTATTTAAAGAACCCAAAGCTCCATTACGCTTTCCAAAAAAATAAATCAGAATAAGCACACCGAAATTCCAGCTACCAGTTATTCTTCTGAAATAAGCCGCAAAGGTTTTATTACGTTTTTATATAGAAAGTTTTATTGAAAACGAGCTACAACTCCATTTACTTAGACTGTAGGAATTGGTTTCTGGGTTTAGGTGCGGCATTATACGGCTATTCTGTATCTGTGAAGCGTATTGGGTTTTGAGTCTATCTTAGTGAGTAAACTTGTTATATTCTCTCGTGAAATGAACTGTACGAGAACAAGTCTGAATTAAATATCACATATTGAAGTCACAGGTCTAAGTGTAAAATAGTCCACTCAGCCAGATGTGGCCAGTCTCATGTAATAGAGGGCGAGCCTATTGATGTCTGCCTTGATTTAAAAGAGAGCAGCGGACAGCCGTAGGTAGTTCCCGTAGAGTAACTGCCTATCCGATCTCTAAACCCAGTAACAAGCAGCCCTTCGCCATCTACCGGGCACAAACCAGACTTACTGGGATATCCCTGATGACAAAACCCAATAAAGCTTTTCCCGACCTGGAAAGAGAACCCATAACACATTCTGCGGTCACGCAACCATATACGGAATGAATAAGAACCGAATAATAGTATTCCACCACACCAAGTCTATAGTCAACCAATTTAACTGCCGTTTTGCCCAGTAAATCTTTACAAATGTCTCACAATAACACCGTTGTTGTCGCTCATAACAAATCCTTTTCAATACCCTTTCGGAGTCTGTGTGCAAGTTTAATTTGTTTAATTAAGCGAAGGCTCAATGGTGTTGTTGACTGATCCGAATATCACGTGTTTTGACCCCTTTCTGTATTGTGTGGAAATCTTTTAAGCGTTTTTGAGATTATAAAGTGGGTTTAGGGTCGAAAGTAATACGTATCTATAAGTCAGCATCGTCTTAAGACTCATCCTAAAGTTTGACAACTAAGTATAAAATACCTTTGCCTGACAATTTATTTATTTATTTTAATAGAAAAAACGACGAATTTCCTGACGAACTTTGCAATATTAGATATCTTGACCCGATAAACTGTCTAAAAATAAAATAGCAGCAAGTTACTCAAAGAATACATTTTTCTGGCTTAGACGTCAGCCTCCAGGAGTTGCAAACATTTCGTATAATAGACAGTTTTAGTTTTGTCCTTTCTTTATACTTATTTCAATCGAAAGTCTAATAATGACGACACGATTGGCGCAGTGGTTGAGCGATCGACTGCAGCGCTGCGTGTCGCAGGTTCGATTCCCGCACGGAACAAGTATTTATATGGCCTACAAATAGTTGTCCCGGATCTGGGTGTTTGTAGGTTGGAATAAATGTTTGTAAACGCACCCACGATATTGTATAAATTCCTAGTGTAGGGCAACGTTTTTAGAAAAAAAATAAAACGTAGGTACTGTACTATATAAATAAACGTACATTAATTATTTCCCGCAGGAAAAGTGTTTCACAGCCAACTAACTCTTCAATAGATTAAAACTTTTACCAACGGTCACTGTATACCGCTACGGAACCAAAAACTATCAACATTCAAACAGCTCCACCGTTTCTTTCTGACCAAGTGAAAGAGCTTTAATTCCAACTTTCCTTAGTTTTACGTTTCTTCAACGTTGGACTTTCAAAAGAAAACTTGTGTACAAAGTATAGCCTGTGGTAATTTTCTAGCACAAATTATAAGTCAGGAATGAGAGAGAAGTTGGACATAACTTGAAGTCGGGCTATGCAATGGTTAAGTACTTGATGACGTGAATTTCTTTGAACACCAACTTGAATACCTAAACGTTTAGTTTTGCTATCCCTTTCTAAGTGGTAATGCGGGCAAGAGAGTTTCTAGTGTTTTCAATCGGAATTGTTTTTTTTTCGTAAGTTTTACTAATTTTGATTTTTGCTCACAGATTCGTTATCAAAGTTTATCTTAATTTCCAATTAAACTATATATTAATGATGTGTATTCCAAAGTGTAAGAGAAACTCCGAGTCCTTGGGCCAAACAATTGGATTCTTTCTGAAATAGCACTCAGCCTACGGGTTATTTGTACTGAGAATTGTGTTTAAATATGGTTTTACTAACAAATTTCCAACACTTGTACCTATCGTTAGTTTCCCAGTAAAAATAACTATATCGTTATATCTTTCGGGAACGTATCGTTACTTAGCTATATCGGCGTTACGAGAATCGCGAAAATGAATACTTGGTTAACGTGTTGGAGTTAGTTTATTCAAGATAAATTACAAAGAATAAGAGTGCCGACCGACCGCTTCCCTAGACCGAATAAGACTGAATGACTCTTCACAATTGTTGAAAGCTGGGATGCGATCGGGCGGCACGTTACACAAAGGTTTTTACAGCTATAATGGGTTGCATAATAAATATAGAAAGTTATACATTAACAAAAGAACCGTCAGCATCACACAGAAACCTTAGCTAAATTCTTAAAACTAAGATAATTTAAACTCATTGTTCCAAAGGAGGGTCCCTTGCACATTACAATAACCTATTATAACATGCAAGAACATCTGCGCGCAGGCCGTGAGAATAATTAAACTAGCGGTAATTAACAGTTAACTTAAAATATTATTTATATGCCAGTTCCCTAAAGTAATACCTATTCTATTAATAAACAATTAATGGAGTCGCTACAGTACTCCCCTGCCAGTGATCGAGATCACGAAAAATTGGCCTGGTAGTAATCAGGAAATCGTACGCGTCTACCAGACTTTCGCGGCCCCTGCGGTTCAGGAACCAGAGTTACAGATGGTGAACATTGGGGAACTGATTCAGATGGGGTTTGAGAACGTGAAGTGATTTCGGGAGCGAGATCTACGACAATATTAGTAGCGCTGTCTGGGTGACAATTAGCATCCCTTAAGAAATAAGCTGGTTTTAGTCTATCGATTGATACCGTAACCTCGCGGCCACGTATATCTTTATAACATGCAAGAACATCTGCGCGCAGGCCGTGAGAATAATTAAACTAGCGGTAATTAACAGTTAACTTAAAATATTATTTATATGCCAGTTCCCTAAAGTAATACCTATTCTATTAATAAACAATTAATGGAGTCGCTACAT
>CAOCPI010000022.1:0-50133 GCA_948252205.1 Orthosia incerta
AGCATAATTTCTCAAACATTTCTAATGTTAAAGAACCAAAGACAACAACAAAAACATAGGCACTATGAACTTTCGCGCATGTTCTCTCACTAATACTCGTGTCATGTCACCATTTGGTTCCTAAAAAATGTTACTGCGCGCAACCTTCTGCTTGAAATCTCGCCAAGATATTTCAGCCGTATTGGTACATCGTATCATGGGAGAGACGAACATCTGAACACCGTGATAAAAAAATCCCGTGCACACGATGACCACATCAGTGCACACTTTGGCGTGATGTGTGTGACTGAAACTGGGCGCGGTGTCGAGTAGGTAGGTTCTTTAACATCACCACACTAAGATATGGGAATAGTTACTGAAACAACAGTTCTTTTTTGTAATAATATAAAAATACATATAAATTAGGTTTCTAAAATTTAGTTTACAAAATACAAAAAAAAAGTTTAGTATTTTAGTAAAAGACATCTTTTAATTCAAAATATATTAACTTAAGTTACGTTCGTACAGGCATAATAAATAAGACCCAGTTAAGCAGAAAAGATCCAGCCAACGTTTCATTACTTTTGAGTAAATGCAGTTTAAAGTTAGGCAAAGAATAAAAAAATCTTATGATACTGTACCTATTTGAAAGTTAGTAGTGTAGTAGGCCATAACATACACATTATTTTGAAAGTAGCATATTGTACATTTTCATATGAAGAATATCTGTAATTCCTGAAAAACTATGCGTGGATCTTTTATGCAAAATACAGTATTACAATAATAAACATTAGTTTAATGTGTGGTTCATTTTAGAAGGAAGGAAATAAAAATCGGAACTTACATAAAAACAGTTTAATGAGAAAAAATAATTCAAATTGTTACTTTGAGATAAAAAATATATAAAAAAAATGAATCGGCAATCACTGGTTGGTTTTCCAATTTATTTAAGCAATAACGCTTTCCTCAGCTTCAAACTCTACCTCAAAATCAGGTTCGACACCAAATCCATCAATGTCGTCTTCTACATTATTGTCGCCCGTTAGATTTTTGTAGAAGGTGTGAGCATCTCGTGGAATTAAATGCATTAGGCTTTTGATATCGCTCAATTTCGCAGCTGCTATAGGTTTACCATTTGGCCAAAGCATATTCATCATATCTCTGGAAATTAAGCGTTGTCTTCCACGTTGACGTTTTTTCAGATCCACCTCTTCATAATCATCCTCTAAACTTTGTCGCATAAACAAGGAAAACATTGCTTCCTTTTTCAATAAAATTTCTTTAGTTTTAAGCCAGGATATTTTTTCACCAGTAATAGATTTTTTTCTATTAGTGATTGTATTCTCAAGATTTGCTGATCCAAGAAAATCTTTGGCTTCCATTCTGTGCACTTGAAGAGGTTTATTTTTTTTGCAGGTTCTCATTATGTTCATATAATCTTCAGGTAGATAAACTCTTTGTTGGTGTTTCAAAGCACATTCTATTTTTCCGAAATCGGTGTCGTTAGGCAAGAAGCTGTGTCCAGACTCTAAAAATCTAATACAAATTTGTTGTAATGTTGGGTGATCATTTAAAAAAGCTTTAAGCATAAGGGTGAGCTTAATGTTCCTATTTTGGCCGCCGCAGGAATCGCTCCACAAAATAAGATTGGTCACTCCTTCTTTCAATCTTTCAGATAGGTGCTTAATAAGACAAGAACCTACTTCTAGGGAGCCTCTCCCAGCTTCACCTTCTACCCAGATGTTACAGTGCCCTTGATCATCTGATCCCGTATGTATCCCCATATTGTACACCCATACCTGCCTCTTATAAAATACAATATTCGTGGGAATGCGTGGAAGTGGCAACGTTTTCTCTAAATCATATGTAATCGTTTCTGTGTAAGGATCAGTTTTTGCGAGAGCCATGTCATTTTTCAGTCGTTTTTTAAGATCTTCTGCGGTTTTAAGATGGGCATTATGTTCCTCTATAATCTTTCTCTTAGCTTCTTCATCCGTAATCAAATTCTTTTTATTTTTGTAAAAGTCGCATTTGTTACAAGTGTCTTTATTTAGGGGTTTGGTGCGAAGATTAAATTTGGTTAAGAAAATCTGTTTTACTTTTGGATATGACAAGATATTAATGCCTGCGGAATGTGCTTCTTCAGTGTAGATCTGGTAAAGTTTAGGAAATGTCATATCTGATCTTAAAAATTTCGCAGCTCCTACTTTCTCACGACAGTAATGCGAAATGTACGTAGGGAGCTTTTTAACAATACTTATGAAAAATTTTTCGCTTTCCTCATTAACTTTATTGCGACCTCCATTAATTCCACGTTTGTCCGAAATAGAATCCGACCTCATCTTTTTAAGTGCTGTATCAATCCTTTTTGGAGTTGTGTGAATTGTTTTTACAAACATTTCCCTACATATTGGAATACCTTTCAGGAAATACTGTCGTGAAAATGACCTGTTCTTGGAGATATTTTGTGATTGTGATACGTAGCGTCGTTTGACTGGAACTTCTTTAACAGCAGCTACTATGAACATATTTTGAGCATGATATGACCCTAATTCATAGAATTTCTCAAATTCAGCTTGCCGGTCTTGACGTGAAATCTTTTCACTACATTTTTTTATACAATTACAGTTAAAATCAATAAAAATCTTAGGGCTTACTTCTTTTTTCTTATAATTAACGTAAGATAAGTTTTTATACTTTCTTTGTTTCCTTTCTTCTCTAGTCATTTGGCCAAATTTTCTTTTTCTTCCTTTTGAAGGCCTCCCATGTGTTTCTTCATCCATAGGCATTTCTTCTTCCAGTCGCCTGGGTTCTTCGCCAATAGCAGTAGCCTGTTCCAAATCTACTCTACTACTTATTTCCGGCTGTACACTGGCATCAAAACCGGTTGATATTGCATGTCCCATTTCGGCATTAGGAGATTCATTGTGGATAATAATTTCTTGTGTCGTAATTATAGACGCTGATATGTTCGAGCTGTCATCACTAGAACATGCTTCAGCAAAACCATCAATTATTACATAGTTAGGGTCTTGCACGGAATCGTCACTGTCAAAATCTTCACATCTTTCTAAAACACTTAATAGTTCTCTAGTTTTTGGAGACATTTGAGGCATTGGTGACGGAAGAGCTGGAATAGTAAATGGAGTTAATGGGGAAAAAGCGGGGGCTTCAATGCTCATCTCCCCTGCCATAAGCGGTGTTGTAGTAGTTATTGAAGAAACGTCCACCACATCATTATTACCATCATTACAGTTAACTATGTTCATGCGCGGTGTTAAAGGGGAATACGGCGGAGCTTCTATGCTCTGGTCACCAACTCCATAGCTGCCCACACTAGACATCTCCGTAGCCGAAAGCGGTTTGCAAGCAACAGGCATCAATGAAGAGTATTCTTTGTTTTGCTGACTTCGAAAAAGCAGATTTGATGAAATTTTTGGTGTTGCATTTTGTTGTTTAGCCAAGTGTGTACCTAGGCAAACAAACAAGCTTGTAAGCAAATTATTAACCAAAACGCCGCTCGTCAGTAGTAAAGAATATCATAACGGGGTTAGAAATAAAAACGTGGCAAAGCAGTGACAAGACTTAGTAAAATAGATTGTTATTTAGCCATGCGTAAAACTCGTGCCCTGCACTTAACTAACATTATTTTTTATTAGACTAGCTTCCAGCTGCGACTTCGTATGTGTGGTATGACGATAATTTTTAGGATTTGGATGATTCCATTTAACCGTGTAGGAGTAACAAACATACTTACACACCGACAGACTTTCTTTATACCTAATGAGTAGGATAGTAACAGTAATACAACAGAATTTCAATATAACTACCAAACTTAATAAAGTTTGGTAGACGTACCTGACTTTAGGAATGCAATCGGGCTGCTTTGAGGTGAGTTTTCTATAACATCTGCTGACAAGACGTTATCTGTGTAATATAAAAGTTGATTTAATTGTGTAAAAAAGTTAAAACTAAATACGGCATCCTTTATTCCGTACGCAAAATACGTGCCGAGTCGTGGAGTTGCGAACACAAGCCCAGATCACAATACAATACATCCTTGCTAAAGAGATAGGAAATGTGTATTTTGAATTTTCAGAAAAATGTGAATAGGTTAGGTAGTTTTACTTCTCTTGCAACTTCGCTCTGCTCAATCTAGTGAAAAAACACACTTAGCTTTGAACATGCCTCACATTTAGAGACATTTTGAGACTAACATAATAGATAGTACTTTTTATTTTCATCAATGCAATCTTATTTTGAGCATTCAGCATTTGAAAAAAGTTTGAAAGTATTATTGAGGTTATAAAACGTAGGAAGTTAATTACTGTCGTTTTTTTCGTTTTGATCGTCGTCATCGGAACTATATCCCAAGTAGGCACCTCTTAAAACTTTGTTCGCACGTTCCATATTCGAATATTAAAGCTACCTATGAGCGCCAAACGAACACTACACAGCTACACTACACAGACGTCACGTAGTTAATGGCCGTAGAGCAGTGAATTCTATGAGTGTTACCAAGTAAAAAAAGATTATCAATATCAAGTAAACGGATAATATAAAGTTATATTTGTTTTATACTGAACAAAACACCATAACATAATAATATCGATTTTTTAAATATTTAAGATTCATCAAAAGTTTACTTTGAATCTTTTATTTAAAATTACAATAAAAAAATACTATTAGCAGAATACATCCAAACATCCTAGATGTGTCAAACAAAGGCAAACGTTACATTTGACATTATGCAAATTAGATCCAAAGCATTTGGCTCCATAAGTTTTTGAAATAAAGTGAAGTATCTATTATGCAAAAAGATCCAAACTGCGTGGTATGAAAAGTATACAACAACTATTGAGACTTTTAAGTTTTAAATAGATCCATGCAACATGAGTCTTTAAAAAAATTTAAATCTTATTAATTTCTGTGTCCAAGCAACATGGTACTTTTTGCATTTTTCAAAATTGGTGATTAGGGGATGGTATCTTTGACACAGTATAACTTTTGTTAGGTTAATATGATCAAACTGCCTGGATCTTTTGTGCATATATGAAACTTGATGAGTACATTATGGATACGTAGATAACTCGATTTTACAAAAAATGTGGTTGGATCTTTTCTGCTTAACTGGGTCCTTATTATTAATAATACAATTTGGAATTCACAGTAGCTATTTATTCATTTATTTATTTATTTATTGCATTCATCAATAAAAATAATCAATAATATAATATTCAATTCTTTGGTACATTCCATCAAGTACGTGATATGTAAAGGTTTTGTTCAAACAATAAGAGAACCCTGAAAATATTCATCCTACAGGTTCACATAGAACCATTATGCAAACTGAACCTATAAAATTGTTGTCTTTTCAGTTTTAGAAAAATATTGTAGAACTGCAAGTGGCATATAAGTGCTAACAATCGTTCTTTAAGCACTACGTTAGGGATAAAAGAGTTATCAGCAACCTTAAGTAATTTAGAATGGTCGCCATTAAATAAATAGTTAACCTATAAAAATCATAAAAGAAAAAACCTTTTCTAGTTATTATTGCTCCACTTATTTACTATATAATTGTCTATTTTCCAATAAAATACCTATGTAAAGTACCAGAAACAATTATTCATCATAATTGAAATGAAAAAATAACTGAGGCGGTATTTTTGTTCTACATATTATCATCAAATGCAGTTTATTTTTGAGGCGTTTCAAAATTGAGATGAAAACATACACATATTGTTACAGAAAACTTACCATGGCAGTGAGTTTTAATAATTATAACACCATTGCAGTAATCTAAAATACATTAATTGACTTACCTCTTTTATTAAACATAAAGTCAATTTCAATATATCGAGGATGAATGCGTACTTTGACGGTAATAAAGCACAACAATTATGAAAAGAGGTGATTATGTTGCCGCTTTGGGTGATGCTCGTTGCTATTAAATACCTCAAATATATTCTTAAGGTATATATTGTGTCGAGGAAGCACTAATATGTTACTAAAAAAGTTATTAGGGTGGATTTCATAACTATATTACTACTTTAGCTTGCAGTTGTAACCTTTGTATAGCTTATAATACACTTAATATGGTAAGCACTGCTTCAATAGCACTATTGTAGCTCTTTATTGTCACTCATTTATCACTACTCTATAACTATTAAGTCACTTTAAGCTCTAAAATCGTGGGCCCAAATCAGGGTTATAAGAAAGTTAAAACGCGCTATATCACCAAATGTTAGTACCTTTATAGGACCTTAGGTTCTTAAAATTCTCTTAAATAGCTCATGTAGCACTTATTCTTATCACCAAAATGTTAGTTGGGCGGGCAGGGAGCTTAGCTCCGTGACCGCTGGCCTCGCCAGGGGCGAGGGGGCGACGCGACTTCTAATCTGGCACACGAGTAGTGTTCGCTGCGTTCTCGGTCTGCTTCAACCTCTCAGTACTGTACTAGACTTAAGTACAAAGTTTTACTGTATTTGTTTACAATATTAATAAACGTCTACGTTAGTCCGAAAATAAAGTGTGTTTTTTTATTCAAACCTGTTACAAACTGGCGCACAACGCGGAACCGAATCCAGTCGACAAGATTGAAACCTTACGTCGTCTTCCACATCGAAACATCAAGATGCCTATGTCAGACGAGCAGTTCCAGCAGCTCCTGGGTACAATCCTGGCCAACAAACGGGGAACATTTTCATCCTGCACCTTCACGTACGACGGGAAAAAGAACACAGATGCAGTGGAAGCCTTCTTAGCTGCAGCTACCGTTTATAAGTCAACAGAGAAGATAAGTGACTCAGACGCGCTGCTAGGTCTCCCACTATTACTTCGAGACGATGCAGCATTGTGGTGGCAGGGGGTTAAAACTGGGGTGTCACGGTGGGATGATTTCTGCAGTAAGCTACGCCATACGTTCGCATCAAAGAAACCAGCATTCATGGTGTACCACCAGATAACGCATGAAGTTCATGAAGCGAACATCACGACGGAGGCATTTATTGCCAGGAAAAGGTCCTTGTTTTCATTGGTTCCTCCTCCAGCACTCACTGAATCATAGCAAATTGACCTGATTTTCGCGATCATCCGCTTGGAAATAAGAAATCGTATGCCGCGAGATACAGTTCCAACATTTGAGAAGCTCCTGGAGATGGCGCGAGGAATCGAAGAGACCTTGCAGGAGTACGCGGCCAATAAATCTCTCGGAATGGTTCGCAGCTAACAATCTTTTACTGAATGCGAAAAAAACAAAATGTCTAAAGTTCTCTTTACCAAATATACCTCAACGTGACCTAAATCTAAATCTTGAAATAATAACGGAAACTGTATTCTTGGGGATTACTATCGATTCAAAATTGCAGTGGGGCTCGCATATTAGAACTCTTTCGGGCAGGTTAAGTTCGGCTGCCTATGCAGTAAGGAAGATAAGGCAGTTAACCGATGTAGCCACAGCTAGACTAGTATACTATGCTTATTTCCACAGTATTATGTCTTATGGCACTCTGCTGTGGGGGTCAGCAGCAGACGTTGACTCAATTTTTATCTTACAAAGTCAAAGCAAAGTCAAAGCACTTTATTTCAAGTAGGCCAGTTACAGGCACTTTTGAATTGTCAAAAGACAAAATAAAATATTACAAAATTATGGTGCTACAGTCCCAGTCACAAGACATAATAACTGTGAAAGTACCGTAGATGCCCATTCCAAGGCGTCTCTATGGAGAAGAACGGGCAAGAAACTCCATGGACACTCTTTTTCAATTAGGTAATTATTAAAAATCATTTGTTACATCATTCATGTTGAGATTACACATTATGTGAGAACGATGTAGAAAGTTAAAAGTGTCCATAGTAAATATAAAAAGACAATTCAGAAATAAAATTAGAATCAATTAAAATAAACCATGGCAGCTAAGAGATGACCAGTCCCAACCGACAGCGCCCGTTCACGAACATGACACATGTATCAGCACCATTCAGCTCAACCATTTTGAAGGGAGCTAAATGATACGACACACGCGCCACCATCGGCGAGACATTTGAGTGGGCATGACATACTCTCAACCACCGGAGTCATTCAAGTCAATAGAAGACGTAGGTATCTAGACAATGATAGCTCTGAAGTACATGGTACTCACACAATGCTGGCTATGCTGCTATATAATACTAGAAAGATTAACTCTATATAATGCAAAGATAGTAGCAATCTTCATCAGCTCCGACAATAACAGTAAACGATACCTACGACAGTCTTACCAAAAAATAAAATTTAAAAAATACACATAAAAACGAAATTAAAAAATAATAATATTTAACCTGACAGCAAGCTAATTTTGGTAAAAGAACACGAACATTGTCTTGAGTTCAACACAGCGACCAACTATGCTTATCATCTAAATAATCATTAATAGAATAGTATGCCTTAGAACAGAGATTAGCTTTTACCTTTGCTTTAAATGCGTTAAATGGCAAATCTATAAAAGAAGACGGTAACTTGTTGTAAAAAGTTATACCAACCCCAACGAATGAACTATGCACCTTATGAAGTCGATGAAAGGGAGCTCGTAATTTGTCCTTATTTCTGGTGTTAAAGTTGTGAATATCACTATTGTTACTGTACAAATGAATGTTCTGCCTAATATATAAAATGTTGGCGAATATGTACTGTGAAGCCGCTGTGAGAATACCAATCTCTTTAAAAAAATCTCTTAGAGAAACACGCGCACCTAATTGGTAAATGGCACGAACAGCTCGTTTTTGAAGCACAAATATATTTTGAATATCAGCGGCTCTGCCCCACAGTAGAATACCGTAGGACATGATACTGTGAAAATAACTAAAGACCAACCTTGCTGTATCAACGTCAGTGTATTGTCTAACCTTTCTGACGGCGTAGGCGGCCGAGCTAAGCCTACCCGCTAGGCTTGATATATGTGGCCCCCATTGAATTTTTGAGTCTACTGTTATACCCAGAAACACAGCTGAATCAACAGTTTCGAGCTTCTCATTGCCGAGCACAATGTTGGGACCCAGATTTCTAACATTGGGCAAAGCGAACTTTATGCATTTAGTCTTCTTGGCATTAAGAACAAGATTATTTGTTGTGAACAAATCTGTGACCATTGATAGTGCGTTATTCACGTCATCAAAAACTTGTCTTGTCTCTACAAAAGAGGGCAATCCGCGCGATCTATAAAATGGGTCCTCGCGAGTCCCTCAGAGAAAAATTTAAAGAGATCGATATACTGACTCTACCTTCACTTTATATTTTGGAATGTATTTTGTATGTCCGCAAAAATCGAGGGCTTTTCAAAACTAGAAGTGACTTCCATAATTTAAATACACGCAGTAAGCACGAAATTGTAATACCCAAATACAGATTAACGAAAACTAGCAAGTCTTTTTGTACGGGCCTACCACCGTACAGTACGTTTCCCTGGGTCATCATTATTGCGCCACCCGCTCAGTATGTTTCCATCATTTATATCATTGCACATACACAGCAATAGTTCAGTACGTAATTCGGCGACATACCGTGCGCGTGACTCATAATCCCATATCGTTCACCTCACTAGTTTTAATTGTTACATTTGACTCACTGAAATATATTTATCTTTTTAATCTTGAATCCCAGTTTATCTTAATCTTACCCCAACCCCGAACATTGGTCCTTCGAGCACGTTAGCGAGACCGAAACGCGTGTGCAAAACTTTGTGCTTTTTTCTTTTGTGTGTGCGTTTTACCGGTTTCGTTACACGCAATTAGAACCTTGGTAAATACAGTGTGTGATATCTCGTGATCCTGCTCAATCCCGGTGCCTAGGAAGGCGCCAATTTGTTTCATCTCGTGATCCCGGTGCCTAGGAGGACGCCACTCATCTCATCTCGTAATCCTGTTCCATCCCGGTGCCTAGGAAGGCGCCAATTTGTTTCATCTCGTGATCCCGGTGCCTAGGAAGGCGCCACTTTGTCTCATCTCGTGATCCTGTTCAATCCGGTGCCTAGGAAGGCGCCACTTTGCCTCATCTCGTGATCCTGTTCAATCCCGGTGCCTAGGAAGGCGCCACTTTGCCTCATTTTGTGGTCCTGGTCAATCCCGGTGCCTAGTAGGGCGCCACTCATCTCATCTCGCGATCCTGTTCGACCCCGAAGAAACCCTACAAGTAAGGTATCTTTCTTCTTACTTTTACTATGGCTACAATGGAAGGCATTTTAGCTACTCAACAGCAAATCATTGAAGACATAGATAGACTTTACTCCAACTTCAAGAAAGATGGAGCAGAGCGGAAGAACCCCGACTACCTACGTCGACGATTAGAAAGCCTAGAGCAATATTTTACGGTGTTTCATAACAATCATATGAATTTGTTATCCTTTGGTGATCGATCTCATACGTATTTCACTACCGATCAGTATGACCAAATGAAGGTGAAATACAGCAATATTAAAACAGCCCTTCAGAATTATAAGCCTTCCACAGACAGACCTCAAACCCCTGTTTTGAAACCCCCTACTTTTCAACCATCTTCAATATCTCAAACCTCGGACCTCTCATCTCAAAATAATCCTCCTAAGGATAGCAAAAATATAGAAGACCTCTTGAAGAAACAAGCCACTAATTTTAGGGCATTTGCAAGAGAAGCTGCTGACATTGAGCTCAATCTTATCTCTGAAAAGTGGGAGTTTGAAGATATCCTAAAAACTTTAAAAACTCGTTGGGCAGCTATTGACACCCTACACTGGGAACTGGACAACGAGCTCAACGGCTCCAACACCCAGTACGACGAGCAATTCTCAAACTACGAGAAATATTATAAAACTTTGAAAAGAGATATTAACCGAAAGATGTGGTCGGTGGCTCATATTGAGAAATCGACCCCAAAAATGGAAATAGCTACCTTCGAAGGAAGTTACACGTCCTGGATATCCTTCAAAGATCTTTTTACAGAAACTGTACACAACAATCCATCGTTATCGAACGCCCAAAAAATTTAGTTCCTGAAAAGTAAGACCAAGGGCGAGCCGGAAAAATTTATCCAACATCTTTAAATAAGTTCTGACAATTACCCCGTTTGTTGGAATATCCTTACGCATCGCTATGACAATAAGCGTCGTATATTTATATCTCATCTCAATAACCTCCTAAATATCGGGATATTTAGACTCACTGATTTTTGCTGAGATATCGGGATATCTCAGCAAAAATCAGTGAGTCACCTCAAACGGATCCACGATACAACGTACGAAAGCGTGAACGCTATAAAAAATCTCGGAATCGATGTATCTACTTGGGATCCCTTCCTCGTATGTATCCTAGCGGAGAAGTTAGACTCTGAAACCAACGATGACTATATAGATTCGTTGAAATCTCCAAAGGAGTTGCCAGTATTGGAAGAATTTCTTCGGTTTTTGGAGAATAAGTTTACGTCGCTGGAAACTTCACGGAAGAAACAAGAACCCTTCATTCAAAAGTCATCTCAATCCCAACACGCACCTTCATCATCTAAAGGCTATCATAATAACCAACAATCTCATTCAAAAGGATTTAATTCTCGTTTCAAACAAAATAACAACACCACAAATCATACCTATTCGACAAACCAGGTCATTTCGCAATCGTCAAAGTCCAATTGGAAAAATAACGAAAGACGTAAGCAATGTGGTATTTGCGATGCAAGCGATCATCGCATACAAAATTGCCAAAAGCTGGCAAAAATGCATCCATCGGCTCGTAGAAACGCAATCGCAAATTTGAACCTTTGTGTCAACTGTTTGCACTATCACGAAGGTAGAAAATGCCTTTCGGAAGTAAAGTGTAAAGAGTGCAATAAAGACCACAATACGATTCTACATGAATGTTTTACGTCAAGAAATGCTAATTCAGATGCGTCGCGATCGGGGCCGAACACGGCCACTATTACGAAATCTCCACCTCAGCAAGATATGAACACCTTAGTATCTATGCAAAATGATCCTATAGAAATACTCCTCGCGACAGCAATTATCAAGGTTCAAGCAGTTGACGGATCTTACGAAAGAATGAGAGCTCTTCTAGATCAGGGATCTCAGACCTCAATCATTACTGAACGAGCTGCACAGCTCCTAAACCTGCGTCGGCAAAAATGCACTGGACTTATCTCTGGAATCGGAAACAATGAAAATAGCTGTATGGGCATGATCTCTATTAAGTGTATGTCGGTAATTAATGACTTCTCGAATCCGACGTATTTATAATGAAAAGACTAGTCACGAACTTGCCTAGTCATACCTTCACTAAACCCAACTGGCCAACTCTTAACCAAATAACTCTAGCTGATCCTGAATTCAACAAAAGTAGGCCAGTTGATATCTTATTCGGCGCTGACGTTTATTCCCAAATCCTATTGGATGGTATCTGCCGTTCCGAGGGAACGTTACCCATTGCCCAGCAGACACAGCTGGGATGGATCCTAAGCGGCAACTGTTAAACATTTCAGTGCAATGTGATCCTAAACAATCTCACCGATATCCAACAGTTCTGGGAAATGGAGGATATTCGCGAACCCTTATCAATATCTCAAGAAGATCAAGCTTGCATTGACTTCTTTCAAGGCGCGAAGACGGCAGCTATGTCGTGTGTTGTATAGGAAGCCTACGTAGGTGTTCACTCAAAGACAGATTGATTCACACTGGTTTATTCGTCGCTAGCACTTACTGTGTGGCGCAGCCACACCTACCTATAACTACATACATAACACTTTTCCCCCTTCTTAAGGCAAGGAAGCTATAAATTAAACAAATTGTTATAAAAAAAAACTAAAAGAACTTCTTATAATCTACGTATGGTCTAATTCTACGAACTCGATCTGGCAATTGGGAGTTATCGTCGCCAGCTGATGAAGGCTCAGGGGTTCTGAACTCAAGGCTTCTATCCGCTGCGGAGAAACTCGACGGCGTATCAGGCGTTTCGGGTGTTTTGGGTGCCTCAGAAATGCCTGGCGATGCTGTTGAGATCTCTGTTGTGTTGTCGCTACTTGTAACGTCCTGATTTAAGGTGACACTGGCACGAGTGTCTGCGGACGGTATAGGCGATTTTTCCATTGCTGTTGACATACTACTTGTTAAGCTGCTCTCTGGGTTGGCCTCTTCTTGAGGTAAAGTTTCATCCCACACATCAGTGATCCCGTTTGCCTTATAAGAACGGAGCTGATTTCTGTGCCTCATTATGTATTTATTATCACTAATCACTTTAATTTTGTACATTACTCTTCCAAATCTATTAGCAATTGTTCCTTTTGACCATCTGAATTTATTTTTATTTATAAATTGTTTGTACCACACATTTTCACCAATTGAATAATTTTTTTGTGGTTTGCCACCGTAATTTTCAACCTGTGAGCACTGTTTGCGCTTGATTATGGCTGGTAAATCCGATGACAAGGAAGGATTAAATCCCGATTTTGAAATTAAATCCAAACGTGAGCGTAACTTGCGGCCAAAAACTAACTGTGCTGGAGAGGTCTCGGTAGTGCAGTTAACCGAATTACGGTAGTCGAACAGGTACTGTGATAATCGATTTTGAAAGTCATCATTACCACTAGACACCAAAATGGACTTTATACCCTTTTTAATTATTTTCACAAATGATTCTGCTTGACCATTGCTCATTGCATGGTAAACAGGTGAAAATAAATGTGTAATATCGTTCAATTTACAAAACTTAGCAAATTCCTGAGACGCGAATGAAGTTCCGTTATCAGTCACTATGACACTTGGTATTCCGAACCTTGATATGACATCACTAAGCTTAGTTATGACTGCCTTGGTCGTAATATTATTGTTCATTACGTAGCACTCAACCCACTTGGAATACGCATCCACTATTATTATAAACATTTTATTGCACATGGGGCCTAAAAAATCCATGTGAATCCAGTGAAATGCATGCGGCGGGTGAGGCCAAGGTGCAAGGGGCGCGCGTGGTGGAGAAGGCCGTAACTGAGCACAAGTTTCACAAGTATGTGCCAATCTTTCTAAAGCTCCATCAATGCCCGGAAACCAAAAACGAGCCCTAGCTTCAGATTTCATTTTAACTATTCCAAAATGTGAACTATGAAGCTCGTTCAATATTTTACTACGCAAAATTTGAGGAATAATTACTTTATGACCTCGCAATAAAATTCCATTTTCAAAAGATATTTGCATACGACATAAAAAATATGGTTTGAGTGAATTATCTGTCACTTTTCTAGGCCAACCATTTTGAACGAAGTTGATAACTAATTTTAATACCGAATCCTTTTCAGTCTCAATCTTTAATTCCCGCGCAGTAACAGGTAAGCAACCATCGATGGCAAAGTTCACATACGCAGCTGTCTCTGTCGCACTAAGCGCACACACCTGGCGGCACTCTGAGTCACAGTTGTTTACCGATACGGCTCGCGATAAAAAATCAGCTGTGTTTTGACCGCTGCTAACAAACTCTATTTCATAATTATATGCACTTAAGAATATAGCATAACGTTGTAATCGGTTTGCTGACACTTCTGGAATGCCATGATTTTACTTAAATATAATCGTTAAGGGCTTATGATCTGTACGTAAGGTGAAAGGTTTAGGTCTACCATAAAGATATTGGTGATATTTTCTAACACCAAATATTATTGCAGTAGCCTCCTTTTGTATTTGAGAATATTTTTTCTCGGCTACAGTTAGCGAGCGTGACGCGTATGAAACCGGTTGTTCTATGCCATTGCTTCCTATTTGTGATAAAATTGCACCCAAACCGACTGGTGACGCATCGACTGTTAAAATAACCTTAGCATTGTTGTCGAAGTGTGCGAGGACCCTATCTGAAGACATTATCTTTTTAATGTTATTGAAAGCAGAATTGTGCTTAGGTTCCCAGCGCCATTTACTGCCTTTTTTTAATAACTCATGCAATGGACTCAATATAGAGGATGCTTTCGGAGTAAAATTTCGATAATAATTTATCAGACCCAAAAATGATTGCAGTTCGTTTACATTTTTGGGTATGTTCGCTTGCATAATTGCATCTACTTTTAGTGGGTTTTTTCTAATACCATTTTTATCTATGATATATCCCAAAAACGATATTTCTTTTTGTAAGAAAACGCATTTTTCCTTTTTTAGAGTAAATCCGCATTCTTGCAAACGTTTTAAAACTTCCTTAAGGCGATTTAAGTGCTCAAACCTATTTGAACCAGTAATGCAGATGTCATCTTGAAAGACTAAAACCCCTTCCATATTACCCACTATAGTTTCAATAACCCTTTGAAAAATTGAGGGAGCGCTAGCTAAGCCAAAAATAAGGCGAGTGTGATTAAACAAACCCCGGGGAGTATTTATGCAAGTGATGTTTTGTGAGTTTTCATGTATCCTTAGCTGTGTATATGCCATTGATAGGTCCAGTTTACTAAATTCTTCGCCACCATGAAGTTTGGTAAACAGTTCTTGCGTGGTTGGAAAAGGATATTTTTCTACTAATAGTTGCTTATTTATTGTTACCGAGTAATCAGCACAAATGCGAATACTACCATCACGCTTAAGAACGGGTACAATCGGCGACGCATACTCTGAATAAGAAACCGGTTTCAAAATACCTAACTCGACCAATCTGTCCAACTCTTTGTTTACCTTGTCTCTTAAGGCAAAAGGCACTGGGCGAGACTTATAAAACACAGGTTTTGCATCTGACTTAAGGGGTAACGTAATCTCAAATTTAGTAAAACATCCTAGGTTATCTGAAAATACTCTCGGGTATGCTTTAACTAGATCTTGCAATTAATTATCGTCATCGGTTATATTATTACAATTGCCGATCGTGGATATAAGACGTAATTCAAATGCACGTATAAAATCACGACCTAGGAGTGGAGGGCCGCCATCGCGAATGACATAAACAGGCAATCTGACCGTACGACCTAAGTATGAAATGTTTAAAATCATACACCCTGTAACTACCATTTTAGTGCTAGTGTATGTCAACAAGGTCTTAATGGGTTTTGATAACGGAATTTCAGAGAAAGTACTGTTATACAGATTTCCTGAAATGACACAAACTGGTGAGCCGCTATCTATTTCGCATTTAATACTTTGACCCTCCAGACTTACAGTTTCAGTCATTGGTACTTCATTCGAACAGTTAATGTTTAAAAGTAACTCACCATCATCTCCCTCGTCCTCGGAATTACCTTGCCCAATACGATTCACTTTACTTTTTGTACACATTTTACGCAAATGACCTTTTCGATTGCACAATTTACACGTATAATTAGCGAACCGACACTCCGACGATTTGTGATTCTTGTAACCACACACAGAGCATTTTTCACTATGTTGATCCTTACGCGATCCGTTCGATACTTTGGTTCCTTGATCAATCTTGAACACAGCGTCATTATTTGTATCGGTATTACCCGTTGGTGCCATCGCGGCGCCTGCGCGTGCACAGCGGGTACTTTCTGCTAAATCTACCGCCTTACTCAGCGTTAAGTCGTCGATATTTTTAGCAAAGAGCTTATCTCGTTCATGACCCGGTAACATGCCCATGACGAACTTGTCTAGAAGATGATCTTCCAAATTCTTGAACGCACAGTATGTAGCCAGGCCTCGTAGCCTTGCAGCCCACTGCGAGTGCGTCTCACCCGGTTGCTGCACCGCTGTATAAAACTTATGCCTCTCCGCAAACCCGCAGCGCTTCGGCACAAAGTGGTCGTCCAAGATTTTCAGAATATCCTCATAGTTCTTCGTATCCAAATCTTCAGGCAAGGCGAGGTTACACGCCAGTTGATACGTGTTCTCCGTGAGTGCGCTTAACAGTACCGCTTTTCTCCTTACTCCAGCTTTATCGTTGTCCTCGCCAATGCTGTTGGCTATGAACCATTGCTGAAGCCGCCCCTTGTAAACCTTCCAGTCTTGACTATGGTGATCAAAATTGGATATAGCTCCCAATAAAGAATTTACACCGAACATATTTATATTTTATTAATGTGAGTACTCGTCGCCAATGTTGTATAGGAAGCCTACGTAGGTGTTCACTCAAAGACGGATTGATTCACACTGGTTTATTCGTCGCTAGCACTTACTGTGTGGCGCAGCCACACCTACCTATAACTACATACATAACAGTCGTGAAAATACCTTTTAAAGAAAAATTTGAAGAACAGTTGGGTGAATCTAAAAATAAATCCATTGCGCAATTCCTTCAAATAGAAAGAAAATTAATTAAGCAACCAGACTTGGCACGTGATTATAAATTGTTTATGTCCGAGTATTTAGAGCTTGGACATATGATCCCCGTTGCAACACATGTCAACGTAACCCCAGATTGCTACCTTTCGCATCATGGCGTACTTCGAGCTGAGTCATTAACTACAAAATTACGAGTTGTTTTTAATGCCTCTGCAAAAACCTCTACGGGTCACAGCCTCAACGATCTTATGTGCAGGGGGCCGAACCTGCAGCAGGATCTCTTAAGTCTCATCCTAAAATGGAGACAGTTTAAATACGCATTCACGGCTGATATTGAAAAGATGTTCCGTAACATTTGGCTACATCCTGATCAACAAAAGTTCCAGAAAATTATTTGGAGAAATCAACAATCCCAACCTTTGCAAGAATATCAGCTAGCGACTGTCACCTACGGTACAAAGGCCGCACCGTTCCTCGCCATGATGACACTGAAACAACTTGCCATCGATGAAAGGCCAAATTATCCTAATAGCAGCGCTCCTGATATATTAGAAACCTCTATTTACATGGATGATCTCATGCATGGAGCTCATACAGCGACAGCTGCTAAACATCTCAAAGCAGAGATGACAAACCTTCTTAAGTCAGGCGGCCTCAATCTTAGAAAATGGCGCTCGAACTTGCCGGAACTTTTAGACGATCATATTAATCCTCAAGATGAAGAATTTCATTTTAAACAGCCAGAATCTACAAAGGCTTTAGGCCTTCGCTGGAATCCAAAGGAAGACCATTTTATCTTTCATCTAATAGAAATTACCACAGAAGGCATCCCAACAAAACGACAATTCTTGTCTGAAATCTCAAAAATCTTTGACCCCTTAGGTTGGGTGTCACCAGTCACAATAAAACTCAAAATATTATTTCAAGAAACATGGAAAACGGAATTAGGTTGGGATCAACCAATTCCTCATATTTCCCTGGAATGGAACAAAATAAAGGCTGACTTACCTTATATATCCCAATTTAAAATACCTCGGTGGATACCAACCATGGAGAATGATATAATTGAGCTTCATGGGTTTTGTGATGCCAGCACAAAGGCCTACGCTTGCGTTGTTTATTGTAAAATTACAAGAAACCACAAGACATGCATAACTCTTGTTGCTGGAAAATCTAAAGTGGTACCTCTGAAAAAATCTCAATCTATACCTCGCTTGGAGCTTAGTGGAGCTCTTTTATTAGCAAAACTTATGGCCAAAATAATCTCATCCCTATCTGATCTCAAAATCCAAGCTTATGGCTGGGTAGATTCCATGGCAGTACTAGGATGGATAAGTGGTGAACTAGAAAAATGGAAACCCTTTGTTGCCAATCGAGTAAAAATGATTTGCGAAATTATCCCAAAAACTAGGTGGCGGTATGTGAAATCCCATGAAAATCCCGCAGATTGCGCTAGCCGTAGTCTCACTGCATCCCATTTAGCAAATCATTCACTTTGGTGGCACGGACCCAATTGGTTACCTCAATACAATCCTGAAAAGAATCCAGAACCCGTCTTATATAAAACAACTGAAGATCTCAGAAAGAAAAAGCTAGTTAACACTATTACTGCTGACTCTAGCAATTCCGTTATAAAACAATTATTAGAGAAATACAGCAGTTACAAGAAAATTATACGAGTTCTAGCCTATGTAAACAAATTCAACAACATCTTGATTTACAAAAGGAAGCGTGAAAACTATCTTACTCTGCATGACCTCAAACGAGCGACGGAAATGTTAATAAAATATGTGCAACAAGAATACTTTTTCAAGGAAATATCTCAACTTCAAAAAGGTGAACCTTTAAGCAAAAAAAGCCAGATCTTGAATCTCAATCCTATCTTAGACAACCACGGAATACTCCGTGTCGGTGGGCGGCTAAAACATTCGAGTTTAGACCCCGAAATGAAGCATCCCATTATCATACCAAATCAAACTAAATTAGCTGATCTCATAATAGACGAATCCCATAAATTAGTATTCCATGGTGGAGTGAAAATGACGAGTGGATTTATACGACAAAAATATTGGATTATTGGAGGAAACCGCGCTACAAAAAAACGATTGAGAACGTGCGTAAAGTGTAGGAGACAAGATCCCATTCTAAAACATCAACTCATGGGTGACCTGCCTTCATCCAGAGTAAATCCTAGTCGACCCTTTTATCATACCGGTATTGACTACACTGGACATGTTTTGGTGAAAGCGAACAAAGGTCGCGGCATCAAAACAGATAAAGGATACGTTGCAGTATTCATATGTATGGTTACGAAGGCCGTACATTTAGAACTCGTATCTGATCTCACAGCGTCGGCTTTTATTGCAGCGCTCAGACGTATGTCAGCCAGAAGAGGAGTTCCCGGGCACATCTACAGTGATCAAGGAACTAACTTCATTGGAGCTAACAAGATCCTAAAACAAGAAATCTTAGAAATCTCAGAAAGCTTATCAAGCCAAGAAACATTATCTATCGTCGCAGAAATGAACATTGAGTGGCATTTTAATGCTCCGTCATGGCCTTCTGCTGGCGGACTTTGGGAAGCGGCGGTGAAAAGTTTAAAACATCATCTTAGGCGTGTTGTTGGTGAACAAAAACTCACCTACGAAGAATATAGCACCCTCCTGTCTCAACTAGAGGGTTGTCTAAACTCTCGACCACTTTGTTCTTTGAAGGAGGATCCCGAGGACATAGACTTTTTAACTCCGGCACACTTTCTTGCAAGTGGGCCTACCTTAACGATATTTGAAACAGAAAATGATCTTAGGACTCGGTGGCACTTGGTACAAAAAATCTATAGAGATATTTGGGCCCAGTGGAAAAATGAATATCTCTCACAGTTATCAATTAGAGCTAAATGGAGACAATCTCAAGGGAATCTCAGTCTCAACGATATTGTTATCATCAAAGATGAAAACCTCCCGCCTGGGAAGTGGGCTCTAGGGCGTATAGTAGAACTGCATCCTGGTTCTGACGGACACGTCAGAGTCGTTACCCTTAAAACCAAAAATGGTTTCCTAAAACGACCTGTTGTTAAGCTATCTCTATTACCAGCGGACAGAGACAATAATCCTCCTAGTGACAAGAAGGTTAAGGATGAAGCACCAAGGAAGAAAAATCCCAAGCGTATCTCCTTCTCGACTATAGCTCTGTCAGTAACGCTATTCTTACTGTCACTAATAAACTTATCTCAAGCATCTTATAGTTTTACCCCTTTGAGCAACAACAGCGTTTATTTCGATAAAATCTCCAACATGCATCTTATTAGAGACGATTGGCGTTTAATTGTTTATTATGACACATATCCCTACAAAGAAGGAACGTCGGCACTTGAGAAGTATATTAATTATCTTGAAACATTATGCTCCACTATTAAAGAACACACACCTTGCGCCGGCATCATCTTACAACTCGGGCACGAGTTCGAAGAAATTAAATATTACGATAGTATGTTGACAATGAATGAATCATTTGTAACTGGAGACGAGCGGTGGCGCCGGCGTCGTGGTCTTATAGACGGAGTAGGCTACGTCGCAAACAGCTTGTTTGGCGTGCTAGATCAGCGTTTTGCGGAGAAATATGCACAAGACATCGACCTTTTGAAAGAAAATGATAAACATTTGTATAACCTCTGGAAAAACCAAACTTCAATCGTGGAAGCCGAGTTTAATCTCATGAAAAGAATGGAGAAAGCTGCAAACAAACATCATAAATCGATAAATCAAAAGTTAAATTACCTTAAAGAATCCTATCAAGATCTTCAACGCCAGGTACAGAACATGACTTTAGTCACCGATGTGTTAGCATCTGCTATGACGGCGAATAACTTACTGCATAGCCTCAGGAAAATACAAGACTCCATTCTTGATACGGTAACTAATATTTACAATGGAATTTTTTTTTTTTTTTCCTAGAGCCATCGGAGACCCTTTCGCCTGGGCACGCATTGCCTTGGCCGACCTGGAAAACTCTGAACAGGCTCCGCACTCAGATCGGCCGCAGCAAAGACAATCTTCATAGGTGGGGGTTCTCGGATGGTTCCGATCTTCGGTGCTTGTGCGGCGTCTCCCCGCAGACCATGGCCCACCTTTCGTCTTGTGCCGCATGTCCTGTTGTCTGTTCACCTGAGGACCTTATGACTGCGTCAGCGGTGGGCGTTGCCGTGGCTGAATTCTGGGCCAGGCAAGGCATTTAACTAAAAAGAGTGTTTGTCATCGACACGCTAAGAAGAATGGAAAATTGGACTTCCATCTGATATCTCCTAAACAGCTGAGAACGGAATTAAGTTCTATATCAGCACATATCCCCAAAGACATGGCACTTCCTGTCGACCATTTGAATCTCAAGGATCTCTACAACTTAATAAAAGTGCGGGCTAAGTACCATAGTAAGTACTTGATCATTGAAATTAGAATACCCCTCATCGAAAGAGACCTTTACGAAATCTTTAACCTCATTCCAGTCCCACGATTATTGAACCTCGACATGATACATGTGAAAGTAATCTCAAGTTTTGCTGCCATTAACCTCAGCAAAGACTCATACGTAACCCATACTGATGCTGATCTCCAGTCTTGTATAAGACAAAATCCTGGGATGATTCTATGTCATACAAAAAACCCTATAAATATCTTAAAAGATGATTACAGCTTGTGTGAAACGATCCCACACACAAGAACCTGTGAAACTATTTTAACTCCTTGTAAAAACATTTGGAAAGAATTAACAGTGGATAATAAAAATTATTATTTTTGTTGCAATGAAAGCAACTTTAAACTTCTCTGTGACGGCGAAATTACCGCGCGCCGTTAAATTGATAAATGCAGGTCTGTTGAATGTGGAGGAAGGCTGTATGATAAAGACGGACAATTTCGTTGTCCATGCTAATATAAGGCTGTCTAGCAAAATGAGTATTGGTGCAAGAATTATTGCACCACAAATATCACCTATCAATCATATATTCAACATATCTATTCCTGAATCTCCTGAAATTAATCCTAATGATTCTGAAATATTGCGACAATTTGAAGATATACAGAAAAAGATTGAGATCATGAAACAAACTGAACCATGGAGTGATAAAATATCCTATCACGACGTACATCTTTATAGCATCTTGTATGCTCTAATCTTTGGAATCCTAATAACTACGGCGGTATACTGTTGGCGGCGTCACAGGCGGTCAACACGTCGAGAACCCTCGGTGCCTGATGGAGAGGCACCTACTACTGCTACTGCGATCTCTTCACATCCCGGCAATGAGAGTGTTATAAGTGAGTGTAGTGCGGTTAGGGAAAAAAGGCAATCTTTAATCAAAGTGAAAAGTGCAGTGAGTGAGTGTTGTGATCGTAGGGCAAAAGGTCAATTTAGTCAATCTGTGAAAAGCGTTCCCAAAAATCTTATTAAATCTAGCGAGTGTTTACAAACAGAAGATAGGGCCTCGTCCCCTGTTTTTCGCGTATTTTCCCTTCCCGATCTAAGATAAGTAGTTACTAGACTACTTGTACTTGTTCGAAATATTGTTAATCACTCACTACTAATCCTTATCCCTGTCATATAGTTGATAAGTTGAAAATTGTTTATCATCTTGTAAATCTCATCTCCATCTTTATCCTACTAACCCCTATCTTTGCCCCCGGGAGCATGTACGGGCCTACCACCGTACAGTACGTTTCCCTGGGTCATCATTATTGCGCCACCCGCTCAGTATGTTTCCATCATTTATATCATTGCACATACACAGCAATAGTTCAGTACGTAATTCGGCGACATACCGTGCGCGTGACTCATAATCCCATATCGTTCACCTCATTAGTTTTAATTGTTCCATTTGACTCACTGAAATATATTTATCTTATTAATCTTGAATCCCAGTTTATCTTAATCTTACCCCAACCCCGAACACTTTTCTTATAAACAGTATACGCTTTTATAACAAGTTGCCCAAGTCAGTTATAGAACTGACCGATGGAAAGTTCAAAAACTACATCAAACCATCGACTATACAGCCTCTAGACGCCTAAAGCTTGATCGAATACATCAAAATAATTCTGTCAACTAGCTGAGGTATGAGGCACGGGACGACTGCGCTCTGATTGGTCCTTACCAACGTCATTTCGCCGAACTAGGGTTGGGAGAGGTTTAAATAAAACCACGAAGGTATCAATATTTTTTTAAAGTGTTAGTGTACTTAATATTTTTATTTATTAATGTTAGCTACTTTTATTATTAATTATACAGTAATAACATAAAATGCAAAAACTAAAAACAAAATTCTAAAGATAACATATAATTTCGGCGGTTGTTTCATTTTATTAAATATTAGTAAAAAAAACAATCAATAGAAAAAATACCTAAATTCTAAAATCAAAATAATTATCTATAAAATACAAAAATCAGTCTACTTTTCTCCGTAAGAGAAAAAATTTCTAAGAGAATTCACCTATTTTTTGTGCAATAAAAATCACCACTATACTAATCATTTTCAACCACTATACAAATCAATATTCGTTTCACAATTAATTTAACAAATAATAAACTATTTAATTTAATGTCTCTTTTTGTAAAATTGTATGTAGGTTTCTAGTTTTATCCATAACAGATTTGGTCATAGAATATGGTGCATCACTAGTTTTGCGTACCAAATTATAGAGGAAAAGAGATAGATAAAAAAGTACATTAAAAAGAAAGAGACGAAAACACAAAAGACATCAACGAGCGCGACAAAATTTGTGCTGTTGCAGTTTACACCTACAATAATGACCAGTACAAAATGAACTCCGATAAATAATATCAGAAAATAAATCTGATTATGATTATGTAACTATTAACTTACCGATGAAATGTTATGCCATTTTTCGGGAAACTCGAGTTCTGGCTGTTGTTACCACACCAACGTACGGTACAAGGGGCCATTATAATATTTATTTTACCAATTTGTAATTGCCTGACGCGGCAGTGTTTACGGCTCACGGAAGTGGTCGCTACTAATTCGAAATTGTCGAGTGGCGACCTATATTACCAGTATATGATTATTTTAGTCATATGTGTTGACAGACATCGCTCGCCTGTTGTTAGGCGTCTAGAGGCTGTATAGTCGATGCATCAAACGTATCCTTGTTAAAAAAGCATATTATAAAATCAAGGACTACGTTGAAGATAAAAATTTTGGCTTTGACACCCTCTGCGTATGCGGCTTCCCTGGTAACTCATAAACGGCACAAATATGTGGATATCTCTAACTATTCTCAATCTCATTTTTTTTCTCTTTTAATTAGACTTTTTACAATATTTTTCAATCATCATTATAGCCCTTTGCTAAGAATAGTTACAGCACTGATTACAGTATTTGTGCCACATGTTAAATTTAGTGTTGTTTTTTTAACTTTTTTTTTACCTTTGTATAGATTCTTTTACCAATTGTGAATGTGTGAACATTGTAGGCTTTCTAGATTTCTAGATGATTGTTAAGATTTGTTAACTTTTTATTTCTTACATATTTTTTTTTGTTTTTTTTTTTCAATTTCGTACGACTTATTGTCGGGCCTACGTTGTCCCCCCATATCCAAGTACTAATGCTGTAACATGGAAATATTGTAAACACAAAAAAAATTAAAAGAGTAACCATGGAGTTTCTTGCCGGTTCTTCTCCATAGGAAACGACTAACCCGAACCGTGCACCTTTTGTCGACGTTTTATAAGTGCCCATGTAGGCCTATGTAAAATAAAAATATTTGATTTTGATTTTGATTTAATACGCAGAGAGGCGAAACCAGCGAAATCAGGCCTCAGGAGAAAAAGGGTAAACTGAGGTGCACTTTCTGCAAAAACCCAGGGCATACAGCGGATGTGTGTCGCAAGAAGAAACGGGCTGAAGGCACTCTGCCTATTGCGGTGAAAAGTGTCTCAGAGAATTACACACAGGCACCATACCCGTCTCAGTCGTGAGTCGAAGTTCTCCTGCTATGAGTGTGGAACACCCGGGGTTTATCGAAGCAATTGTACCACGTGCAAGAAAAGCTCGTCATCTCTCAAAAAGGAAGATATTAGTTTCTGCGCTCTTAACGCTTCTGAAGTTATACGCTCACGACCTGTTGTGTTCCTTGAAGTTGAAGGGATCATGGGGACGGCATACATGGACACATGTGCAAAAAGGAGTGTCGCATCGTATACCCTTTTCCAGTCCCTGGTGAAGTGTGGATGCCAATTCGAAGAGCAAACGGTGGATCTGACATTGGCCGATGGCATAAAGAGAAGGCAGACGGTACTAGTGTGCAAAGCCATGGTGGATTTGAATGGTCGGAAAAGAAATACAGAGTTCATCGTACTGAATGAAGCAAGAGACAACCGTACACTACTAGGTGTCGATTACCTGCAAGATGCGGGTGTGGTGATCAACATCCCTCAATTTACGTGGAACTTCATTGATGAACCTGAGTTGCATTACGAGCTTTACTCGGAAGAGTTCACCATTTTCAAATCCACTGCCGTCAAGGATATGACGGAGATGCCAAGCCCAGTCAGCGCGATGACCGTGACAGACAGTGAGGACGCCGTTAGCATGACCACCGCTACATCTGCGTTTCCAACGACGCCTCCTCCGACGATGTTGCCCACGGGTGAAGCACCAACTCCAACAAAAGAGCAACACGCCAATACAAACTATAAACTGGTGCCGATAGACCTAACAAGCAAACCTCCAAGCAAGAAGAGGCCTCGGCTATTCGATGGGGTACTCCCCAAGCTTTACGGACTTCATGTTGCGAGATGCTCGAATGAATGTCCACCGAGAAAACGTTGAGCTATCTCCACAGAGTATCTCTTTGACGCGAATAACTGGGACGTTCGTATAGACTCGATCGATGTGGTGACACATATAAGCTGCTGGAAAAGAACAACGACGCCTTCAATATGAAACGAGAACCTACGAAGCTGACCGAGCACACGATCAAGACAGTGGATGATAAACCAATCTCGGTCCCTCCATACAGATTATCACCACCTCGAAAAGATGCTTTGCACCAGGAGATCAAGGCAATGTTAGCGGATGGCATCAACCAAACATCTGCGTCACCATGGTCGGCGCCCGTAGTGTTAGTACCGAAGGCCAACGGGAGCACACGGGTCTGTATAGACTACCGCCGACTCAATGCGATAACGGGAAGGAGGTTGAGAGGGAGGGTGCTTACCTGAAAACACCCTTGTTGGTGGTTACCCCACCAACAAGGGAGCTTCGTCAGTTCCTGGAATTCCGGAGACCACGGTATTTTACCAAAGACCCCCATCGTTGGCGGATGGGGCACGGCGGTGCTGTGCGCGGAGGGCTTGCCTTAATTGGCTGGCCTGCGAGAAGGAAAACTCAAAAACCGTAGATTCCTGGCGACCTCTACAGTATATAGCTACACTGGCCGGAATGGGCGTCACCCGACAGTGTTACTCATCGTCCCATACTCGTGGGTACAACTATGCAAAATCCAAATAAACAAAAACCAACAAAAGAGGGAAGAAAGGAGGAGGAGGAGAAGAAGGAGAGTGAGAGGGAGACGGAGCAGGCGAAGACGATAAAAGAGTTACGCGTCAATGTGGTGCGTCTCTCGGAGTCCGACTCGGATGCCAGCCAGGCTAGTCTGATGACGGTCGACTCCTGACAGCCGACAACCAACTGACACTGACAACCGTCAAATGCCACCGATCGCCCACTGACAGCTGACAGCCGTCACTAACTAAGCAAACAACGTGCATCCAATCTCAAAGGCCACGTGCCCGCGTTTGCTCCTAAATAACTAAAACTATTCCTAAACGAAAACCGTACTCGGCGCACTCTATGAGAACGCGTCGACCACGTTTTTTCCTAACCTATTTATTTATTGCATTCATGTCGTTTACAAGGTGTTGTTATAAAATATAAGTATCGTACATGAACCCTGCGAGGGCACCGCAACATTTTGTATACTTATCTTAATATTAATTGCATGCAATATTATTTAGAAATATATCATTGTTACTGTAATGTATGGAACCTTATACCTATTGTTTTATGATCTGTCTTGTTGGTGGTCTGTCACGGCTATGTCTGTCATCGCCGTCCCGAATAAACCGAATTACTAGCTACACGTTGTTTTACTCATATATTTCAGTTACATTATCAAATTATATAAAATTATTAAGAAAAATGCATTGTTACATTACCTAAAAGAAACCACGTGCACCTAACCTCAACAGGCGGCGTGACCGCGTGGATCTTATTTCTAAAAGCACCAAAACTCGCTGATCCAGGGATAAACAATTGCAAAACAGTACCTTTATCCATCCACAGGTTAGCGGCAGGTCTCCCAACACTGAATTTCAGCGGGGCGCCCCGAAAGAAGAGAAGGCACCTGTTCGTGTATTAAATAGCGATAAATTTTCACAACTGTGACTGAAATTCAACCACCACACACAACAAAAAAATCAAATAAATAAATATTTAATTATTCGCCGAGCGCTCTACAACACGACCGTCCACTACCGAGTCCGGGCGTGAAAGCGTTGACGGCGTTGACGGAGCAGTGGAATTTGGTCTGCCATGAAGGCGAACTCAATCCCGGTGTCATAAGTGACCGGGCCACGATGTGGCTCGGCTGCCCGGTGGCCGCCGCCCAAGACCGTGGTCGGCGCCGGCCGATTGAAAGTGGGCTGGATCACGGCAAGAGTCACTCTGCTGGAGGCGAGGCCCCTAAGTTGTTTCAGATGCCTCAACCTGGGCCACGTCGCCAGTAAGTGTCGGTCGGAGGAGGACCGCAGCGGTCTGTGTTTCCGCTGCGGAAAGTCGGGCCACCGGGCGCGTGAGTGCAAGGCTGAGCCCAACTGCGCCACCTACGCAGCAGCGGGCAAACCGGCGGGGCACCCTCTCGGTGGAGTGGGCTGCGTGGGCGATGGAAGGCAGGCCAAAGCCAAGAAAGGCTCAAAGGCCAAGGAGGGCGGCGGGCCTACCGATCGCCCAACACCAACGGAGGGGCCAATGGACACCGCCCCATAAATGCCCGGACTACCAATATTGCAGGTGAACATTAACCACTCTGCCAGGGCCCAGGATCTATTGTCCCAGTCCCTGGCAGAGTGGGGAATTAAAGTGGCCGTGGTCGCCGAGCCCTTTATTGTCTCCACCCGGGATGATTGGGTCGGGGACCGGGACGGTTTGGTGGCCATCACCGCCTCAGCTGCCGCTGGCGCCCCACCCATTGACCGCGTGTCGAGAGGCAGGGGCTTCGTACTGGCTGCCGTGGGTGGCGTCACATTTATAGGAGTGTACATTTCGCCCAGCCGGGGTCTCGCAGACTTTGAGCAAATTCTCGTGGAGGTGGGATCTCTGATTGGGCAGGCGGCCCCTAGCCCCGTGCTAGTCGCTGGGGATTTCAACGCCAAATCTATGGCGTGGGGATCCCCGGCGACGGATGCGCGGGTTGAGTGTCTGGAGGAGTGGGCAGTCCATGGGCTTGGCCATCCTCAACACGGGGTCGGAGGACACGTGCGTGCGGCAACAGGGTGGGTGATAGTCGATCTAACGTTGGCATCGGCCGTCCTGGCGCGCCGTGTCCAGGATTGGAGGGTGGTGGTGGACGTGGAGACACTGTCAGACCACCGCTACATACGATTTGATGTCTCCGCGCTCCCCACCGGCCCGCAAGACTCGGGCCCGACCCCGGTTGTTGGGGGCGGTCCGCGCTGGATGCTGGGGCGGCTCGACAGAGAGGTCGCCAGAGAGGCCGCAGTAATTGAGGACTGGGTGTCCGGGCCCGATATTGATCAGGACGTGGACGTGGAGGCGGGACGCCTTGGGGCCTCGCTAGACCGCATATGCGACGCGGCGATGCCCAGGACGAGGCCCTTCCCTCCGCGGCTTCGGATGTATTGGTGGAGCGACGAGCTCCGCCGCATGAGAATCGATTGCGGTAGGGCTCGCCGCCGATGCGCCCGGTGTAGGCGGAGGCGGCTCCGGGACACCCAGGAGGAGATTGCCTCCTATGAGTGCTCTACGCGAATCAATCCAGGTGGCAATCGCGCGGACCAAGGAGGCGGCGTGGGCGGACTGGCTGCGGACTCTCGAGGGCGACCCGTGGGGTAGGCCGTTCAAGTGGTGCGTAAAAAGCTGCGGCCCTGGACTCCCCCTGTCACGTCCAGCGTAGACGAGGGTTTCCTAGGAGAGGTGGTGGGCACCTTCTTCCCGCAGCGAGACGAGTGGGTGCCCCCGGCGATGGCCTGACACATCAATGCGCGACCTGCCGAGGACGATGTCCCCGCACCGCCGGTATCGGAGGCTGAATTCGGGGCGGCCGTGCTGAGACTCAAAATGAAGAGGACCGCCCCAGGCCCGGACGGTGTTCCGGGGACGGCCTTGGCGATCGCGCTGGAGGAGATCGGAGAGAGGGTGAGGTCCCTCTTCACGGCATGCGCGGCGCAGGGTCATTTCCCGCAGCGATGGAAGACGGGCAAACTCGTCCTACTGCCAAAGATCGGGCGCCCGGCCGGAACGCCGTCGTCCTACCGTCTGATCGTGCTACTCGACGAGGTGAGTAAGCTCTTCGAGCGTGTGCTCGCTGCTCGCCTGGCCGAGTGCATGGATCCGGATCTGGACGACGCGCAGTTCGGTTTCCGCCGGGGTCGGTCGACCCTGGACGCCATTGCGCAGGTGAGGGACCTCGCCGAGGAGGCGGTCTCCCGGGGCGGCGTGATGCTTGCGGTGTCATTGGACATCCGCAACGCATTTAACACGCTGCCCTGGGCAACGATCAAAGCGGCGCTGCGGTACCACGGCGTGCCGCAGTACCTCCAGAGGGTCATCGCCGACTACTTCGCCGGCAGAGCCAACGTTTTCCCGACGAGGGTCGGCGAAGGGAGGAGGGCAATGTCGTGCGGTGTTCCACAGGGGTCTGTTTTAGGCCCTCCCCTGTGGAACATCGGTTACGACTGGGTGCTGCGCGGGGCCACTCTGCGGGGGGTCAGTGTCATATGTTACGCCGACGACACCCTTGTGTTGGCCCGCGGCGGCACCTACAGAGAGGCATCCCTGCTCGCCACGGCGGGTGTGGCCCAGGTCGTGAGGAGCATCCGTGCCCTGGGGCTCGAGGTGGCCCTGGAAAATCCGAGTCCCTCCTGTTTCATGGGCCCGGTAACAGGCCGCCGGTAACAGGCCGCCGCCGGCGGCCGCCATTATTGTGGGAGGGACCTCTATCGCCGTCGGTACTAGCATGAAGTACCTGGGGCTCGTCCTCGACGGCCGATGGAGGTTCGAGGAGCACTTCCGGTGGTTGCCCCAAAGTTGTTGGCCACCGCTGGGGCCTTGGGACGGATCCTCCCAAACATTGGGGGGCCTGGCCGACGCCTGTACACGGGTGTGGTGCGCTCCATGGCGCTCTATGGGGCGCCAATATGGGCAGGAACCATGGGCAACACAAATCAGGCAGCGCTGCGACGACCGCAGCGCGCCATGGCGCTCAGGGTGGCCCGGGCGTACCGCACCGTGTCCTACGTCGGTGCGTGTGTTCTCGCCGGTACACCGCCTTGGGACCTCGACGCCGAGGTACTCGCCACGGTGTACTGGCGAATAAAAGAGGCGATTGCGAGTGGTGGCCGTCCCCATCCGCGGGAGATTCAACGCTGGCGAGAGGAGGGGCGAGACACTCTCCTGCGGAGGTGGGCGGCCCGTCTAGGAGAGACGGTCGTAAGTCGAGAGTCGGTGACCGCGGTTCGACCCATTCTTCACGAGTGGCTCGAGCCGCGGCACGGAGCTCTCTCCTTCCACCTGATACAGATGATCACCGGGCATGGATGCTTTGGGAGATACCTGTGCCAGCTGGCAAGAAGGAAGCCCACGGACGTGTGCCACCATTGTGTGGCGAGAGTCGCGGACACAGCGCAACATACGCGCGAGGAGTGCCCAGCTTGGGAGGTCCCTCGTGCCGCCCTGTCCGCGACAGTCGGCGATGACCTGTCGCTGCCGGCCCTCCTCAGGGAGATGGTCGACAGCGACGAGTCTTGGCAGGAGGTAGCGCCTTCTGCGACGTGGTAATGCCGCAGAAGGAGGCGGCGGTGCGGGACAAGTGCCGCCGTAACGCCGGGGACCGTGGGCGACGGATCGGGGTCCGTCGTCCGCACAAAGGTCCTGCGCACTGAGGCGCCCTAGGTGTCCGGGGTGCTTCGGTGCTAGGAGGATATAGATGGAGATGGAACGGGGCGGGGCTGAACCTAAACTCAGGGATTCAGCCCCGCCCCGCAGGGGGAAGGGCTCCGTTGCGGAGCAACGCCAGCGGGGCACGCGGTCGTGTGCCTAGTGGGTCCCGCAGCCCCGTAAGCGACAGAAGGACACTCCAGGTTTTTAGTGAGTGCAAACCCCACATAACGCAGTGGTTCCCACTGCGTATTCGTGAGGAATTTTCCTGGGAGATCAAAAAAAAAAAAGGTAACAGCATCTGTGTTTCAGGGACCAGTGACCACCTCCGTTACGTTACATAATTATAATTAATTAAACACCAATGCAATTAATATTAGAATTACAATCCAAATAAGTATTCACTAAACATCCCAGAATAAAATCAAAATCATTATTAAAATCCTAAATATTAACAAACTGAAAATTAAATCGATGAAGGAGTTTGAATGTCGAATATTCTTTGCACAAGGAGTTTGTATCGAGTATTTTATGCGCAAGGAGGTTGTATAGCATTGAGATGGACATGGAATATATATTGGTGTGTTTTAAATTCAAACACCAAAACAGTGAGTAAAAGTGCTTTTTATTCACTGTTTTCAGTGAATAAAATAAGCTTTTTAGAGGAGGAATGGTATAAATGTGTTTTATTTATGTTAAATTTTAATTTCAGTACGAGATGTATAAGACAGGAGGTGGAACATTTTGTCCTAAGACAACCGCAATTGATGAGAAAGTTGTGGCCTTATTGACTCCTCAATTCAATCTAATGAATTTGACCCGTCCGCACAATATCACAACTTAGATAAGTCAAAAGAGTTTCTTTTAATTTATCATATGTAGACCGTTTAACCATGACCGTCTATCTCATTGTTATCCAGCCGTGCTCGCAGGAATGAGTTATGTATGATACACGGTACTGTCAAGTGTTGATCCATGCCAGCAACCATCTATATCAAGGATTAGTAACTTTGCATCGCACAAAACTTGAACATTATATAAAAGAAACCTTTTCTATTTCTAAATATGTCTGGTTGCTCACCTCCAGGAGATTGAATTGGTATGTGGAATCCATCTACACAACCAATTTTTTTTCTCAGTATTTTTTTTTTATCTTCTTGAAAAGTGCCAGTAGCGTAAAATCATAAATCGATAAAAAAAAGAATACATACAATGTTTATTTGCGATGCGTAACGGGAGCTACTTGGTGTATCACAGTGTTACTTATCAAAGCGATATCTCAAGTCAATTGAAATTCTTCATCCGTAAACATTTTGAACGGATTTCGTCTACGTCTTAGGTTTCTGGGTACTGATATATTAAGAATAAACTCCATTACTTCCAAATCAGACTCTGATGAGCTGCGCGTATTCACTATGCTAACACTGATTGTTTTCTCCATTGTATATTTTTTTATATTTAGCTTTTACTGGCAAGTTTTTATAATAATCCACACATAAACGTTACAAAGTATAACCTACAAGTTGATGTAGTTGACTATGAAATGAAACGTCAAATAGTTACGAAACCGATAACCGCCACTCATTGGTCAGTTAAGTTAACCTCAGATTAAAAAGGAGTTTATCTTACATCGCGGTGTTCGGAAACGCACTTTCACAAGTTATTGAACCATAGCGCTAATGAATAGATAAACCACCGATTAAAGTGCCTCAGAAACCGGGCATTACTCACATTATACCTAGTCTGGCCATAAATACTGTTAGAATCAAAAATAAACATAATATTACATTTGAATTTGGAATCTGTCATTTTTATATGATTTTACAAGATGACTCCTAAGTCATCTTGTAAAATTATCAGTTAAGAAATGACCAGTACGTCTCTTATAGGCAAGCCGGATAAGCGACAGAGTGCAATGGCTGCAAGTCCTAACTTGCAGCCTATAAGAGACGTACTGGTCATTTCTTAACTGATAATTTAAAAAAGAATAGAGTGGTAAAATCGAAACAACTACTGAAGCGGTACGCAAAGGGAGGTCACAGAAAAATTTTGTTCACGGATGAGATTTTTTTTACAATTGAGCAACATTTTAACAAACAAAATGACCGTATTTATGCTCAAAGCTCCAAGGAAGCTTCCCAATTAGGCGACAGAGTGCAATGTGTGGATTATCCGACTTCAATGATGGTTCGGTGGGGTGTTAGCTATGAAGGAGTGACTGAGCCATACTTTTGTGAAAAAGGTATCAAAACATCGGCACAAGTGTATCAAGATACCATTCTTGAGACGGTAGTTAAGCCCCTTAACATGTTCAATAACCAAGAATGGTCCTTCCAGCGAGACTCGGCGCCGGGTCACAGCTCGGTCTACGCAGTCTTGGTTGGAATCGAACGTGTCCGACTTCATCAGATCTGAAGGCTGGCCGTCGTCTAGTCCCGATCTTAATCCGCTGGATTATGATTTATGGTCAGTTTTAGAGAGTACGGCTTGCTCTAAACGCCATGATAATTTGGAGTCCCTAAAACAATCCATACGATTGGCAGTCAAGAATTTATCCATGGAAAGAGTGCGTGCTTCTATTGATAACTGGCCTCAACGTTTAAAGGACTGTATTGCAGCCAATGGAGACCACTTCGAATAAGCTATTTATATTTTAAATTGTTTTATATGTATTAAACGAATACATTGTAATAGTAATAAATGTTATTTGCAATAGAAAAAAAAATGTTTTTCTTTGTAACTATATTTATGGCAAGACTAGGTATTCATCGCACCACGTCTGCGACTTCTTTGGTAGCACTGAGTATATAGTCTAGAAATGATTGAAAGACTAAATGTATGTAAGCTCCTTGATTGTGTTATTAGTCATCACTCATCGCTATGTATGTACCTGACCGCTTAATTTATTTGTTGAGCTGATAATTATGCAGCCAATATAATGTCAATCAATGTCATTTTTATTAAATCGCTAATTGTAATACATAGAAGTAAAATTTTCCTTGTAAGTGAAAAATACATTTGTGTATTTGAATCTATTACGTTACATGAAAAATGGATCGCGGTGACTCCGAAGATTTTAAACGAATCTATACACACAAACACACACATCACATCATCAGCCTATTAATGTTCCCACTGCTGGGACACAGGCCACCTCTCTGTGGGAGGGAATGGGCCGTAATCCACCACGCGGGCCCAGTGCGGGTTGGTGGATGTCACATGTCTTCGAACTTTTGGTTCTAGGACATGCCGGTACGAATTTATACGGCGAAAGGTAAACCGTGAATCCTATAAAATGGATTTAAATCTTGTTTTGATGCTAAAAATAGAGGCAATCGAAATTTTCGCTGCAGTAACAGCAGCAACTGTAATGCTTTCGTGACTGTTAACGATAAATACTCTATTCTTAGGGAGAGTCCATACATGTTTTCAAAGTTTTGATCGTAGTGACATTGAATAAGCATTCTATTCTTGAAAAAAAAAAGTTGTTGATTTTTGAAGAATCAGTTGAACATTTAAAAGGGTCTGTAGACCATACAAAAAAGAGTGCATTGTATAATGCAAGAAAACGAGAACTACAAACATCACTAACTGTAAAGAAGTTGTTTTGGTTGTTGGACGCAAACAAAAAGAAAACGATATAATTGAAGACTTTTCTGATCTTGAATCCATTTGATACAGTAAAAACTAAATTGCGTCGAGAATAACGAAGAAGAATACTACTACAAAGAAAAACAAACTCTAGAGATCCAATCCTTAAGACGTAAAAACCTACGACTTCAAAAGAAAATAGTTTCTTTTAGACAAATTATTGGAACACTAAAAAAAGAGAGATATATCGACAACGACACTCATAATATTTTAAGTGATAATGTGTTTGCTGCGGATCTCACCCCAGACCTCACCCCGCTCGACTTTTACGACTGTGGAAGGGCCAAAGACTTGGTCTATGTAACAGAAGTGGCCAATCGTGAAGAATTAATAAACCGAATAAATACCGCTTTTGATATCATGAGAGGGGAAATGTTATTAAGAACAACCACAGAAGAGATACGAAACAGGCCGGGCTTGTATTAATAATGAACATGAAGGCCGGCAGTTTGAACAATTGTTGTAATTATTGCTAATAAATGGTAGTCAACTACATAACTTTGTGTTTCCTTTATTTTACTTTACTTAGGAATTCATAAGAGAGTTAAATTTAACAACTTTGAATTTGCTAACCTAATTTTGTTTAATAATGCTTCCTGTTCTTAGTTTTTGTCAAACAATAAATTTTCTCCAAAAGTAGAGTTTCGTCAAAATCGTCCGATTTGACAAAATTTACGAATAACTCCAGTTATTCTTGAAAAAAAAACATGAAATCGCATACCGTGAGAAAGGGCATACAGTAGAGATCTCTTGTAGTTTTTTTTTTCATTGCAATGCAAAGTTCGTCTTCAAATAATTTTCTTACCTCTTTTTGTAGTTTAGAAGCTCCTATTTTTGTTTAATTCTTATAAAAAAATATTGATTACTTAAAGACCTACTATGTATCAAGATCAGAAAAAAAAAGTTGCCTGACTTGTCAATAAAAAGGAAACTTATGGAAGTTTAAAGGTGTGAAAGCGGCGAAAGTGGGCTTTTTTTAAAAAAAAAACATGTAAAACCCAAAGTAGGGCCTAGGTCAAATTTAATGGGCTGAGCACAGAGGAGAACCCCACCTACCTGTCATTTTCCTGTGTTCACCCTTCTACCGAACACCTGTATATTCAAATATGAAGAAAAAGCTTCAAGGGTCCAAAAGACTGGTTAAAATGTATGCCCCAGAATTTAGAAAATTTTGTTTGAAGTTACACTTTTTATCTCCAAAGGCGTATAGCTACGTCAGAAGTAAATTCGAAACTTGCCTCCCACACCCAAAAACGTTATCTAAATGGCATTCCAATATTGATGGATCCCCAGGTTTGACAGAAGATGCTTTTAAAATGTTAAAAGAAATGAATCAGACAAAAATATGATTTAAGCGTTGGTAGCCGATGAAATGACAATAAGACAACAAACATGTTTTAATCGAAAGACTGCGAGATGAAGGTCTTGTTGATATAGGGAGTGGAACCCTATATCAACAAGACCAGATCCAATGTAAGAAAATTTAATGGCACTAGTTTTGAAAGTTATGTTGAGTTGAAGATGATTTTATTTATTGTATCTGTTTTGTGTAGTTTTGATTAATATAAGTATTGCCCAAACTCCCCTGCCGTATTTTATTGAACAACGGTTACAACGTGAGTTACAGTTTATTTCAGGACAATTAACATTGCCAGTGGACAACCTACAGTCTGATCTAAAACATATTTATAGTATGCTGAAAGTAAAAGCGAGAATGATGCAAGAATACTTCATAGTTGAGATTACTTTTTCATTGACCAGCAGAGATAGCTACGAAATCTATAAAATCATACCAGTTCCACAGCAAATTTAAAATGATATGATTAGCGTTCTACCAGCCGCAGATTTCGTATAAACTTGAAAAAGGATGCCTTCATCACAATGTCGTTTATAGAGCTCCAGTTATGTCAGCACAATGATATTTGTGCCAAGCTAACAAACCGATTAATCATTTAAGCATTGATGAAAAATTCTGTAAACTGGATGGATAGCAATTCGGTTTAAAGAAACTTTATTCCCAATAAAGACATATGTTACTTGAAAACAATATAAAAAAAAACAATATTACAAAAAGTTCGTCATCAGTATTACAATTTAATAGTTACCCATCCAATGCATTAATTTCTCCAAAAGTGATCAATCCGCAATTATGTGCTGGCTAATTTGAGTCTTGAATGCATTGTAAGAGTGCAGATTTTTATACAGGACGGTAACTTATTATAGAGTTGTGCTCCTGCAAAAGTTAGCATTTTTTGCCATAGTTAGTTCTTATCTGAGGTAAAACTAGCAAGCTTGCTCGCCGTGTGCTGCGTTGACTAACTTGTTTATATTGGGTGAGTGTTAGGTTTGAGTGAACACTTTACTGAAACTGGATAGCAATTTAAAATAATGCATTGTAATTAAATCCCCTTGTCGAGACAGATGGCTCGAATTAAATGAGCCAGCTAGGTTCATGTACTTTTGCTGCAATACCTACGCGGTGAGGATTATAATGTCAAGATCAAGTTGCCTTGAAACAGGTGACAGGAGTCGGTATCATTGACCTAGATTCGAAATGCTCAGATTCGAAAGCCTCAGATAGCAGAATTAAATCATATCGTAAATATATCGTTATCCCATTACACAGCATACGAAGATCCAATCAATAGCACATTAGTCGATCTGGAAGAACGAATAAAACAACTGAAATCTGCCAATACTATCTCACCAGATTACAGTCTGTCTACGCATGACATTCATCAGTACAATATTTTTTACTGCCTGCTGGGTGTAGCCGTTTTGGTGGCAGCGTACTTCATATGGAGAAGGTGTCGAGCAGTTTCTTCAGTGGAACTATCCCAAAGTGTAGCAAATAGTGTTGTGTTTTCGCGAAAGCAGAGTACGGCTGACCGTAAGCCAAGTGAAGTGAACATACCTAGTGCGAACACTGATTGTAAACGGGACATAGCTACGTCACCTATATCTAAAACGTGTCGCTTTACATTAGAAGACGTGTAACATTTTTGTATCTTTTTGGCCCGGGAGCATGTACGGTGAAACCATACAGTAATAATAATGTACAAATGCTTATTCGTGCATTCATTTCACTAATTGATATTAGTAGAGCATTCAGTACTCGATTAGCAGTCATCGCGTGTGCTCCCTCGCTCCTTTATATTACTAAACCTTTGGTCCGGATAATATATTAAATTTGACTTTATAAGCAGCAGTATCATTTAGCCATCTTCCTAACTTTCACACAACGTGAATGTATACGTACATCCGTGGTGGGGCGACCCGGACTGCCAGGCACTTCTTCTCATGCAACCGAGCGGTTGGGCAGGTTGCGGATAGCTCAACCCCGGCTGCGAGACTGGCCGATGGCGGCTCCGCTCGCTGTTGGTAATCATGCAGTCGGGGCATCTGATAAAGATCCCGGACAAGAGAAGTTCCCGAAAGCGAAACCCCAGGCCTAGGGTAGCCCAGACACCACTCTCCTATGTGCCTATCATCCAAACAAGCCATCCTTCCCTATCCGCACACATCCCGTCGATCACTAAATCCCGAGGTCAACTCCCAGGCCTGGGGTGACCCCCTAAGAAACCCACATCCCTATCCGTCAAATTCCTTCCCTCCTTTGCCTTAAATCCCGTCAGTCCCAGAGAAATGGTAACCTCGATTCCAAAAAAGCCCAACCCCCACATCATGAACATGCAGAAAGAAAATACTGATACCCAGGTGGGTCCCGGTCAACCCGGGGAATCCCACACCGCTTCGGCGGTCAGCTCCCATCGTAGTTTTGGGTTAGCATCATCATCAGCCTATAAACGTTCCCACTGCTGGGAAACGGGCCTCCTCTCTGTGAGAGGGAATGGGCCGTAATCCACCACGAGGGCCCAGTGCGTGAATAAAATTAGCGCAATGCGTGTTAAGCCTTACATTCTGCAGCAAGCATACAGTAACAGATCTGCAGTCAGAATAGCAGTATGGCAGTACAGTCAATAGTGACTGTTTGAAAATAGTAATCGGAAGGTGAAAACTTGGAAAGTGAAGTACTAAATAGTTTGATAGTGTGGTGAAGTATTGTATACGTTTTGTACAACAGTTTCGTGTCGTGAGGTCGTAACGTGACGTTCCGCTTCCGTTTCATCGTAATATTGTCGCCAGAAGTGCTGAATAGTGTTATATTCGTCCAGTATAAGTTTAAGCGTGGCGATTATGGCAAAACCCCCCCATGAAAAGCACAAATAAAAAATGGCCCCTAGTGCCCGGCAGCCTGCCTACCCTCGACTACGGTAGCGGTCGAGATTACGGCATGGCAAGGGGTGCCAAGAATCTCCGGACGAGATCCGGCTACCCAAATAATTACCGACGACTGTACCTGGCAACGTACAACACGCGCACACTTCGGACCGACGAGAAGATCACCGAACTCGAAGAGGAATTGAGCAGGTTGCGATGGAGTATTATAGGGTTATCGGAAGTCCGAAGAGAGGGGGAGGACTCGATAATCCTCAAATCCGGTAACCTGCTCTATTTCCGAGAGGGTGACCGGCAGTCCCAGGGTGGTGTCGGGTTTATCGTCCACAAGTCCCTTGTGAACAACGTGGTGAAGATCGAGAGTGTGTCGACCAGGGTGGCGTGCCTTATACTCAGAATATCCTCAAGATATTCGCTGAAGGTCATACAGGTCTACGCCCCAACCTCGGCACACCCCGACGACGAGGTAGAGACCATGTATGAGGATATCTCCAGAGCCATGCATGGTTTCAAAACTCACTTCACCATTGTCATGGGGGACTTCAACGCGAAACTGGGCAAACGAGACAAGGATGAGCTGCAAGCGGGGCAATTTGGAGTTGGACGACGGAACCACCGGGGTCACCTACTGGCCAGTTTTATGGAGAAGGAGGGCCTCTTTATGATGAACTCCTTCTTCAAAAAGCGTGAACACAGGAAGTGGACCTGGCAGAGCCCCGATGGTGCAACAAAAAATGAGATCGACTTCATCATGTCAACCAAGAAGCAAATGTTCAATGATGTCTCTGTGATCAATTCGGTAAAAACCGGGAGCGATCACCGCATGGTAAGAGGCACATTGAACATTAATATTAAGCTTGAAAGGTCTCGACTGATGAAGTCCACGCTCCGTCCAGCACAGATCCAGGTCCAAAACCCCGAAAGCTTTCAGCTCGAACTCCAGAATCGTTTCGAGTGCCTAGGGAGCTCCGTGGACGACTACGCCGACGGGTTCGTGGAAGCTGTCCATACGGTCGGGTCTAAGTATTTCAAGACCCGTCGTACAGATAGAAAGAAAAAGGTCTCTGATCATACCCTCAAACTTATGAAGGAGAGGCGTGAGATGATCCTGCAGTCTTCAGATGAGGCGTGCAAATACCGGCAGCTCAATAGACAGATCTCTAAATCCTTGAAAAGAGACCTCCGCCGCTTTAATACCGAGCGTATTAAAGACGCGATTGAGCAAAATAAAGGCTCCAAGGTTTTTTCAAGGGATCTGGCTATTGGGCAGAGCCAGCTCACGAAACTGAAGACCGACGATGGCAGGATCGTATCCGCCAAACCGGAGCTTCTGGGGGAGATCGAGACATTCTATGGGCAGTTGTACACATCAATCAGCAAGCCCGTTGCGAGTCTAGCAAACGACCCAAGAGCTAGATTGACCCGACACTATACCGAAGATATTCCGGACGTCAGCCTGTACGAGATTAGGATGGCTCTGAAACAGCTTAAAAACAACAAGGCGCCGGGTGATGACGGAATCACGGCTGAACTCCTGAAGGCGGGTGGAAAACCGGTCCTAAAGTTCCTTCAGAAGCTGTTTGATTCCGTCATACTCGAGGGCAAAACGCCACAGGCATGGTGCAGGGGTGTGGTGGTACTCTTCTTCAAGAAGGGCGACAATGCCCGGCTGAAGAACTATAGGCCCATCTCACTTCTTAGCCATGTCTACAAGTTGTTTTCAAGAGTCATCACGAATCGTCTCGCGCGCAGGTTTGACGATTTCCAGCCTCCCGAACAAGCCGGATTCCGAAAAGGCTTTAGCACCGTAGACCACATACATACGCTGCGGCAGGTTATACAGAAGACCGAAGAGTATAACCTGCCTCTCTGTTTAGCGTTTGTGGACTACGAGAAAGCCTTCGATTCGATCGAGACTTGGGCTGTACTGCAGTCTCTCCAACGGTGCCAGATCGACTACCGGTACATTGAAGTGTTGAAGTGTTTGTACAAGAACGCCACTATGTCAGTCCGTCTTCAGGATCAGACCTCGAAACCAATTCTTCTCCGGCGCGGCGTGAGACAGGGAGACGTCATTTCTCCGAAACTGTTCACTGCTGCGCTGGAGGATGTCTTCAAGGTTCTGGATTGGAAAGGACTTGGCATCAACGTTAATGGCGAGTACATCACTCACCTTCGGTTTGCCGACGACATAGTGGTCATGGCTGAGACCATGGAGAGCCTCAGTAAAATGCTCGATGACCTCAGTAGAGCTTCCGAAAGAGTGGGTCTTAAAATGAACATGGACAAAACCAAGGTCATGGTGAATGCCCATGTTACACCCACTCCTATCAAGGTCGGAGACTCTACACTCAAAGTTGTGGGCGACTATGTCTACCTGGGACAAACGATCCAATTGGGTAGGGCCAACTTCGAGAAAGAGGTCAACCGTCGAATCCGACTCGGCTGGGCAGCGTTCGGGAAGTTGCGCGGTATCTTCTCGTCCAACTTACCACAGTGTCTCAAGACGAAAGTCTATGACCAGTGTGTGTTGCCAGTGATGACATATGGCTCTGAGACGTGGTCGCTTACAATGGGCCTTATCAGGAAGCTTACAGTCACTCAAAGGGCAATGGAGAGGGCTATGCTCGGAGTTTCCTTGCGTGATCGAATCAAAAATGTGGAGATCCGCAAGAGAACCAGGGTTACCGACATAGCCCGAAGAATTGCCAAACTAAAGTGGCAGTGGGCAGGGCACATTGCTCGCAGAACGGATGGCCGATGGGGCAGAAAAGTTTTGGAATGGCGACCGCGAACCGGAAGACGATACGTTGGAAGGCCTCCCACTAGGTGGACCGATGACCTGGTTAAGGTGGCGGGAAGGCGCTGGATGCGAGACGCACGGGATCGGTCAATGTGGCGACGCCTGGGGGAGGCCTATGTCCAGCAGTGGACGTCTTTCGGCTGAAATGATGATGTTGAAGTTTCAATAGTTTTGTATAGTGTAGAAATAAACGTAGCCGACAACGCGCAACTTGTTAACTATTTTCTAGAATGAAGAGAACAATAGACAGCTATTTTCGAACCACACCGGCGGCGGCACCTACTAAAAAACAGAAAGAAAAATGTGAAGTTGGGCCATCCGTTCATCCTAATGAACCACACATGCTAAATACAGATTCACACTACTCTTAATTTAGATTACAACGATGTTATTGCTTTTGGATTTGATGTCTCTCACCAGTAGGTCAAGCTTCAGCTGGAACCTAAATATTCGCTTCCATCCCTTCGGGGGAAAAACGGTGTTATTATCAAAACATTTTTTCTGTATAAATGCCATGAAGTAGGCATTGACGTCGTGTCATTGACGTTTAACGGCCACAGATCAAATTTATCAACCATGGAACTGTTGGGTTGCAAATTCAAAAACCCAAAAGGGCTGAAGACAACATTTAAACATCCTTGTGCCGATTGCACAGGCAGGTGGCAGTATTCTTAGACTTTTTTATATTTTATTTTATAACGTTGCCCTACACTAGGAATTTCTTCCTGTATCGTGGGTGCGTTTACAAACATAAACTCACACATACCTACAACACCCAGAGCCGGCACAACTATCTGTAGGTCATACATATATTTGTTCCGTGCGGTAATCGAACCCGCGACACGCAGCGCAGCAGTCAATCGCTCAACCACTGTGCCAACCGTGCGCGCATTTCTGTAGCAATTGAATTTTGCAGACAAGAGCTAAAGCTACCCGACTTTTTGGAAAACGAAGCAACAGTAAAATTCATAATGATTATGAATAATATTTTTGCTACATTAAATTCTAGAAACTTACCGCCACACGGTTACAAGCATCCATTATGAAGAAAAAATTAAGTGTTTGCAATGTTAGAAGACGCGCAAGATTTAATTTTGAATCTAAGCCTAAAAGAATCCAGAAAAAGAACGTATAAGGAACATCAGAGAAACTGGTATTGAAAGGCTATGTACCAGTTCTAAAATCACAACTTGGCGTTCTAATATGCATAAGTAGCTTGAAATTTTTGAATGATTCTTTAATAGAATCGAAAAGAATGACATATTTTAACCACGTATCGCATCTGTCATGATCACATAGAATTATTTTTAGTGCTATACGGATGCATGGGACTATGATAAGCCGAATGCTCACCAGTTAAAACGCATTTACAAGAAATTACTTTGCCATATGGATCTTAAATCTGCTTCGACAGGAAACTGTGTGCCACTGGAAAACAGTATTCTAATGTGTTCTTCATCCCTTAAATGCATCAATGCGACAGTTCCATGATAAGTTGGAACGCACCCATTGATTCAGTATATAGTCTGTGCGCTGGCTGGGCCCTTCCCTTGCCGTCTAGCTGTTAGCTGTCAATCAATTTTGGTTACATCTGTATTTTATATCTGTAATTTCCTTTTTACATTAAATTGTCGAAAGTAATCCACATTATTTCATTTAAACCACGAAATCCTTCGTGGTAGCAGAGCGTGGTTTAAATGAAATAATATGGATTACTTTCGAACAGATCAGAGTGGACAAAATGTACGATTCAAAGCCAGATTAGTAATCAAAGGTTATGCTCAGAAAATGGGGATTGATTTTTATGAGATATATTCTCCTGTGGTGAGGTTTTCTTCTGTACGGTTCTTGTTTGCTTTATCAGCTAGATATGATCTACGAATTGATCAAATGGATGCAATTTCTGCCTTTTTACAGGGAGAAATTTACACAGAAATTTTTATGGTTCAGTCACAAATGTATGAGCAAGGAACAGAAGTCTGCTATCTTCACAAGTCTATCTATGGACTACAACAAGCAAGTAGATTATGGAATATAAAATTAGATAAAGTATTACAGGAAATTGGTCTCAAAAGATCTCAAGTGGACCCGTGTGTCTATTACAATACTGAAGAAAATAATAAGACTTTTGTAGCTATATGGGTTGATGATCTAATGTTGTTTATCTCCAACCAAACTACTAAAAATGTATTGAAAGAAAAACTTAAACAGAATTTTCATATGAAAGATTTAGGAGAAGCCCAACAATGTATTGGATTGAATATTACAAGAAATGAATGTAGTGTAATGTTGGATCAAGAAAAATACATTACAGAAATATTAAATAGATTTAAAATGTCAGACTGTAAACCAGTTAAAACACCGATCGAAGCAGGAGCTAAATTTAATCTGCAAGAGGATTCAAGTGAACCTATGATTGATACAACACTTTGAGTAGATATAACAAAAGTCCGAGAAATGAACATTGGTTGGCCGTGAAGAGAATACTACGATAGCTGAAAGGAACCAAAAACTAATATAAAAGGAGGAATCAAAGGAGAACTGGTTACTGCGATGCTTATTGGGCGAGTGACCCGCAGGATAGAAAGTCCTGCACAGGTTACATTTTTCTGTTTCAGGGTGGAGCCATCTCATGGTGTTCACGGAAGCAGCAAACCGTGGCACTATCTACTGCTGAGGCCGAGTATATGTCTATGGGTGCGGCAACACAGGAGGCTCTGTGGCTCAGCCAACTGCAGCATGAACTTGGTCAACAGATGGAAGCAGCTCTTCAAATCAACACAGATAACCAAAGCGCTATAAAAATGTCTATTAACAAATGTTACTTGCCTAGAACCAAACACATTGATATAAGATTTCATTTCCTTAAATATCATGATATCATGTAGAAAATAATCATGTTATGTTTGTTTATTGTAAAGGTTGTGAAAGAAATGGTAGCTGATATTTTAACAAAACAAAGCTGATATTTTAAAATCATCTTTTTTGTTTGTTTAGATTGGGATTGCGTCCCAGGGAGGGTGATAAGTTGGAACGCGCCCATTGATTCAGTATATATATTCTGTTTTTACATTAAATTGTCGAAAGTAATCCATATTATTTCATTTAAACCACGAAATCCTTCATTCCATCGTTGAGGAAAGATGACGATGACGATGAGGATGAGTGAATATATAGCCAAAATTTTTAATGAAAATCAAGACAGTATAATTCGGCTATTAGATGGTTCGCAATTATCTGGATACACACAGCAAATTGTTGGATACATAGCAGGCTTTGATGCTAGATGTTTACGTAAACAAGTAAAATGTGTCGCTTGCATTGAAAGTCTGATATCAAATGAACGGCGTTGCAATACCATAAATTGGTTACTATGAGAGATGAAGGTGCACTTATTTACGCCTCTCATCGTGTATGTTCTGTATGTAAGACTGCTGAAAATGTTATAAGGAAGTTTATTAAACAGGATTTCATAATGACGCCCATCAAATATGCAAAAATAGTATCCACTGTAATGAAACAATTTGTTGGAGGTAGGTACTAATTATTTTGAAGTGAAAACTGATCATGTCTGTGGTCTTCTGCATCAAGTTAATTTAATAAGACTGGTTGTGGAAAAATATTTTGATTTAAGATAAAATAAGACAAAATTGGATAATATCAACCGGGATGTAACATCTAAACGAAAACTGTTAAAAAAACAAATTCAAAGAGAAGGTCACTAAGATTCCTTTCTGCTGTATGCTGCCTGCTGTATACGGTATACGGTTGATATTATGCTATCATAATAACAAAATTAAAGTTTGTTTCCAATCCGATCAAAATATTAATAAACCAAGAGTAAAAAGTTTTTCAGTTTAATGACTTGTTAAATTATACCTTTGTTGCCCATGTTACTACCAAACTTACTACCAGTAGTAATACTGTTAATTTGATTTCCTTTCTTACTACTGCAGTAGTAAGTTGTTAGAAGGGTATTTACAATTTGTCCTTGTTACTACCAATGAGCTGGTATGTACGCTCCCAAGTGATGCGCGCGCTTGTAAAGCTACGCTTACTTGTGTGCGTAACACGAACACAAGCGCTGCAAATTGGAATTGTTCATAGTAAATTAAGAAACCGACTGGGAATTGAAAAGGCTGCAAAACCAGTTTTTTTGTTCAAGCATTATAATAAAGATATTGATTTCTCAGATGTAAAAGACAAATTAAGAAACCGACTGGGAATTGAAAATGCTGCAAAACTAGTTTTTTCCCTATATAAACAGTGCGAACAATGTACGTCTGAATAGCTCAATTTGTTATGATTTTGTAGTATTCTAGATTTAGGTCTGCTGGATACACTTTTTATTTTTTCTTTGCCTCTAATATTCATTGTGTAAATGCCATGCATACCTGTTATTTGCATGGTTACTGAAATGTCGATTTTAGATGTTATTTTATTTGAATTGTGACAGTGTTGTTGGTTTGCTCATTATAAATATTAAAATAAATATCACATCACACACATCATCGGCCTATTAATGTTCCCACTGCTGGGACACAGGCCTCCTCTCTGTGAGAGGGAATGGGCCGTAATCCATCACGCGGGCCCAGTGCGGGTTGGTGGATGTCACATGTCTTCGATCTTTTTTTTGTTTCTAGGACATGCCGGTTTCCTCACGATGTTTTCCTTCACCGTTTTGAGAGCAGTGGTGATGAAATAATTTACACAAAGTAAAGCGCCTGCCTGGGCTCGAACCCACGACCTACAACTTGTAAGTCGCGGCCGATACCACTGGGCCACCACTGCTTCAAATAAATATATTTAAGTTGATTTCTATAAAAAAAGTAAAAATTAAACGCATTTGATGAAATCGTTGATTTTTATTGAAAAAATCATTTAATTTAAATCAAAATGACTTAATCTTGCTAAAAAAAAATACGACAATTTGTTGGCCACGGTTCGGAGGAACCTCCAGCTAAAAGAGCCAAGGCTGCGAAAAAAGACCGCAAAACAACCCACACATGTCATGGTTGCAACAGATATATGTGCCCTGAACATGTCGTACCTTTCTGCGTGGATTGCACTCACAACGATGATTCTGATTAGTTTTTAGTTCAGAAAAAACTAAATTTACTTACAAAAATACGTGCAAAGAAGATTCAAGCAACAGGTACTCTTTGAAAGGCAAACATGTTGTAATATTTAAATTTTGAGCCTTCTAAATTTCACTTATAGGTATCTTTTATCTGTGGCTCTCTCTCTGCTCTGTGACATTACGAGATAAATGTTTCCTTTTTATTTAACTTAAATTGGTAATATTATAGTGTTTAATACCAGTAAACTCGTCGTCATTATTATAAACCTAGGTTATGGGCCCAGATGACCTGTCAAACCTGGACATAGTGATAATCTAAAAATTGTTAAATTGTGCACAAAACCTAACCTCAACATTGTCACGCGGGTCTAGTAAAATTTATAAAAAAAAGTGTCAAAATATGTCTTCAAACAATCCATTGACATTAATAGAGAAACTGACCGGCCGTGATAATTACTCCACATGGAGATTTGCCGTCAAAACCTACCTCGAACACGAAGAACTCTGGGATTGTGTAGAAAGTTCAACAAGTTATACTGCTGATCCAAAGCGTGACCTGAAGGCAAAAACAAAGATGATCCTACTAGTGGATTCCATCAACTATGTCCACGTACAAGACGCTATGTCAGCAAAAGAAGTGTGTGACAATCTAGCCCATGCTTTCGACGACTCAGGGCTAACACGCCGAGTGGGTTTACTTCACAGATTACCTCCCAATAGATACCGCTTGCCTACTGTTTTGTTTGATTCAGAGTTCACCAAATTTCGCGGAAGGCACGGGTTGCGCGGGGAGTGACAAGTGCGCCGTGATTGGCTATTGAAAGTCACGGTATCTGTCGTAGTGATGGGACATACGCATTAAATGTCGATAAAAATATCGATATTTTTCAAACAGAATGGTATTTAATGTAAAATTTCTTAGGCGGCGATTTTATAATTACTTTAATAATAATAAGGAAAAAACATCGATCGAGAAAAGATTTTGATTTTGGCCAGAAGTGATTTAATTTAATTTGAATCCTATGTAAACAGGGTCACACTGAGCTCTTGTTATAAATAGAGCACAATTAGTTAAATGTTAAAATAATCTAAATTGTAAATGTTTAAATAATCAATTTTAACAAAATTATTTTATTCTCCTATATACCTAATTAAATATCGATCATCGATACTTTTCGATAAGCAAAAAACGTATTTTTCTCAACATTTTACTTGGGTGGGAAAAAGATAGCAATATAATAATTCCGTATGAGTGAAAGGGACTTTCACAAAAGACATCAACGAGCGCTACTGTAAAGTGTGCAATTTCGATTTGATAACCATTATAACTTGACCTTTTTTAGATTGTTCAATATTTATTATTTTGCCTACCGGTGGAATGCTATTCCGTCTTTTTTTGAACTTGAAGGACTGTTTGATTTTCCACACCATTTTACTGCACAATTCGTCTTTTTTTTTTAAGGCAAACCGTTGATAACTATTTTTTAAACAGAATTAAAACTAGAAATCGCTTGCGTCCCTACAGCTCTAATGTCTGGTCGTCACTAAAGAGACCATGCCGTGCACTGAGTTATATCAGCCTAAATAAACTGATGTGTGGTGCGCGTAAGTTGTCTTCTATGCGGAATCTATTGGGAGGTAATCTGTGGTTTACTTCGTGAGTTATGTACTACAACTCTCGCTGAATGTCAAAATGTAGAAGGATATGTCTAGTGCTGGTACTACAGCTCATAAACTACAATGGTTACTACAGCTCATAAACTGCGCAATTTTGGCTTCAAAGTAAACGATGAGTGGCTCGGGACCCTGCTTCTCTCCGGCCTACCTGAAACATACAAACCAATGATCATGGCTATCGAGAGTTCTGGTATGAAAATAAGCGCAGATTCAGTTAAAGCCAAAATTCTACAGGATGTAAAAATGAGCAACAGTGATACAACTGCTTTTGCAGTGAACTCGAAGAAAAAGGTATTTAAAAAGTCATTTCCTAAAGGGTCACGGTGTTATACATGCAACAGACATGGTCATATAAGCACAGAGTGCAAGTCTAAACGGAAACCAAAAGCAGAAAGTTCTAGCTATGCCGCTGCATTCATAGCTTCTACCAGTTCCAGCGATGCGTGGTTTATAGACTCCGGCGCTTCAGTACATATGACCAAAAACACAAACACTTATTGCATAATGAAACAGTGCCACTGATTAAAACAATTAAAGTAGCAAATGACAAATCCACACCTGTAAAAAGCTGTGGTCAGTTAAGCCTGGATATCTATGATGACAAAGGTCAGATTTATAAAATTTTATTTCAAAATGTTCTGTATGTGCCTGAGTTGGCAACAAGCCTACTTTCAGTTAGCCAGATTGTAAATCATGGTAGTGAAGTGAAGTTTAGTAATGAAGGCTGTGTGATATTAAACAGAGAAAAGAAAGTAGTTGCAACAGCTGTTTTGATCAACAATATGTACCGGATAAATCTACAAAATGTGCAAGCATACATATCTGATGTTGACAAACAAGATATTTATCTCTGGCACCAGCGTTTAGGACATCTCAATTTCAGTGATCTAAAGAAAATCGAAGAAAATACTGATGGTGTGAAATTATCAAAGAAACCTGATAATCTTACCTGTGTGACTTGTCTAGAGGGCAAACAGACACGCTTGCAATTTAAGTCAAGCAGTACAAGAGCTACAAAATTGCTTGAATTGGTTCATTCAGATATTTGTGGACCCATGGAAACAACTTCAATTGGAGGTGCAAAGTACTTCATCACATTCATTGATGACTACTCTAAGAAGGTGTTTGTTTATTTTTTGCAAAAGAAATCAGAAGCTCTTGATAAATTTAAAGAATTTAAAAGTCAGGTTGAATACCAACTAGAGTGCAGTATAAAATGTTTGCGTACAGACAATGGGCTTGAATACATGAACAAAGTATTTTCTGAGTTCCTTGTAAAGGCTGGTATTATTCACCAAACAACAACACCATACACACCTCAGCA